>JAUTXW010000172.1:0-165276 GCA_030620095.1 Kuschelorhynchus macadamiae
TATGAAGTTTCACTCGAAATACCTATATCAAATTGAGTATCCCTGACAAGGTTCTTAAGTAGATTGTGATTAGCAAAAGCTGATCTAGCGTTTCATTGAACAATCGTTAACTTTTGCTTTGTTGATCCCATAGCTTAAGCAGTCACCAACAACTGTTTCAATAATTTCCTCTAAATTAATATTTTCAAAAACGTTTACCAAGTTAGGACGTACTAAAGGTTTATAGGAAGAACAGATTTTATTTTTTAATTTTTCACTAATTTTTAATTTAATTTCTACAATACTGTCTTCAGTTAAATTTGGCTGACTATGAATTAGGGCAGACCCTGTATATGACCAGTCAAACTCTCTCTGAATGGGTTCGTAGTTAGGACTCCTATCGTGCACTTTCCTTTTTTTGTTGTTATTATCAGAATAGAACGTACTAGGTTGAGAGACAAAGAGTTATGTACTCCATGTCTGTTTGTCATCAACAAAATTTATTTGTTTGTAGTTTTGCAATGATTTGTTTTTTTTCTCCTGGAAGAACCTGAGTTAGCCGTGTGACCAAAATTGAGACATTGAAAACACTGTTCGTCTTTTTACAGTTTTGTAACTACACACATACAACTATGCAACTTAATCCACACATTCTAATAGCAATAACAAAATTGTATGTGAGCACATACAACTTTGTGTTATTATCTTGTTTGTTTCAAAACATACCCTTATGTATTCTTGGTTGTCTAACCTAAAAAACATCGACATACAACTTTATTATTCCGAGAATAGCTAGAGACATGCACATACTACTCAGTAATCCCAAAATACCATTTTTGGAAAAAGTGGCGCTTACAACTTTGTAACATTGGACTAACGATATATTATCGTAAACAAATTCAATAATTTCATTAGCACTAAGGTCATGAGGATTAAAGTTATTGAATTTACCTTGTAACTCAAGAGAATAAGCATACCAGTCCGCATTTTTTACATTCCAACCTTTTCTTTCATGGGTTGTAGAAGCCTCATTGGTGTCGTTAATGACCAATTGTACCGGAAAATGATCAGAGCCATATGTGTCATTTAAAACCCTCCAAGAAGACCTATTTAAGAGATTAGAGGATATAATAGTTACATCAATAGCAGACGCATGCGTGCCAGGTACACCAAGCCTGGTTGGTTCTCCTTCATTCCTGACCACAAGGTTAGGATTAGAATCTAAGGCCTCCATTAAAGCAATACCGAATTGGTCATTTTTATTACAGCCCCACAAATTGTGATGAGCATTAAAATCTCCTGCAATTACGCAATGTTGGTTCAAGGAATGAAAAATCAGTTCGTACTGTCGAGAACTGACCTGTACATTGGGAGGTCTGTAAACCGAAACGATAGATATGGATTTTTTGTTAAACTCAATATTTACACTACAAACTTCAAATTTGTTATTATTAAAAGGAATAATACTACAATTTTGAAAAGGAATAGATTTTCTAATTAATATTGCTACACCGCCCTTACCACCAGGTCGGTCTTTTCGAATAATATTATATCCGCTAAGAACTATATTGTAGTTAGGTTTGTACCAAGTTTCACTCAAAATACCTATATCAAATTGAGTATCCCTAATAAGGTTCTTAAGTAGATTGTGATTAGCAAAAGCTGATCTAGCGTTCCATTGAACAATCGTTAACTTTTGCTTTGTTGATCCCATAGCTTAAGCAGTCACCAACAACTGTTTCAATAATTTCCTCTAAATTAATATTTTCAAAAACGTTTACCAAGTTAGGACGTACTAAAGGTTTATAGGAAGAACAGATTTTATTTTTTAATTTTACTGTCTTCAGTTAAATTTGGCTGACTATGAATTAGGGGAGACCCTGTATATGACCAGTCAAACTCTCTCTGAATGGGTTCGTAGTTAGGACTCCTATCGTGCACTTTCCTTTTTTTGTTGTTATTATCAGAATAGAACGTACTAGGTTGAGACAAAGAGTTATGTACTCCATGTCTGTTTGTCATAAATTTATTTTGATTGTTATTCGTCTTTTTCTCGGGAAGGTTAGGAAATTCATGAAAAGAAGATAATAGGGGAGAAAATTTATTTTTGTTAACGAGACCGGCATAAGAAGGCAGATCAACAATTTTTTCGGCTTCTTTGAAAGATAGGTTTAGGTTAGCCATTGCTTCTTTAGTTCTTTTTTGTTTTAAAAAAATTGGACATGATTTGTTTGTAGAATTATGTGTATTAGACTTGCAATGTATGCAAAAAATGTTACATTCGTCGCACTTGTTTTTTTCTCCTGGAAGAACCTGAGAACAATTTTTACACCTTTTTTTACCCTTACACTGTAAAGCCGTGTGACCAAAATTGAGACATTGAAAACACTGTGAAACTGGAGAGTACCAAACTTGTACTTCATGTCTTAATTTGTAGATATAAACATGTTGTGGTAAGGTCAATTGGTCGAAAGTAATTATTACTTGCTGTTTAGGTACTTTAATTGATTTGCCATCCTTATCGATTAAAGTTTTGTAACGTCTTTTAACAGATTTTATTTTTATATCAGATTGTATAATTTTAATTAGTTGCTCCTCCGAGAAAGTGGTATCTACTCCACGTATAAGACCTTTTTTCTCAGTAAGATGCGAAGGAATGTAGGCTACAAGGTTATTTTTTTCAAAAATTTCATTTGAAATTAAGGAATTAGCTGCTAATGCTGAATTACAAAAAACTTGTACTCGGTTTCGACCGACTATATCCAAATAGGTAATATTTTTTTCGTCTCCATCTAAATTATATAATTTTTCGCTAATACGAATAGGGTGTAGTTTTCCAAAATTTAAATACTTATGTTCAATAAATACACAGAATGGACCGGTACTGCTATCTTTATACCTGTTATTAAAATCAATATTTTTTATGCGGTCAGATATTATTTTCCCCTGTTTTTCCTGATTGTCTCCATCGGGTGGCTCACCTCCCTCATCATAATTACCCCCCGTCATGTTAGCAACATGCGAAGGGCAATACTAAATAATGGAAAAGTTACAACTTACAGATTATCGTATTTAGTTATTTTAAATTCCTAGGAAATAATCCAAATCAGATATGCACGAGAACGAACAACACCAAAAAAACGGTTTCGTTATCTCTCACGGTCAAGCGCGTCCGTATCGGATAGTAGCAAAACCCGAACTGTAATAATATCTGAATACAAAATTAAAGACCTGAAAGACCTGGCTGAAATGTTGTCAAAGAACTCTGGACAATAATTACAAAAAACCAATTTTGTTCTAAGTCAATACAGAATTATCTTTAAACCAAAACTTCAACTCATTTTTGATTTTTTTAATGGTTTGACTTTCTTTTTGTATGCGTTTTACCTTTACCAGTTAAAAAAAAATTGAAAAACAAGTATATATTTAATAATTCGTATATACGCTCTATACCAAGTAGGTACTCAATGCTTTAATCATGGTTCTTGAGAATAGTATACTATACTAGTTGTATAATTCCTAATTTTGAATTAAGATTTTTGTTTGGTTCTATATAGTGGGGTCATTTGGAAAGAGTATTACTCATAGAAAACAATAAGAAAAAGAAAGGGGATATATCCTAAAATTTATTTGTTCACTAAATTCTTGATGCAATGGTGGATTCAAGTTCTACCTATTTTAATTTAAGGTTCTACTTTCCTCAAAAAAAGTTGTATAAAATCTTTATAGGTTTTCATTGGGGTTAATGGTACATTTGTACAGTGATTAAGACATTTAACGATGTTTAAATTGAATTAATTGAGGGTTTAACTATATTTTATTTACCTGTTTTTTAAATGTTCTATATTTTCATTTCTTATAGTTTATTATTTCTGTAAAACTTACCCTTAATTTTTCCCGATTTGTTTTTACCTCTACCTGTTTTAAATATGATTTATGCTTATTTATAATTATTTTTAGTAGTTTATAGTCTACGAAAACCAAACGACACCTTGTGAAGGAACTCTCTGTATAAAATCTCACATTTTCTATTTACATAAATTAATTAAACAAGTGTTTTTATTTATATTTTTTAAAATTTCAGGTGAAGACTGGCAAGCCCCCCCCCTGCTTTTTTCACTGCCTTATGGACAGGTATAAAAGTAGCAGAGCAGTAAATTAAAGTTAAGAAAAAAGACCGTTAAAAAGCAATGTACAAGTTTTCAAGTGGTTGTTCATTTATTCCCTCTAACTCTGGTTTCTCTAGTTTTCAAACTTCAAAATTTTATGTTGTTCTAATAAAAATATGTTTAAAGTGTGAGCAATATGAATATATTTTATAAATTTTTCCTAGTCTAGTGTATTATTTCTCCTGTAAAAGAAAAGCATTATTCATCAAGCACCATACTTTTAAAATGTCTGCTAACCAAATATACAAAGTTTTAATAAGTAAGTTTTCTAAAGAAATATTTGTTGGTCAGTTTCAATATAGAGTATATTCATGTACCTACCTACCCCTAGGAAAATAAATAAAGGTTCATACTTTGAGGAGCATAAGGGAAAATAGTGAGTTAGCTAGAATCAAGTCTTATCAGATCTATCTGCCAAAATCTTATTTCAAAATATAAATTCTTTTTATTTTGAAGCAAAAGTAATTTTTTAAAATGAACATTACTTTCTCCAACTGTATTTTATCAACATTAAGTGATTTTTTTTATTTCCAATTTAAATCAATACTAAATTTAATATATTAATTATATTTCAATAAACAAATCATAGAGAAAAAAACTGCAATAGTATTTCCTAGTATTCATGTGGAAATCATACAACAAAAGCCTTGTACAGGAGTACCTAAGGAGGCAATTGAGTACCTCATTTTCAGGGCATTTCACTCCTTTGAGAAGTACTTTTTAAAACATTACAATCAGTAAAATAAAACCCAATTTCTTTAAGAAAACGTTTTATTCTTTTATAAAATGTATGTTTTTCTATAAATCTAAAATATTGATTACATATATATATATATATATATATATATATATATATATATATATAAATACATGACAGTTATCAATAATATGACAAAAAAATTATATAGAAAAAAATCTAAAACATTCTACATACTAAAATACTCAAACACTGTACTTTACATCCCATGTTACTAGACCTTATATTATTATAGTATCTGGTGTTACATTTGTTATTCTATTTTTAAACCAGACAGTGTGCAGCCATATTTTACTATGATAGTCCAGTACACGAAGAGTTTTATCGATAGGTGCTTGCCTACGATGATGATATATTTAATGTCCTCGTATAAAGTCACTGTAGTACTCCATACAGTGACTTTATACAAGAACAGTGGCGACAATAGAGCATAAGCTCCGCCCATCCGCCATCAATGGGCTAATTTTTTGGTTGTTTATATGTGCCTATACGGCGATTCTGCATATTTGTTTTGCGTTTTTAAATAGATTGTGCCTAAATATTTTCAGTTTTAAAATATCAGTGTTGTGTAGTTATGTATGAAGTTTGAATCTCAGTTAGTTATTGTACATTTATTTAAGCAGTTTTTAAAAAAATACTGTTTTTATAAGCGCTGTTTGTGGAAGCTTTCCTTTTGAAAACACTTATTTAGAAGAAAATTGTAAAATTGGAGTTACCAGAGATTTCCCTCGGCAAAAAAGAGGAAACGAAGGTCTGAGCGAATTGTTTACCTAGCCTAACAAATAAAAAAAAACAAAAAAAGCTACTGTTTTTTTAACAACTATCACCTCAACAGCAACGAATATAAAAAAGGATTGTCTTTTGTATAGTGAATATCCCTAATAAACTGTTATCTCTGATGTAGAAATATATGATTAATTGGTAAATACAAAAAACGGCCAATTCGGTTAGATTGCTAAGACATATCCGGTGACGATAGGGCATCTGGTAACCCTATATACAATAGACCTAACTTGATTTATAAAATATTGTGATGTAAACTGCAAATACTATATAAATATTCTTTACAATTCTTAGTTACTTCAGGAAGAGCAATATCTTCTCGGGTTATGTTATGTAGCTTGAGATTTTAGGATAATTATGTAGATAAATTAATGTCTATTCTTTGCAAATAAGGCATTTTTTATTATTGGATCTTACGTAAACAATCCTACATGATTTCATTAAAAGTTTTTTAATAATGTACTGTATTAAATACATTCTATTATAGTAGCAATAAAGTCAAGAACATAAAAATTGATAAGTTAGGAAGGAATTAAATAAATTTTTTCAGGCAACGGAATGTCCTTGCAGTTGCAGTACGTTCCGGTCCACTTACAGTTTATAACAGCATAATTTTCCAGATTTTATATATACCCAGGTAAAAATTGAAGAAAACTTACTTTGACATTGCTTGCAACTTTTCAATTTTTTTCACAACAATGACTAACAATTTTCATTTTACAAAACACGTAATTGTTATATATTTACATACTTTTGTGTAAAATGCATGAGCCAGAACTAAAAAGTACACACGTAAGTGTAAGTATTAAAGCATACAAGTATATGTACTTTGTTTTGTGAGGTCTAGGTGAACATTAAACATATTCATTTGCCTATGCATGAACTAAAGAGCCAAATTTACCTTAAAATGTAATCCATTAATCTGAAAACAAAGAAAAATTAAAATTCGAAGTACAGACACTAAACACAGTGGTGAGAGATGGAGTTAAGTTTTTTACTTTAACTTACAAATATATAAAAGCCCTAAAAACAAATAAAAATTAATTCTAAATGATGTTTAAAAACCAAAGAATCCTAATGGATATAATCAATATTAAATTTGTTGTATTGGTTTATTGGTTCCCTGTTGAAGGACATAGCCTATAGACTTATATAATTGATTTTTTTAGTTTTTGGATTGATTATAATATTTAACATTTACACTTTTTATCAAGCTTAAACCTTATTTTATACTTATGAAATGAATAATAAAACATACAATATCTGTTAAAAAACACGCCTTAATAAATCATCACATTTTCATAAACAGCTGATTCCAAGCCACATAAATATTGCTAGAATACAAACATCCAAAATAACAAACTTTCAATTAAAGCAAAAATCAAGTAACGATATATTATAAATTTGCAAATAAACTGAAATAAACTAGACGCAATTCCTATAAGATCAATGGAAAACAATAAAATTTTGGCCAATTAATGACGGATATTGGCTCCAGCCAATCAAAACGTTAACCACTATTGTCGCCACTGTCCTCGTATAAAGTCACTGTAGCACTCAATCGAGATTTTTATGGTTTTAGTAAAGTGTTAAAGTGTTTAATTGTATATTCGGGATTATTATTGATTAACTGAATGATACAAATATACAACATAAACATTCATATTATGTCTTCACTACCTAGAAAATATTTGAGTGGAGCTTAAAGCAAAAATTAATAATGTACCTAATATTTTATTGTGTATTTGCTTAGAATTGAGCTAGGTGCCGGGTCGGATCAGCCAAGAAATAAATGAACCTGTGTCATAACTTTACAGTGAAGTAAGCATAATTATAAAAATTTAATAATAAAAGAATATCTCCTGACTGACTGATTCATAATAAACATACAGCCCCTTCCGAAAGTATGATAGGTAGAGCTTTGAAATTGTCAGGGTACCTTTGTATCTTTATTAAAGAGTGCATAAGGATTTTGTCAAAGTTTGATTTCAAACGGCAAAAATTCGCAAAAATCTGTGGAGAACACATAACTTGTATTACATAAATTAATATGTCATTCCTCAACAGTGACAAACTTTAGACAAGTCACAATAGTGACAACTTTCGAGTGAAATTTTGGCAGTTGGGTGATAGTCACGATATAACAAACCTAAGGTAAGATATCGCGCATGGCGTGATTAACGCCAGCTGTCATTGACCTTTGGCCATATGATTTCAGTGCATTTTGAGTTGATGTTTAAAAGTGTTTGCGGATTTCTGTGTCCTTTTTTGTTTTTATTTAATTAAACAACAATAAATATAAGATGTGCTGTGTTCGGATGTGACGTGGATAATCAGGCAAAGAATTTTGAAAGGAATATAAGGTTTTTTACTTTCAAATTGCTTTCTCAGTATGAGTTTTCAACCAGTTAAGCCTTCTAAGTTTCCTCTCTAATTCATTATATAACACCTGCGAAAAAGTAATTTTTTGATTTTTATCTATTATTTTTTTATTTGTTGCAAGGCTACACAGATCACAAAGCTCCAGCAAAAGCTATAAAGAGAATTCATTAAAGTTTTCATCGACATTGTGTTTTGTGATTTCCTTATAAACTGAACGAAAATAGTTTTAAAAATTTTCAACATTACAAATACGAATATTAATAAATAGACATCTGTGTCGGTTGTGTTAAGAAAAATAAGAAAAGGCAATAAACAAGCTAATTTCCGGTTTATCAGTTACCACATAATCTAAAATGGAAGGCAAATTTAGCACCACTGCACACCCTTGTAGGAGTACTTACTAACGAAGATAGCTGGAAAAATTCAAAAAGATCAGACATCATCTTGTAACTCATGCTGAAACTAACCCATCAACATTTAAATCTCCACATGATATTATAAAGCTAAAATGAGATGTTGCCTGGGTTAGTATATCATTCAAAATATCAATAAATTCGAAACATCCCCGTTGGGAGGTCTATATATATTATTAATGCCAATTCCATTGACCAGTTTAATACACGAATTCTACAATGATTTCGACGGAAAGGTTACTTATTATTAAAAAATAAACTGCCCCAGAAACTAAATAACTTTTAAGTGCGTGTCTGAACACCGCAGGCATGATCACTTCTGGAAAACTGTCTGAGGATTCTATAGTTATTAATATAAATTTCATCTTTAGTCAACCAGTGCTCATTTACATATAAAATATCCGGTGAATGTTACTGATAAAACAAATCCAACAAATTAATTTTATTTGACAAACACTGTATATTTATGTGAAATATTTTATATTAAAAAAAATTCATTTGTCAATTCTTGATTATTCTAAAGATACATGAAAATGTTCCTCTAGATTTTCTCGAGCCTACATTGGGACAGACGTGGGTATAAAAAAAGAGTTATTATCAGAGGCAGTATCATTTTAAGACCATATATAACAAACCCTACATATATATTTTTTCAATAATATCTTTGTTAAAATCAGGTTGAGAAGGAACTGAAACAAAAACTAGTTATCTCCTGTCCCAATTCTTCAAATAAACTTTTATTTACGTTTGAATAGCACCCAATATTGCTATCATTATGTATATTATCGCAACAATCTATTAAATCTATAAAAGTAACATTATTTTGCTTAACAATAAAATCACAAATAGTATCACAGAGCTTTAAACTTAATTTTAGTTTGCTTACTACACCTTTCTTTCTAAAGTTAGGACTGTGTTCTAACAGGAATACAGGAATAAAATTTTGCACAGAACTTACATAGTTTATCATTAAAGACGTTTATTTGCTTATTATTTAATTAGTTTAGAGGAACACCTACAAATGCAATATTAGTATTTGAACATTTCTTTAAACGGTTCCAAATATTTTAAAGAATAAGTAATTTCAAATTTCTTTGAAAATTGTTACGTCCTGCTACTATAATAATATTGTCTTTCAATGTATAGTTTCTTCTTATTCTTCTTATTCCAAACGATAATTATCACTGGTAATATGTTTACTTACATAAGAATTAATGTCTGTACCGTAGTCATCCGCGAGCAAAAGCACCCTCTTTATATCAAAAATTCTAAAGCGTGACACCAATATGCGGGACATATTTTGTCATTTTATTTAATTCGACTAAAAATCGGTATATGGTTTACCATTTAGTTTAGCCAAATCTGACTGTTTGTTTTAGCTTAATTAAACTTTTTGTAAAAATTGGAATTTAAGTGTTTCAGGTGCGGTCGAATATGTAACAAAAATTACCGCAATGTGGAAAATATTTACACCCTGTACGAGATTATTTTTACTAATATATATAGTAAGTTCTAGTCTTACATATTCTAATTCTATTACAAAAAAAAATTGCATATAACAAGGAATAAGCAAAATTCCGACTTTGACGACTTGTATATCAAAACTAACTGCAGGATTAAGTTGCGCCTATGAAAGCTTTTGATCAGAATATTGAGAACTGTAACAGTAAATTTTGAGGAAAATAGACTGAACGTTATCACTGTAGGTATACGAGCTCCTTTTCAAATGGTTTTCATTTTAAAGATATTTTTCTGTTTAGTCTTGGAAACACTTAACATTCTTATTGTTCTTTCTTAACACAAATGATAAAATTCATCTGGGATGTTAGCGTCGCTATTTAAAATATATTATAATGATTTAAATAATAATTTTCACTTTAAAACAACCCAGATATTTAGTTGAATCTGCACATCTGACTTCTAAATATTTTCTAAAATTCATAATTTGAACTTAAAAAAGAAATCTAAATACCAATTTTTAAGGCAAATGCGCAGATAGGCCATAGCCAGGGAGAGTCTTAATGGTCTGGAAGGTTTGACCATTTGGAACGCCCTGCCGAAATAAATTTTCTGGTTTGGACCCCAAAATTTGTTCGCCATGTTAACAACGTCATTTTTTTTATACTAAAAATTGATAATTTGCGTTGCTAAATAAACACAGATACCGATTGTCAGTCGAATCTCCACACATGACAAAATTCGTCTGCTATTTTGCTCCGTTATTTTAACTTTTTATTTTTCACTAAAAATTCATACGTTAATGACTTTAACATCTGCAAGATACCAATTTTAACTTGAATCAGCGTAAGTAACACAATTCGTCCGTCATGTTAGCGCCGCCATTTTAAAATTTTTTAGAATTGTTTAATGCGTTTTTAAATACTTTCTCGATGCCGACTGACTGACAAAATTCGGTAGCTATAATGGAGTCGCCCTTTTAAGTCCATAAATGCTGACTAAAATTTCATAATTTGCAATTTTAAGTAGTCTCATATTCCTATTTTTAGTCAAAGCTGTACTAGCAACAAAATACGCCCACCATGTTGGTGAATTTCTAAATATTTTTTTTATTCATAATTTACATCTTAAATACCCTTGAATAGTTCAGATAAAATAGCCTAATGAAATAGCTATAGATTAAATAGGACTAGTCTAATTATCCTAATCAAACCAAATTAAATAAAAAATTATACTATGGGATATTATTTAATATATAAATGCACCCATACTATAATTGCTATTTATTTAATTAGTTAGCGAAAAACATATAATATAACGAGTGGACTTTTGTGGGACGAGCAAAGCGAGTTTTTGTAATATTACATGAACTACACAAAATTGTCTTTAGTAACTTTATACCTAGAAAATAACATGTTAAGGTAGAAACGGATTGAGCAAGGTACAATGTACGTATGAAAAAATTAGAAGAATTAAAGCAAAAATTATCTCCAAGTAAATAATAAAATTGAAACGCTTGTAGGACAGTGCAAAAAAGATTACAATGTTCTCCAAAATGTGTGTAATATTTCAAATATTATTATTTCAATATGATAATTATATATATATATATATATATATATATATATATATATATATATATATATGTATATATATATATATATATATATATATATATATATATATATATATATATATATATATATATATATATATATATAATATTGTACACTTTCAGAACACATTATAGATACGAGACACACATGCCATTTTAACGAAACAAAAATTTTACACTCTGAACATAACACTAGCAAAAGACTTTTTTTAGGAATGACCGAAATCCATAAAAAAAGTTCGCAATGTACAAAAAAAAACGACATGGAAAACTTAAGTTCCATTTATTCTTATTAAACGACGAATAATTTCTTTAAAATCATAAATATTTCTTTTTCTAATTACCTCCAATATTTTGTTCCATATACTGTATAACATATTATCTAGTTTTAAAACATTTTTGAACATACCCCCTTTTATATTATACGTTTGACATATTTAACCTATTTTGTCAATATTATTTGCTAGAAAACCAATTGATTTTAAATAGATTATTTCTTGTCAAATGATGTCAAAATTTTAGTAGTTAAAATCTATCCAATTTTATATTTTCTGAAAATGTCTTCAAAATTGTCTTTGCATTTTAATTAGTGTAAGTACTTTTTAACTTTAAAAAAAGTCCTAAATTTTCTGATAATTATCTTATTATAGAGCCTTGAAGAAGAAATGAATTCTTTCGAAAACTTGGCTATTAGAAAATAAATGTAGTATAGACTTTTTGGCCGAATCCACGTTATTTCTTTAAATATTGGTAGTATACGGCCGTTACCCACAAGCATGTATAAATAACGGGGATTCAGCCAAAACGTCTATATTACATTTATTTTCTAATAAGTCAAGCTTTCAAAATTATTAATTTCTTCTTCAGGGCTTTTTTTACAATTAAAAAGTAATTACACTAATTAAATTGTAAAGACAGTCTTAAACCATGTTTCAGCAGAAGTATATGAAGTATAAAACTAGGTAGATTAGTAGATTTTTCTTACTAGTAGTAAGAATTTTGACTTGACTTTTTTCTGCACAAATGATAAAATCCCTCCGTTATATTGACGTCGCCAATTTAAATCTTTACGTTGTGTTGACTATAAATTCATAACCTTCATTCTTAAATAGCCCCAGATACTACAAATATTCATTTTCAATTGAATCGGCACAATCACAATTCACAATTAAAGCCTGGGTTATAGATTGAAAACGTTTGCATCTTGCGTCGTTGTTTACGTTGTCCTTGAAGTTTACTTAACGCAAAGCAATGGGTATGGTTATATTTCCGTTTGAGTTTCCGCTAGCCGTCGAAAAGATGGCGATCTTAACTTTAACTAACGAAAATCGACGTTTGCGTTAAGCTGCAACCAATGAAATTGCGAGATTTTATTTTCGTCGTTCGTAATAAATTTGACATTAATATTATACACATAACATCCTCGTCCATTTAAGAAACTGCTTGGGGCCATTATCTTTAATTTTAAGAAAATATTGGTAGAAGTTATGTGTATTTCCACCCCAATTAACAGACCGAATTCGCGATCTTCTTTGCCGCCTTCTCTTCAACAACTTTACAGATGCGTCACAGATTAATATATCCACAATCAGCAAATTAAAAAAAAACGCACATAAACTGAAAAACAAACAAGACAAAATTGCATTACACAAAAAGACGATAAATATAAAATTAAAGTAAGGTTAGTTCCATAAACGACGCAAGGCGCAAACGTTTTCAATCTATAACTCGGGCTAAGAACCAGCGTAAACACTTAGCTCAAACCGACGACGCAAGACGCAAACTTTTTCAATCTATAACCCAGACTTTATACTCTTAAAGAACTCCAGTTAACCTATATCTGCATAAGTGACAAAATTGGACTGTTTTGTTTGCTTCGCTCGTGCTATTTTAAATGTTTCATGTTTACTAAGATTTCACAACTTGCGTTCTCAAATGAGGCCAGACACTGGTTTTCAATCGAATCTGCACAAATGAGAAAATTGGTCCGTAGTGTTACTGTCGCCATTTCAATTTTTTAAAAGGTCATTAAAAATTCGCTCTTAGAAATACTTCTAGATATCGAGTATTAGGTGAATCTGTACTAATAAAAAAATGTCAGGTTGCTGCCGAAATCTAAAATTTTTTTTTTGACTAGAAATTCACACTTTCCACTCACCCACATGCCAGATACCAATTTTTGTGTTTTGTGCATTTGGCAAAATTTTCTTTGTATAAATATTGACTAAAATTTTATAATTTCTACTCTTAAATATCCTGAGAATACCGAGTTTCACTCGAATCTGTGCAAATGACAAAATGTGTCCGCACTAGAAAGAATATAGCGGTTTGGGCTCAGCCATCTACCGGCAGAGATTCTTCTCTCGATATCTCTGACGTCAGAATTTTTTCGTTCACGTGAGCTATGGTACTATATAGGTTTGCGCAAGCGCTAACTAATCACGTAACACATGTTATCTGTCAACGTCAACTGTTAGTGTTAAATATCACCTGTCAACTATCATCTGTCAAAACAGTTATTTATTAGGCAGTCCAACAAAACAGCTGCTTGTCCTACGACAGCTATTTGACCAATATTGTAGAACTTATCAAAGCAATATTTAAGCCTCATTGGCTAAATCAGTTTGTTTGTCCTACGAAAACCCAAAAATGACATGACAGTGACAGATCGTTGGAGTGCCTAATTGAGTTGATCCGATGCAGAATGACGTTATAAGTATTTTAAAAAATGTTTGACGCCAATGAGATAAGCGTTAAGGAAGATATATTTTTTTTCTCTTTAGGGTCTTAATGAAGTGACGTAGCAGATCATGCTTTAGATGAAAGATATATCTTTAGATTTTAATGCTCTCCACCGGTCTGTAAAAAAAATATTTGATTAAGAAAAAACCCAATGTTTTTAGTCATTAAGGCCTTAATGAAGTGATGTGACAGGTTATGTTTTAGATTATAGATAGATCTTAACTCCCTCTATAGGCCGGCGTAAAAATATTGGCAAAAAATATAAGATAACGTTGAAGGAATGAAAAAACCAAATTTCGACTCAGGAATATAAACTTTGTTTTTCTAAGCCAGGTCATAAATATTTAATACGTAAGTGCGGCTACAAAGTGTTTAATCGAAGCACTTACGACCCGTAGGCTAGCTTATACGGTGATATTGCTTTGGGGGGAGTTCAATTTCTCAGTCCTTTTCAAAAAGTGCTAAAAGAAGGAAGGTCACCAGGAAAGATTTAAAAACTGGGTCAACACACGTTAAAAATAAAAATTACTTTCCCTCCTCCTTACACACCTTACTCTTATGTACGTAAATAAATGTGCCAGACAAATGTAAAGAAAGAAACAAATCCATTGTAGCCAAAATTCAAAGATTTTAAATTTAAAAAACTAAAATGATTTATAATCCCTAAAGAAATAAATAAAATAAAATAAATAATTATCTTGCCGATATTTGATTACTGATTAATACAAAACATGTTCAAAAGCTAAACAAGATCAGCTTTTTTGATATCTTTACACGCCCCAGTCAAAACTTAAAATAAAGAATGCCTTGCAAAATTATTTTTAGCAAGAGATTGCTTATAAAAAAAATTGTTAAAAAGGTAGGAATTTGAACAAAAAACCAACAAACAACCTTAACTACTTAAAACTCGTCCTTATATTCTGCACCCCTTAGCAACAAAATAAAAATAATCGATATTCAGTGAATTCGCCCCTTAAATTTAGGCAACTTCTATTATATTAAATCTTAATCGTAAACATAAATATATTATTTCTAAATGTTGTCCTTTATTCAATATGCATAGTTTAGGCAAGGCGCAAATTGAGTTGCGTATATCGCGTGTGACGAGATCTGACGCGACCGGCATGATGCGTACGTTGCCACACGCGTTGCGTGGTGGTCCGCAAATTGGGACGAAGTTTTTAAGTAGTGAATTGCAGAACCTCATGAAAATGTCTGATTCGCAATCGAAAGGACTGATGATATTAAACTTATGTTCTCCATTAGAATCCGATGATGCTGAAGAGGAAATGTTACTTTACTAAGTTCTGAGTTAGAATCAGATGATGCTGAAGAGCAGGTTTTACTTTAATTATTAACAAAAAAGAAATTTAAATCACCTAACAAGTATTCTATATTTCTTGTTTGTTAATATATATGTTATATACCTACAAATTGTTCATTTGCCATATTTTTAGCAAAAAATAAACGGAAAACACCTATGCAAAAACAATCTATATATACACGAAGCACGAAAAATTGTGCCCGAACTACAGTGGCACACGCTGCGCGCTGGTCGGGTCACGCGGATCGCGGCGCGCTTCGCCTCGTTGCCAATTTGCGTTGTTCTATTTGATTCCTGTAGTTTATAAAAAGTAGCGTCGCGTCAGATCACCTCACACGCGATATACGAGACTCAATTTGCGCCTTGCCTTAAAGTGTATTATTTAGTATAATAATAATTTGATACAACATCTACTATTACATGCCAAGGGTCGTGCGATTTTTAAATTTATGATTTTAGCATCCAATAATTTTAATTAATTTTTATATAAATAATGTTAACTTGCTAAAATAAAATGGAAAAACCTCTAGCTAGCCACAATAGGTGAAAATATACATATCGAATTTGACGTTTGGATGTTTTAAAGCACAATCTTAAAAATATATAGAAATCTAAAGCCTACCTCCTAACTTTCAATAGCCGCAAACCGTAAATAATAACCCAATAATACTAAATAGTATTTTTAATTCATTGTGACCCGCTTTATGTCATTTTATTTAATGCTTTTATTTTTTTTCACACTTTTTATAAGAAGATATTTATTCATGGAATTAAGTTTATAACGATTTAAAAAGAAATATATAATTTTTGTTTTACTGGTCAAACAATCATAATTTAACCGAAGAGCCTTTCAAAACCAAAATCTATATTTATTATTTTTACAACTTTCGACGACATATAAAAACCTAATAACAAAAACAAATTAATAATCGTTTAAGACGGTTTAAGCTCTTCGCTGCAAACGGACCATTTATTGCGTTATTATATTTGTCACGCAAATAGATACATTTTTCTTGGGTTATCAGTATATACTATAAATATTAAACGCCATTTTTTTTAAATATTGAAATATTTATTATATAGCATAAAAATGTCGCTCCTATAGCAAACAACTCACTGTTACAACAGGTAGCATCGGAAGAATACAAGCTTATAACAGAAATGAATGTCAAAAAATTATTTCATCGATTTATTAGCAATTTATTTAATATCATATCACTCAACAAGATGTTTGATACAAAGTCTACAGTCACCACTGTTATAATGTCATAAAAAATTACGACCAATTTATAAAGGCTGAGATTGTATGTTGTGATAAATTATTGTTACTATTGAAACCTATCAAACAAAGGGTTAGAAGACTTTTTAAAGAAAAGGTTATAAGGCATTTTGAAGGGACTAGCATCGAGGCAGGTGAGTAGCAATTTGTAAACGCGTGCGGGTAACTAATACAGTGTGAGTGTTTATAGCTAAAATTTCATCTTTGGTAAACATATTTAGTTACCCTTTATTGAGATTAATATACTCAAGGTCAAGACGAGATTTTTCGAGACGAGACGAGACAATAATAATAATAATAATAATAAAACTTTTATTTATTCAATTACAAAGTACACACAATACAATAATTGAACAAAAGGTCAAATCCACACTACAATAAAACTAAATAAGAAAGGTTAAAACCTCGGAAAAGCAAAACGAAAACCATACAGTGAAATTAGTGACAGATATATGCATAAAATAGCCCAGGGGTTTATACACTATTGCGATATCCTAAAAGAAGTCATTAAGACAGTAATAAAAAAATTTTGCAATAAACAGCTAGGACTATCAAGAGTACCATCATTAGAATAAGAAATTTGTGTCATTTCTTCCAATCAGTCCTTAATTTATTAAGTTATGTTGACATAAAAATATAGAGAGTACCGTAGTTTCTAGACAATTACTTAGTCTTGAAACCTCGCTGGAACTAGAACTTCTCTGGTGCTAGTTCTGCGTCTTCTTAATAGCTCTTATATGTTTTGGTTATTTTCCGCTCTTTCAACAGAATTTTCTGTATACTGATTGTCGTTCTCCCTCAGAAGGGGTGTTCTCTTCATCTGAATCCTCGAAGTCTTGCTCTCCTTACATTTTTCTCCTAGTTGATCCCTCATTCTCATGTGTCTCTATTTCTTGGTGATTCTCCTCATTTAACTATCCTCTGCTTGATCCTTATTTCGTAAAATTCATTGAGCAACTCCCAAGCCCTTGCAATGCTTTAATTTGTACAAATGTATAAAGTGCCCCTTTCTGCCATTTAATGGTTTAATTTTCTATGTAACTCCTGATTTCTTTTCAATAATTCGATACGGCCCTGCCCATTTAGTTCCATGTCTTGAACAAACATAAAGAAAAGCGGCGTATCTTTAGTAGCCTCATGAACCCTTTAGACTATTAGAGCAGAAGGAAGTATTTCGTCACAGCTATTATGGTACTCACTAACAAAGTGGTTTATTATGATTTTAGTTTTATGCATTCTTTCGGCTACACCACTTCCTTGGAGATAATAAGGGGTAGTTTTTAGCTTTTTGCTACCTTGATACACATTTCAGTTAACAAATGTCTAACAAATTGGATTCCGCTGTCCGTTAATATTTCTCTGAGCGTCCCGTGGCGAAGGATGATATTTTCAATAACTGCTTTTGCCACAGTGTCGGCGCGTATGTTTTCTAGTGGAATGCACTCTGGGAACCTGGTTAAAGAGTACATGCATGATAATATATATGTATGGCCTTGTTGCGTAATATTCAAAGAACCCACCTACCAAATCCAGGTTAATCCGAGGTCATGGTTTTGCAGGTACCAAATTTCTTTGCATTCTAGAAGGTAACTGGGGATTTATTTTATGTATACTGCATGTAATGTAAAGATCGAAGAGTGGTAAATCTTTAATATCTCAGGGAGAATTTCTACGGAGGTTAGTGTTTGATCATTTCTAACGTTATTAGTCAATAATAGTCTGGATCATCAGGTTGAAGACCCGTTTTTAATTGTTGAATTCCTAAGTCTGCATTATGAAGTGCTTTGAGTTCTTCTTTACTCCATACAGTGCTTATTATTGGATTGATTATTTCTTCTTCTTTAACTACCGCAATCATGGCGTCCTTCGTTTCTTCTGCCCTCAATCTTGTTAACGGGTCCATACGCTTATTGATGTTGCCTGGTCGATATTTTATTATTATTTATTATTATTATTATTATTTATTAACCCGTGTCTATAGTTGGCCAAATTCCAATGAGCTCTAGCGGTCGTCCCAAAAAATCCGTCTTCTGCTATATAATAGTTAGAGAGAGAGATAGAGATAGGAAGAGAGAGAGAGGGAGTGTCCCAGGATAGGTGTTACAAAAGGACAAATGGTCCAAAAATGTTTGAGTTGCTAACTTATCTTTTGTAACCGAGTCTATATGGTCCAAAATGACACTGTACAAAATATTACTCAAATTGCTTTTATACAAGGCCTGTTATAAGTAAAAGACTGAATATTTTCTCAAATAAAGTACCTTTATTTGAACAGATAACGACAAATTTAATTAGAAAAGTTGTTTAGCACTAGTTTTTATGCACATATCTCAAATATAGTGTATTATTCACCATTTGCCAAGAGTGACTATTAGTAGATAAATATTTTAACAGATGTAATACCAATAATAAAATACAAATTAATCAATGCGTCAACATCTGGCCTTAGATACAGAAACAATATTTTTCTATATATTTCATGATTTACTACGAGTCCTAACAACTATATGTACGGACGATGTACGAAATGTTAAAAAAACAAGTCACAAAATCTTTACTTCACAATAAATCCGATCGTAAGGAATAATTATCTTGTTTTGGATAAACTAGATAACAAAAACATAACAAATAAATATTCGGACGTTAATCGTTAGAAACATTAAAATCAATATTATTCACGCATTTACTGATAAATCCAGTGAACGTGGGCTAACAGCCTTCAGCTTAGGTTTTATCCGCCATGTTTTCCTATAAATTCATAAAAAAATGACGCGTGTTGTTGCAATGAATAAAAAAGTGCGAGAAATTATAATATCTCTGTACTGCAGATGTAAATCATATGCCTTAAATAATGTAAAATTAACAGTCGGGGATATTATTAAAAAATATGGAGAGACAGCTAGTGTTAATGTTCGTGATAAAAGTCCAGGCCCACCTTGTAGAATCACTGATAGAGAACGTCGTATTCTGTTCAAAATTTGCAAAACTAAGACAAGGGAGAAAAACAAGCCCAATAGAATCACGAGGCAAAATTAAATATCTCCAGGGAATGCTGTACTATGGCTGCATAAGTCGGGTTACAATTTTTATAAGATAAATCTGTAATTTTTCGTGCTAAAACATAAAAATTAATTGAAAATATCCTGGAAAATAGGAATAAAGAGTACAATTTTCGAAAAAGGATGTTTCGTACAAAATCGGAAGCATTTCATAAAGAATGTTCGATTTAAATTATAACATTCAAGTGTGTTTGAATATATATTTGTCAGCAAATTTGTTATGTTTTTGTTTTCTAGCTGATACAAAATAAAATTATTATTATTTACGATCGAAGTTTTTGTTAGGTAAAGTGTATGTGACTTGATTTTTCAGACAGGAAAAAACAGTTTAGATCAAACATAAATAAGTTTTTATAACATTTCGTACATCGTCCGAACATAAAGTTGTTAGGGCTCGTCTAATGAGTCGAAAAAATTTGAATATTTATAATATATTTTATTAATGTGAAGTTGGCACCAAAATAAAGAAGATATACAAAACAACAAAAAGCTAAAAATATATTTGTGTCAATAATAAACTGTTTAGTTTTTTAGCGGAATATGTCATAATAAATATTTTTAAAGAAAATTATAATGTAATAACTTTTTCCATAATTCGGATTCAAAAAAATTGGTATTAAATATGTTAATATCAATTTGTAAAATATCATTAATAATGACTAAACTGCTTCAAATTTTAAAGCAAAACAATGAAGAAAAAGATTAATAGTTCAAGCGCTGTTTCTGTTATTAATTAATCGACTTATCAATAAAAATGAAAGCATTTTTTTTCTATTAGGTTTATTTATAATAAAAGAGCAAAACAGTAATATTACAATTTTATATGCATTATTATTTGCAACGTCTGGGTTTGTCAGATATCTTCGAGGAGACCAGTCGTCAACCTATAAAACGTAACACAATTGTAAGTAATAAAAAAATAACGTTCAAGGTGAAAAATAAAAGTAAATCCGAATCAGTCTTATTTATAAACAGTGAATTGTAACAAAAATCAGTTTTACTAAAGGTTGGTATATTTTCTTATTGTCACCTTGTACAGTAAAGTTCACTCTGTAAGCTGAAATTAATACATGCTGAGTCATAGGGTATTATGTCCAATTTTAAAGAAGTAAAAACCAAAGAGTATAAACAGCCTTTGACGGTTCTGCTCATTAGTAAACTTAATTTTCTTACATGGTTATTTCGCAAATGATGACTTAAATCTTATCTCTGTGTAAAAGAGCGGAAAAAATTAAATCTTATCTATATGTAAAAGAGCGGAAAAAATCAAATCGGAATCAGTCCATAATCCAAATATATACTGTGGTCCAAATTAAATTGGAACCTTTTTTAGAGCTTAATAATTTTCTTACCTTTTGGTCGATTTTGATAATTTTTGGACAGGTAACTGAGTTCACGTATTTTTTTTTCCCAGGCTGCGCAAAAATCTCGCATTTTTCTAAAATATTGATTTTGAGGTCATTGCAAAAATCAAGTGATTAGAATATTTTTGTGGTTTATTGTTAAAATTTTTCATTGCTTTTCGGAAAATAATCAGCAAGTAGAAAATTTTGTTTATTTTGAAATTTCATTTTTACTCCAAGTCGCATGCAAGAGATATATTTAATTAGCTATGAAAGCCTACAGTTTCGTGTTTTGTTAAAATAGATTACACTAGTTGAAATCAAGATTGGTATATTTCAAAAATCTGCGAAAAAATTAGCAAAAAATAAGAATTGAAAAATTAATATATATTCGAGAAAACTGAACATTAAATTACGTGTTTAAAAAACTAAATGCCATCAACAACGATTTATAAAAACTGCGAATGAATATGTTCTCCTTGATTTTCTACAATAGCTTTAGTTTTCTGCGTCATAATCCAGTACACTTTATTGATATATCTTGCTTAAGATTTTGCCAGCACATTATTATTACTTCTTTTAATTCCTTGACAGTGTTAATGACTACATCAGTACTAAGTACCTACTTATGTCTGTGTGAAATGTGTAGTTATCATAAACCTGTTCGATTTCCCATAACATTTGAAATAACATTTCTCGTTGATAAACTTCAGAAGGTATTTTCTCATCACTGGACGAAAAATGGACCAGCCGATTAAATGAAGCAACCTATTTCAAGAAATATCTCTCTTATATATCAGGTTATCGCCTGAATCTTCGTAATAAAAGTTCACATATTTCAGCTATTAACTTTTGAAAATAAATCTATTTAAAAGGTTTTAAATTTAATTCGTTCTTTGTTATTCCTCCTACAGAACTTCTACAAATTCTTATTGTTTTAGATATTTTCCGAAAAGTTACCGAAACTGGAGCATTTTAAATAATATTTCTCACTCGTTCAATATTGGCAAGGCTTCTGGTTGATCTGTATCCCTGTACTAACGTTCCCATTTTTTTCGTGGAAACATAACTACTAACTTGAAGCTCTATAATTTTTAAGAGACTTTATCAAACACTTTATCTTTTAAACTAAGAACGGGCATTATTATACCTTATAAGACAAGACAAAATACTTCAAAATTTCAGAGATGTCAACATTTACAATCAATATGTTTTCTTTTGTGGGAAACTTAATCAAGGCATCCTCAACAGAAGTCAAATATGTTACAGCAGTTATCTGTAATAGGTTTTTACGTAAAATTTCGTTAAACATTAACATATTTGACTTGTGTGGAACAAAATTCCAACTAAAAATCGAGGAAGCCTCGGTTAAGTTTCAAATAAAAGAAAACACATTGACAGTAAACATTTACATTTTGTCTGAGGTTTTGAAATATTTTTTCTTGCGATCTTTATAAGTTGTAATAATGTTCATTCTTAGTTTAGGAAAGAAATTCTTAACAAAATCTCTTAGAGAAACATTTAATTACGGAGCTAAAAAGTTAGTGGTTATGTTTCCACGATAAAATTGGAAGGCTCTTACAGTTACATAGTTACTTTTTAAAGCATTTGCTCTCAACTAGCGTATCCTTGCAAATAAAGCCTGGTCGTAGCAGGAAAGATTGGCCAGAAGCCTTGCCAACATTGAACGAGTGAGACCATTTATCCAAGATTCTCCACTTAACGTTTTGATCAGTTTTAAGTTTTAAGTTAACGGCTGAACTAAAACAAAAACGTCTCAAAAGATGTGAACTTTTATTACGAAGTTTGTACATTAAAATGGAAAATATTCAGTTCACAAATGTTCAAAAGTTATATATGATATTAATTTATGGAGAATGTAAAAGAAATAGACGTAGAATTATATAGTTAGTGATATCCAAATAAAGAAGTTCCGCCAAGCGCTATGTATTTTTCCTGTTTAGCCTCAAATAGGTCTTTTCTTAAAAAAAAGAAGGTTTATTATATATATATATATATATATATATATATATATATATATATGTATATATATATATATATATATATATATATATATTTATATATACATATATATATATATATATATATATATATGTATATATACATATATGTATATATACATATATGTATATATATATATATATATATATATATATATATATATATATATTATATATATATATATATATATATATATATATATATATATATATATATATATATATATATATAAATATACATATAATAATTTAAAGGCCAATAAATAAGTAGAGAGATTCAAATTGAGACATTTTTTACATATTCCCCACTAATTTTCCCAAAAACTGTCTCTACTACTACGGTAAAAAGAATAAATTGCGCTTTCTACAAAAAAATGCACACTGATCTTATGTGAGTGTTATTGAGCTTCAAAATAAGAATCATAATTGACTATTGTGCTTTGGTTTAGTAAGAGTTTATGCAAACTAGGAAGTACTAAATAAAAATAAAGGCGTAGGAACTTCTGGTACCTATATAACCTTCATTTTACAAACGACACTATTTTACAAATCAGAATGTTTAAAAGTAGTACTTTTAAAACATTGGATACCTAATATAAATATTTTTCTAAAATATAATAAAGTATTTTTAACCAATACAATTTATTGGTACTGTATAATAGCAGCTCTATTTTAATTTATTTTGTTTTTATTTATATAATTAATATTAATTTTACTGAATTTTCTTCTAACTTAATGTATCTTAGATGTTGATATTTCGTAAATAGATATGTATCTAATGTTTTGTTCTGTATTAAATTTGAGTAAATTTAAATGAAATAATAATACTTACGCTTGTTTTTATTCAAAACGTAATTTAGACTGTATTAATAAAATTATTTATGGCATGTTGCGTCTTAAATGCGTTGATATTTTTTTGTCTACTTAACTTTTTTTTCTAAATAATTTTAGTTACTTAGAAAAAATATAATTTCCTAGTTCAACTAAAAATAACTATTCTGCTTATTAAAAAAATCATTAAATTTTATTTATTGCATTCAAGTAAAGTAATAAAAAGAACGAAGAAATACAAAAGGACAGTCGAAACGAAACAAAAAAGAAAAATTCCCTGTACTTATAGCTTATGAAAGCCTAATATAACTTTCAAATGACTTGCAAGTTTTTCCAAATATGCTCTCATATTGCGCCGTTAAATTCTTAGTTGCAAGTACTTCTTAGGAGCAAGCTTTAGATCAAATTATTGTAATTACTGGGCAAGTGTCGCGACAGCTCATCATCTAGAATGCGTTCTCGCTATGTTAATTTATTTTGTCCAGACGGCAAAATTTCCACATTTGTTTATAACTTTGATAAGTCGCTATTTCAAACCCATGTCAATTCTAAAGTATCACAACAAAAGTTGAACTTAAACTTCTGAATGAATATGAGGGTATTTTTATAAAAGGTTTATTATGTAAAAAGTAATATTCAGTAATATCTAAAGTGAACTGTTAATGACATGAATTTTAATGTTTCACCAGTTTTTTTGGCACCTGAAATAATGTATCACACTAATTGGCTTGTTTAACTTAGTCCATACCTTCATTCTAAGTATCTTTCAAAAATATAAGTTTTCAAATTACTTCCTAAATTTCAAAGAAAAATCACAGTGGATACGCCACTGAGAACTGGAAACAAGGCGTTGTTATTTTGACGGGTAATCGTTTTGAATCTTGGGACCTTCCCGGTCTCGTCAAGGTCATGGCTAGGCTCTTTCCTGTACATTTATTTATTCAAAGGGCTGCATAGAAGCCGCATTGGATACGGGAAACACATTGTCAAAATATCTGGTGAATAAATTTCTGGTGTGACATTACAGACAATCACATTATTGGTCCAAAATATTTTGAGGAACACTTGAATTCAGAAAGGTAGGTACTTATAGTTTCTTGTTCAAGAATTGCCTACATGAGAAGTGGATAAAAACAAATGGATCAATTAGGTGACCACCTGACCCTAGATCTCCAGATCTTATCGGATTAGATGACTTTCCGAGGGACATTTGAAAGAGAGATTTAATGTAACAACTTTAATTGATATAGACGATTGGTAAAGAATTACTTACAATTATACTATACTATAACTAAAAATTAATTATCATTGTTTCAATGTGGTTCTAAAAGAAAAACCTAACGAGGAAATTTCACGTAGTTTATCAATATGGAAAAAATATACAAGTTTTTAAATTTTGGTGAAACCGATATAGTTTAAGTTTTAGTTTCTTTACATCTGTACCCTACCTTGAGAAATTGAATATATATATATATATATATATATATATATATATATATATATATATATAAAAATCGATAAAAATGCGCTTTCACACATGTTTATCAAAAGTTCTTGGCCGGAAAAGATATATGTAGAATAACCGAAATATATAATTTCTGCAGGTGCAAAACGGCCTACAAGAAGAATTGCTTTCGATTATTTCACAGGGTACCCTCCTGCGATCATGATTTCTGGGCCTCTACCCTCATCATGCAGGCTTGTTCCCAGGGAGTCTGAAATAACAGATTGCTCAATATGACAAAATCGAAAACAAAACCTCTATAATACTGAAACAGTACTACATGCTAAGTGTAACACGTAGCGCCACCCATTGGAGCTCCGGTGGTTTCCGGTTGCAGACCCATAGGTAATTTTAAAAGTATGCAGTAGCACCATCATGAGGAGAGTAGATACTAAAAATCGATAAAAATGCGCTTTCACACATGTTTATCAAAAGTTCTTGGCCGGAAAAGATATATGTAGAATAACCGAAATATATAATTTCTGCAGGTGCAAAACGGCCTACAAGAAGAATTGCTTTCGATTATGTCACAGGGTGCCCTCCTACACTTAGCATGTAGTACTGTTTCAGTATTATAGACGTTTTGTTTTCGATTTTGTCATATTGAGCAATGTGTTATTTCAGATCTCCCTGGGTACAAGCCTGCCTGATGAAGGTAGAGGCCCAGAAATCATGATCGCAGGAGGGTACCCTGTGACATAATCGAAAGCAATTCTTCTTGTAGGCCGTTTTGCACCTGCAGAAATTATATATTTCGGTTATTCTACATATATCTTTTCCGGCCAAGAACTTTTGATAAACATATCTGAAAGCGCATTTTTATCGATTTTTAGTATCTATTCTCCGCATGATGGTGCTAGTGCATACTTATAAAATTACTATAGGTCTGCAGCCGGAAACCACCGGAGCCCCAATGGGTGGCGCTACGTGTTACACTTAGCATGTAGTACTGTTTCAGTATTATAGACGTTTTGTTTTCGATTTTGTCATATTGAGTAATCAGTTATTTCAGATCTCCCTGGGTACAAGCCTGCCTGATGAGGGTAGAGGCCCAGAAATCATGATCGAAAGCAATTCTTCTTGTGGGCCGTTTTGCACCTGCAGAAATTATATATTTCGGTTATTCTACATATATATATATATATATATATATATATATATATATATATATATATATATATATATATATATATATATATATATATATATATATATATATATATATATATATATATATATATATATATATATATATATATATATATATATATATATATATATATATATATATATATATATATATATATATATATATATATATATATATATATATATATATATATATATATATATATATATATATATATATATATATATATATATATATATATATATATATATATATATATATATATATATATATATATATATATATATATATATATATATATATATATATATATATATATATATATATATATATATATATATATATATATATATATATATATATATATATATATATATATATATATATATATATATATATATATATATATATATATATATATATATATATATATATATATATATATATATATATATATATATATATATATATATATATATATATATATATATATATATATATATATATATATATATATATATATATATATATATATATATATATATATATATATATATATATATATATATATATATATATATATATATATATATATATATATATATATATATATATATATATATATATATATATATATATATATATATATATATATATATATATATATATATATATATATATATATATATATATATATATATATATATATATATATATTGAATTTGGACACGTTTGGTAACTTATTTATTTTGATTATTTTCTTTCCCAATGGCGGTACTAAAAACGGCTTTTGAACTATTAGTAGAGAGGACTTGGTTGTAAGCGACCGATCGGTCGTAATGTTTTTCAGAATATCGTTTTTAGTGCAGTCATTTTGGAAGATAAATATTATTTACGTTACATCATTGGAGAGAAAATTTTACAAAGAGCAATACGCCCTTCATTATTTTTTTAACGTTGATTAATTCTGTTAGCACATTCTGTAAAATCTTCTTCTTCGTCATTACTGACATTCTCATTTCTAAACTTTACCTCCAGTTTGTAGAAGAAGGTGAAAGTAGGATGATGTCTATAAGGATACCTCTGAGCATGCATGTTACTAAGAATTCTCGATTTTTTATACACTCTCCAAACACTAATAACATATCATATTGTTCGTTTCTCGTGTAAACCATTGTGAAAGTAACATTATTTAATAATTTTGTATCAAATACGACGAAATTACCTTATCTTTTAAAATAAGAACTCAAATATAGGATAATACAACTGTCAATAAACCAGACAATGATGACTGTATTATGATATTTTATTTTTCATAGCCTATTCCTTTTTGCCAATATAGGCGACTTAGGCTGTATACAATCAATTAAAATTAATATATGTGAACATTATTTTAAAATGATAATTATAATCAACCGTCACATTCAACAAGACCGAATATTTTTATAAAAATGAAATGGCCTGGTCACCAATTTATATAAACTGGATTATAGAGAGTATTGGATTATTTAACATGGCTTGCTCAGGTTGTGACGCTCGTCTAAGTTCTATTATATTACTAACCTAGTTTCAAATGTCACTTAAGCAACTATCCACTCAGATTTTTTACTCTTTGTCGCCCTTATCACCTTACCGTGAGATACGAACAACTTTCCTCTTGAGTAGTTCAGTAACAGAAAAAAAAAAAACGGTTCGCAGCAGTGCATCACTTGAGCATCCGCGTCAAATATTGAAAACTCCCTAACCTCTCGGTTCACACCGTTAACCGTGACTTAATCTTTATGGGCATTCATGGAGATGTTACTACACTTTGAAATATATTACATACATTAATTTGCTAAAACGCAGAAGAAAAATAGAAACCAACTAATTATGATAACACAATTAATCAAAATTGACCCGCCGAAATGTTGCGAAAATGAATCAAATATAGTCAAATAAAATGTTACCTCCTTATTATAATCAAAATAGCCATTTATTTCCATACACAAATATAGGCATAAAGTACCAAAACCGCAGGCGTATTTAAATCTACTTTCAGAGATAATCACTCATTACTTTCAAATAATCTGTTAATCAAATTAAGCGGTGTAAAAGTCAGTGCGTGCTTAAATTACTTAAAGTATAAAATTTGTACTTTATTTCCACGTAATTCTTAAACATTAAATCCCAGCCTGCCTTTTTCGCGCAACACTAATCATCAAAAGGTCGCGCTTAGGGGCCGTTTCTCCTCCACCAAGTACATTTAGAATTAAGGCGTTGTCAACAGACTAACGTATATACCTGCAGTACGGATTGGTTATTTAAATGCAAAACTCTGTTTTATTTTAATGACATTTATTATATATCTTTTCATTTCAGCTTAATTATAAAGTTTTAGTTGCCTGTAAAAGCATTGGACCAAATCATTACATTAACTTTGATGAATGCTTAGTCAACTTTCCTTCTTTTTTTTTCCTTTCAGTAAAAATTGGACTACCAAATGTTAATCGAAAGCTGGCGTTTGTATAACATAAAAAGGAAACAACCTAAATATCATACCGCCTCACTGTCCTTGTCTTTAAAACTGCAATTTCAAGAAAAGGATCTACCGTTGTGATATGTGTTGGCACACCAAACGCGACTTCGATAAAAGGAGGGTAATTTGCATAGCATACCATTACAGAAAAAAAAGACGACACACAAACTTGTTCGACTTCATAGAACAATGGCCCTCAGGGTGCAGTAGTGCGTACCGGACGTGAAGCCAAGAACAAGTAGGACTCACTGCGGGAACCCCCCCCCCCCACAGACCTTCAAATCAGGAAAATATAAGAGAGAAGTACATGTGTGTGGAGAAGCTAAAAGCTAGAAAAAGCCTTATGAACTGCTGACAATTGAAGTGGAATAATGGAGAGTACGGGCGATGGACCTACCGTCTAATACGCAATATCCGAAAGTAGCTTTATAGGCCACTTGGGGAAGTGAGTTGGAATTTTAACAAGTTATACATATGATTTTTCTATATACAGGAAGTTTCAAATTCGAAGAGGTAAGAGGTACGATATTGGTTAATTTACGGACAGTTGCGCAATTTGATGTTGAATAACTAATAATAATAATATGCTGTTGACAAACTTGGAATATTCCAACTACTTCCGAAGATATCCGTAAAAAAACCGAAAATCGTCATGTTCCTCCTCTACAAAATGGTGTACTTACATTTAAAATCCGACGTTTTGTCTTCGAGGTGTCATTATCAATTTCACTTTTTAATATATAAGATATTTCAGTCAAATTTAACACACGATAAACCATAATTAATATTTATATATTTATTCACACTATTTTAAATCATGCCCAAAAAGTGTGTCATAGGTAGAAACTGGTAAAATATTGGTACGAATCTAATATGGTGAAACCAATTGGCGCCCAATAAAAATATTTGAAAAGTATATATGTAACTAAATGATTATGTGCGAAAGTAAATTGGGTCACACTTTTCTATTAAAAGAAAAAAATCAAAACAAGGGAAGTTCCGGGTAACGGAAATTTACTGATCTTTTCTAAATTGCTTTTCTGCGTTTCATTAAAAATAAAGAGATTTACTCTTCACTTTTTTGAGAAGTTCTGAAATTTTGACTGTAGACAAAATTTGAAAGATCACTTTGAACCTTCATTAGATTTCTTTGCGCTATATAAAAAGCAGGGTTGCTACAAGCTATACAATTGTGTAGTTTGCTGCACATTTATTTCAATGACTGCACAGCTACACTAAAATCGCTTAAAATGGCAATTGGCTACACATTTCTGGTTTCCCAATTAGGTAATTATTGTCAATAATTTTACAATGGTTTCTAAATAATCTAAATATTATTGTACTATAGGGCTACCTATTGTCATGAATTGAAGTTAATCACAATTAACTCGAAACCTGTAATTTTAGATTTTCATGTATTCATGTATTTTAGGTAGAGGGATAAAGAGCAATGGCGGTGTGCGACTGATAAAAAATCAACATATTTGATTGCATCGGTATTGAGGTTAAGATTCCGTGATTTTTCCAGTCTTTATTCTCGTTTTCGATTCATATTGTGGCACTTGTGATTTATAGACCATTTTTTTAAAATTTGTATTTAGTTCGTGATTTTAATGATAACAGCAAAAACGTTTTTGGGGCCCCTAATATGTGCGGGGTTTCAAGGGGGGTCGTGAAGCCCAAACATATATTTATATTGAACAGTTTTATATATAAAGAATGTATATTTATTACAAATAATTGTTTACACGGGGGCGCACTTAACAGGTATAAAATAAATACATTAAGGTATTTTAACAAGAAGTTTAAGCAGGGACTTTGATCAAGACTATACATAAATATGTATGTACTTGATTTAACTTAACGTAAATGAGATTACGTTAAATTTTAATAGAAAAGTGATTTTTGATATGATTTTGGGTAGTATAATAATTCACAACATATTAAATTAAATACTTATACAAACATGATGACATACATAAATATTAGGCAGTATATTTTAGGTTTGTAATAAGGTACACAGCAAATCAGAAAGCAGCAGAAAATAAATCAACGGAACCACCACTATCCTCTTCACCTACTTCAAATCCTGAACCAAATACTAGCATTTATAATAGCCCACAACCCTCTACATCTTATTCACCTAACTCTATTGCTATTTCTGGTTCTATTCAAATAACTGAACAAATTAAAAGGGTGTCTGACAATTACGAGACTGATGAGTATTTTGAAGATGCACAAGAAGCAGAAAAAGCCGTTAATCAAAAACGGAAATATCATCAAATTTCTGTAGCAAAAATTGGGGAAGAATTTAATTAGATTGACAGATCTAAAAGCTGACTTTCATTATTTAGCCTACACTTAATTTGGATCTATGGAAATTATTATAGGGTGGCCGGGTAGCTTTTCTCAAAAACTATGAAAGCTACAGCATAAGCTACTTTTACAAACTTGAAAATATTTTCCAGCAATTTCTCTTGGCCACTTTAGTTATGAATTTTTTTTCGTGAAGCTGTAGCTTTCATAGTTTCTGAGAAATATATATATATATATATATATATATATATATATATATATATACACACACACACAGGGTGTTAATTAATGTCGTGGACATATTTCAGGGAGTGCTGGTACTCGACAAAATAGGATAAAAATGCCATATATACATGGTCAAAAACGCACCATTTTCGTTATACAGGGTGTCAGTTTCAATTTTTTTTTCGTTTTTTGCGTTTTTTTCCAGTTCCTTCTGAGAAAATTAGTTCAAATTTAGAACATGTATTATTTTTAAGAACCTCTACGATAAAATATTAAAATCGTGGATGGTAGTATACAGGGTGTTACATTTTTTTGCACCACCTACAAGTTTATCTTGCGGAACTTTTTTTTGGAGCACCCTGTATGAATTCTGATATAAAATTTAAACTCTTTGTTCATTTCTTTAGCTCTTTCGTATTTTGCATTATTCTCGTATCTATCACAGTTTTCGACTTGCAATAATTGCCATAGATGCAAATTAAGTGTAGGCTAAATAATGAAAGTCAGCTTTTAGATTTGTCAATCTAGATAAATTCTTCCCCAATTTTTGCCACAGAGATTTGATGATATTTCCGTTTTTGATTAACGGCTTTTTCTCCTTCTTGAGCATCTTCAACATACTCATCAGTCTCGGAATTGTCAGACACCCTTTTAATTTGTTCAGTTATTTGAGTAGAACCAGAAATAGCAATTACAGTTAGGTGAATAAGATGTGGAGGGTTGTGGGCTGTTATAAATGCTAGAATTTGGTTCAGGATTTGAAGTAGGTGAAGAGGATAGTGGTGGTTCCGTTGATTTATTTTCTGCTGCTTTCTGATTTGATGTGTACCTTATTACAAACCTAAAATATATATAATTTGTCAACTATGTAGACAGTTACGTCATCAATGACATCAAGTGTATTCTTCTGGGGTTTGCTGGTGGTGTGAGGTGTCATCATGTAATTGTCTTCCGTGGTAGAACAAAAACTAAAAATATACTACCTAATATTTATGTATGTCATCATGTTTGTATAAGTATTTAATTTAATATGTTGTGAATTATTATACTACCCAAAATCATCAAAAATCACTTTTATATTAAAATTTAACGTAAACTCATTTACGTTAAGTTAAATCAAGTACATACATATTTATTTATAGTCTTGATCAAAATCCCTGCTTAAATTTCCTGTTAAAACACCTTAATGTATTTATTTTATACCTGTTAAATGCGCCCCTGTGTAAACAATTATTTGTAATAAATATACATTCTTTATAAAACTGTTCAATATAAATATATGTTTGGGCCTCACGACCCCCCTTGAAACCCCGCACGTATATATATATATATATATATATATATATATATATATATATATATATATATATATATATATATATATATATATATATATATATGCGTATATACACTTTCCTTTAATGTACATGGTGCTAAAAATTTCAAGAAGTTAAAAGAAGTCTAGAGTAAAATACCTTTATTTTTTATGGAACGCTGTTTTATTTTTTAGTAATATGCGTCTTTGATACCAAATTTAATTGCAAAACATATAAATGATGCTACCTGCATAAATATATACATATATATATATATATATATATATATATATATATATATATATATATATATATATATATATATATATATATATATATATATATATATATATATATATATATATATATATATATATATATATATATATATATATATATATATATATATATATATATATACGATGCGTTTTCATTCCGGGCGTACATCCGTTCATCACTCTTGTTCTGAAAGAACAAATTTGCATTTTTGAAGCTTACCGAATGACATTGTTATGATAAGCAATTTCTTTGCAGACCATTTCAATTGATACCACAAACAAGTAGTGGTTTATCCTTTTTTAACACGTACACAGCCTACTTAAAATTTCTATATACATGCGTATTTCCTTAGTTATTGCATTTCATCAAATCGATGTTAATAAAAATTGGTATGAAATAAATACCTACCATATACAAAAATCTGGTTAAATATTTAATACATTGATTCTTATTAAAATGTAATTGCTTCAAACTGGATCGCATTACATTAATATTAATACAGAAAACATTAGAATGCAATAACGACTTTGTGGAGATTAATTTATTTCAACCGTATGAAGGCAAATCTGATTTAAGAAGTCATGTAATAAAAAAATTAATTTATTTTTATCGCATATCAAAAAAAAATTAAAGCATCTTTTACGATATCATTTTTTTTAAATATCAATTCCATTAACACCCTAAAAATGTAAATGGAATAATGCTCATTATTTTGATTTTGATAGTCGTTTATCTGTAATTTATACTACATCCAAATGATATAACTCGGACCCTTTACCATGGAAATTAAAATACTTGAAATACACATTGAATAAATAAATAAAAGTGAATACGAGAATTATATAAGGTAATTATATAAGGTAACTGGTTTTATTTAATATGCATTGTTTTAATTTCGAATTTTAATTAATGTCGATTCTTGTGAATATCAATTTTCATTGAATGCAGCCACCTTGTTTCAATTTTAGTTATCGGAAGTGGAGCGGTCTATATCAAAGTAGGTACAACAAGAGCAGAAATCTGTAATTTTTTAATACCCGAGTTTCTGGCTAGGTATGCGTTCGAAGATTTAAATGTGCATCTAGAATTAACCGAATGTGTTGTGCATGACGTCATGACGAGTCGGCTACGAATAATGGAAAACATATTCGTAGGTAAACAATGACAGTTGAAACGTGATTAATTATTGTTCGATTGGGAACACTTAGTTTAATAAATCATTGGGGAATACGATATACACCCCTATATTTAAAATGCGGCTACGTACAAAATTACAGATCATGATGAAAAAAAGTTAAAACGAATCTAGCTTCCAACATCCTATTCCAAAACAAGCTATTCTACAATTCTTTGATGATTTCCTGGTCTAATCTACAATAAGTCATATATGGTAGAGCAATAACAACGATTTTTGACTTAGTGTTTATATTTATACCAGAATAAAAAACAAGGTTTTGAATTTGCCAGCTATAATTCACAGATTACCACACGCTGTAATTTGTAATGGCAAATTGTAATTTCTCTTGGAAGCTGTGTGCCGGCGACATGCTCTAATGCAGGTGGTTTTTTGGCTTTTAAACGTGATTTAAAATAGGCTGACCATATTTTTTTTTAATGAAAAGAGTACATTTTGACGAAATGTAAAAATAGGTACCAGCGTATAATAATTAAGTAAAGTCTTGTCACTTTGGCAGAATTCAATGACTTACAATAATAATTATAATACACATAATAATATGGACTAAAAATAACAAAAATAATTAGAAAATGGCACCAGATTTCGCGAAATAGAGATCATTTGTCCCAGATTTCTCAAAATAGAGGATATTTGTCATATCTATGGAAATAGTAAGACTACCAGAGTACATTGACCTAAAAAAAGAGAACATTCCTCTTAAAAAGAGTATATCTGGTCACCCTATTTAGAGCAAACTGTAGTAAGCTTATATAGGTATATCACTATATCTTTATTTACAATGTTTATTTCATAATTAGGACACTATTTTCATGTTCGTCTCCCTTGTTTAATATGTGAGTAATTATTATAATTTATAGGTATGTGCACTTCGCTTTCAAAGCTGCGTGTCGTTCAAGATACGAATTTACAAAAATGAACACATCTACCCAGTGGTGTATTTAGAATGCCGTCCTAGAGAGACAGGCAAACATTTGATAACTAAAAAAAAGTTTTAGGTTCTTGTTAGCACAACATAAGCATGAAGACTAAAGAGAAAAACAAAGTTCTTAATGTTTGTGAGGTAAAAGTCCTGAAATGCTTTATATAATGTAATTTTGGCTTGGGTTATTAGCTCGTAGGGGAAGGGGGTGCGGGGTGCATTTGTCCCCTGCACTTACCCAAACCCGAAACTGTCGTATGTTGGAATGAGAACATGTTATATTGAAGAATAACCCAAAATAAAAACATAGCGTGCATGCCCTATTAACTTGGTAATTTTGTTCACAAGGTCTCTGCTCAATATACAAGTGTAATCTACAAAGCTGATTTTTTTCTTCTACAATTCTGGTACTCACGCACATATTATGGATGTAAGACAGGGCAAAATATGTGATAGTTTTATAGGTCATAAAGACCGATTGACGGTTGTGTCTTTCAATGCCTCGACATCTAACTGTAATAACGGTAAATTTTCAAAGCAACGTGTACCCTTCTTGTCATATAGAGATACAAGAGAATCTTTCGATACGAATCCACGATATGCTGATTTCTATTTGGATTCAAACCTGGAATCATATTCATATGTACCTACATATATGATATATGTTGAACCTAAATGCAGGGTGTTAGTAAAAGTCATAATGTAATTTTAGGGGTAGTTTTTACCTCAAAAATTATGAATAAAAGTTCCTATAGACATGTGCAGAAATACATTGTTTTAGAGACACAGGGTGTCGACGATATAAGTTTATATAATTCACCTTTTAAACTTTTAGAGACAATTTAAGAAAATTTGATACACTGTGAATTGTAACCAATACTTACCTATGAAAACAGTATGTACACTCAGATTGAAAATTAACTTAATTTTGTTTAAATAAGGAACTGTATTTTTTATTTAATTATTAAGAAACGTTCGATTTTTCCATAAAAGACAATGTGTTAGAAAGACACAGAAAACCAGAATCTCGCCAAATTCACAAAGGAAAATTTTAAGTACCCTAAATGAATGATTCCTCACATTATTGGTTTTTAGAAGTCAAGGGCTTTAAAAACAAAATAAAAAATGCAGGTCTATTTAAAAAAAAATAAGTTGATCTGACCGCGAAGAAGAAACGTGGGATTTCGAATCTATGTGCACCATCTTGTTGATAATGAAAAGTAGCTATAAAGATATAAAATTTATTTTATGATATCTCTTCAAATGCAGCCTGAAAAAAATAAAATGTATATAGCCGATTTTTCGGTATTTTACGTACCTATATCCTCGGAGGTAGTCAGAATTGTCTAACTTTGTCAACTACTTAATACATTGACATTGTATCTTTTACGGTTTCCAAGATCTCAATGCTTGTACCTTGAATTTGTAATACCCTGTATAACTTTGCGTGTTTTGATTCGTTGGGACCATTGCGGTATACCACCATAATGGTTGGGATATTCCAAGTACAACCATATGTAATTCTCACATTGAATGCTACTTTTTAATTAATTTTTATTTTTCAATCTAGAGTGCTGTGATTTGGCAAAAACTATTAAGCCTGAGAAAAATAAAATTATCCGTCTATTCACTAAACATCTTTTATACCCATTTAAATATTAGTTAAACGATTTTTTTAGATAAACTCATTTTTTTAATGTCGCTTTTCGGGTTAGCCTTTGCGAGTGATATATAATGATACCCCACAATAATATGCAGTATTTTGAAAAATCGGCAAATAAAGGCATAATATGTATTTAAGCCTAAGCAATTTCTAGCCACCCTGATATACGAAGGTTCTGTTTTGACACGTCATGGTTGAAGTAACAGTATCATAGTAAATCAAAATAACAAACAATTATAGAGCGTCCCATTTAAAAAACAAAAGTTCGAAACTAAAAGAAGATATGGCAACACTGTTACAGTAATATATGTCATAAAACAAAATAGGTAAAAACCCAAAGAGAAGGTGCTACAGATAGAACGTTTAAACACGCATTTCAGATTTCAGAACATAAAAATAGCTTTTTGGACAAAAATCAGAATCAGCTTTTGCTGGTAGAACATTCATTGCTTTATTTTACACCTACCAATAAAATAAAGGAAGTGTTGTTTGATTGAAATTGTTATATCATTGTATAAATGGGGGCTTAATAATGGTTGTATATATATATATATATATATATATATATATATATATATATATATATATATATATATATATATATATATATATATATATATATATATATATATATATATATATATATATATATATATATATATATATATATATGATAAATTCAATGACCGATTTAAATTATAAACCTTTGATCAACAACAATATATATATATATATATATATATATATATATATATATATATATATATATATATATATATATATATATATATATATATATATATATATATATATATATATATATATATATATATATATATATATATATATTTGATAAATTCAATGACCGATTTAAATTATAAACCTTTGATCAACAACAGAATCAGACACTATCACTAACCGAGAAAATAAGTTACTTCACAGATTGTTTTGTAATCTGTGACAATAGCTTGTACAAATTTATTTAAAACTAAAATCTCGAAGTGTTGAAAGTAGTTTGCCGAACCGTCGGCGTCGTACGTCATGCGAATACTTTTATCTTCGCCCTCCCACTTCATATACCCACTGCCTCAGGCTCCGCCGCCGCCCCCGCATCGGCAATGGCCCCAGCACAGAGCTTGCGCGTCATGTTTTTGCGGGGATTTAATAATTGAAATGCAAAGGCCACAACGCGTAAGGCTCAAATGTGGTGGGGGCCCCGGGAGACATTAGGGAGCGAAATACAAAACTGAGGATATTTTCTTTTTTTTTGTCATCATGTAAATAATTAAATTAAAACAAAAGTTAAGAATGTTGCAAGTAAAATAATTGCAGAGAAAACTTCCATTCATATTTTATAACATTTGTTACTTGAGTTGCTGCACTAGTGCCGTCTATTGATATTTTTAGTTTTTACTTCCAGTTGAAAAATACAAACCAGGTTCAAAAGTACCCTAAACAGGTAGCTAAAACCATATTGTTCTATTATTATAGTAAATATATCCTAAACTACCATTTTTTAAATTTATCTTAACCGCTTGACGGTAAGCAACAATCCACATTTTTGAAAATGTATTATTTTGGAAATTTGAAATATCTTATATATGTCTCTTTTGTTTTTCGATTATAATTTCAATCTCGATTTTTACTGCCTGCAACTGCACAGGTAGGACATAATAAACAGTATTGAAAATAAAACCTATAGATTCAAAATAATTAGTTTAATAATTTTAAAAACATTTTATTGAAGCGTAAATTCTACAAACGTTTTCAAATGACAATGCATTACGGCCTAATTGACTCCCAAACGCATCGATGTGACGTACTGAAAGAAGAATTTGAATTCGATCCGCATCATCGTCTTTTATTGATATTAAAAATTCAGCAAGCAAGAGTATTAGAATGCAATCCAATATTAGCGCAATTCGCAAACTAACGAAGTCCGAAGTCGGCTCATACCCCAGAGAGGCTTCAGAATTTTACAAAACTTTTTTGGCGAGAAGACTTCTCTTTCGTATGACGACACATTTGCAAATTAATTTGAGTTATCGAACGCACTCACGCAATCACATATTTCTTCTGGGAGGCTATAGATTGCGAAACTTCCGATAATAAAAATGCATTCGAGGGGCTTGTATTCAATCGAAATTGATATCAATGGAAATTAGTTTCAATGAAAATCGATAATCATAGAAATTGCTATAAATGAAAATTCAATTAATAAAAATTGATAATCGGTTATATTGTTTCCCACAGAATACTACAAAGGTATTCGTTAAATATTGGATAACTATTGATATCAACAAATTTGTAAGTAATAAAATTATATTATAATAAAAAAATGCATTTAAATTATAATAATATAATGAAAATTGAATTAACTTTGTAAAGACCCATCCAAATATCCTGACATACATTTTAATAGCTAAATCAAATTAATTGATTGTTAAAAATCTATATGAAGGCTTTAGCTCTGGATGTTCCAAGGATTCAGTTAAAATTACATTTTTATTGTAATATTATAAAATAAATTGCCATAATTAAGTCCCATTCAATTTAAATTAATACCGGGCATATAGCAGACTAAAAAGTAAAACTGCGTTCCATAATTTTTAGAGATTTAGAGAAACGTAATAAAAAAAATTTAACTTGTTTAGGATGTGTTTTTTATATCTAAAGGTGAAGTAATAACTTATTATTTATATGACTTTTTCTAAAACTTTTTGATTACTACAATAAACACCAAATTTACAAAATGAAGGCTTTTTATCAGGGTTGCTAGAGTACTGTACTTATGAGTACATTAAGTACAGTATAATGTTTGTGCATATGAAGCGAAATGAAAGAATGAAAATTATACCTATGTCGCGGTCGCTTGCATCGTGATTTGCGCGACTGCCTCGCTCTAGTATACAAGCTAAATATTATACAGCTTTGAATAAGGACCAATGATGACGTCCTACAGTGACTTTTAAATATCAAATAAAAATAAATACCTACTACAATAATTCGTACAATTTTTTTGGTATAAAACAAATTCTATTAAAATTTAAAAAAGCACATTGAATAATTAAATAACAAATAATGAATTTATTCAAAAACGATACAATAAAACATTCTAAACAGGCTAAACAGAAAATAAAAAATTCTAAACATTATGAGTACCTACTACTTAAGATTTTACGACATAAAAAGTTTGTACCCAACAAAAATATTTTTATAAATAAAATTAATCAAGAACAAGCAAAAAAAATTAAACACTAATAGGAACAAAATAAAAGGAACATAATATTATAATATTACACATTAACGTTTTCTACATATATGTTATTGTATTGCAATAAATTGTCTCTGGGTTGATAATTTTTTAAGCCTTTTAATAGCATTTTGTCTTTCCCCTGTGAAATTGCAGCTATGATTTTTATTAATAGGCGATTTCTTACATTTGTTTTTATTAATGACATCCAATCCAAGTCTAACAAGCATGTCCACTCTATGATACTCCTGAATATTCAGTGGAAGTTCGGAAGTATTGAGAGTGATAAGCCCAAGCATTTTTGGAGCCCTGCAAGCTTATATTGGAAATATGCTGAAAGAAGCTCAATTTCTCATGAACCACATACTCCAAGGTCCTTCACTGATTCAGAAAAACTGAAGTTGACACTGTGTAGCTTGTAATTTGAGTTAAACTTTATGCCCCCTATGAAATCAGATAAAGCAGTATTTTCCTATGTTGAGTTGTAAGTTATTTGTTTGCGATCACTCCCATAGAGCATCCAAATCATTCTGGAGCAACCAAATGTCATCGTGGATCCTTTTATACACTTTAAATCATCCCCAAAAATAATCACCGTGGAAGGTTTTATGATTCTTATTGTCATTCACAAATAATGTTGTTTACATGACAATAAGGATCATAAAACCTTCCATGGTTATTATTTTTGGGGATGATTTAAAAGTGTATAAAAGTTTCGGGCAGGTGTTTTACTCTCTAAAAACACAGTATTAGGAAAACTATTATAGTTAGGTTTGTCTTTGATGGACCTCCCAAAAATATCTAACACTGAGCTCTAATGAGGATTCAGTTTCACAAATATACACAGCATAACATATATCATGCTCCTCTCTACGCAATGACCCAAGGTTTGCAAATGATTCATAATCCCAGTGGAATTGAGATGACATATACTTTCTGTGCATTCTTTTTTTCTTACAGATCAGATGTTTCAATGTAGGACTAAACGGTTTCAAAAATGAAGAACTTTTAATGTGTTTTTAGGGAATAACCAGTTTATACCCACCTAGATTATCTGACTCAGTCTTTCTGCACCCAAGCTCATACTCAGATGTCAACATTTTGCTCAATCAATATCATCATGAAATCAGCATTACTGAAGTCTCAATAGAATTCATCATATTGTAAATACTTAAGATTCGGTTAAATAATTAACAAAATATGCTAAATCGTGCACATTATTTGATAAGATATTACCTAAAGCAGGATATACATCAATACTTGGTACATTGGAAAACAGTAAAAATGACATACACTTCAAGCTGGGACCTGGGTAATCCTCGCAACATTGTACTACTGTCTGATAGTTCTTTAGAGTTCCTAGGCCAGATTGCATTTGGGAGATTAAAAATAAAAACATGGCATGGATGTTTATCATGTATCTTAAAAACTGAAGAACAATGACAATCATACTTATCCTTTCCCGAATTAGGTGGAATATAATTTAAATATAAAATACCGATTACAAAAAAAATGGTGTAGGATACCTCTGAAAAGTAAGTTATGATATATTACCTATTATGCCTACAAAATAAAAATTAGTATAATTCAACTTTTTTGAGAATATCTTATACAAAAATAATCTATCTAAAATAAAGCTAATATTCGTAAGAAATACACAATCAATAATTGTAGCAATAAATATGATCAGTAATTAGTAATTACTAATTAGGTAGGTCATGTTTATATTGATAAAAACAACTTCTGAAAAAATTCCCCACATTATTTATATTCTGCACGTCAGCACATTTGATTGTCCATAAATCCATCACATGTTCTATCCTTGTCAGACAAAGCTCCATTCGGGTAGTAGGACAGATGAACATTAGGACAAATGCGACAATACCTTTAAAGCAAGGATCGAAAACAGTCGGGTGAAGGATGGAAACTAAAATTGCATAATATGTAATGGCAGGGTTTTTTGCGGCCTATATTATGTAATAGGTGAGTGGGTATGTGGATGTTTAATAGCGGGTGTTTCTTGCATATTCGTTTATTTTTTGTAGTATTTAATCTTGAGATTTAAATTGGGTGTGTTGTAAATAATAGTGTTGTTTTACTGAAACTTATAATTTTATTAACATATCCTATTAGAGTATTTAAAAAAACTAAATAAAAGAAACAAAACTAACTACTGCTCATCTACTTGAGTGCGGCAGACTCCGACCTTGATTTACAGAAACAGCTGTTTATTTCGCCAAGCCAAACCTGCTGTGCAACGCGAAATAACGACGGGCGATACGGTGAGGGACGAATTGCGAGCTCCGCCAAAAACTGCCTTTTTGAAGCAGCTATTTGAAAGCCGCTATTTCAAAGTAGCAGTAAGTGCTTCAACTGCTATCTGAAATTAGTCGATTTGTCCACCACTAAAAATCATGGATTATACTGACAAGCCTTAAGTGCTTTCCATCATCGCTAACATCTCTCTTAGGCAGTGAGATATTAACCCATAGAGTAAGAGGTGCCATCTATGGGAACAAATGCAAGGTTTGTTGTTTATACCTCTTTAGTAATGTTTGAAAACATTATACTGATAAAATGAAAAACTAAGTGCGACACACTCAGGCTTTCATCAAACTATAGTTAGCAGCACAGGTAGAATATTTTGTTCAAATAGCCGATAAGCCTTATTTATGTATCTACGGAAGTTATAATTTTGTTTTATATATATATATATATATATATATATATATATATATATATATATATATATATATATATATATATATATATATATATATATATATATATATATATATATATATATATATATATATATATATATATATATATATATATATATATATATATATATATATATATATATATATATATATATATATATATATATATATATATATATATATATATATATATATATATATATATATATATATATATATATATATATATATATATATATATATATATATATATATATATATATATATATATATATATATATATATATATATATATATATATATATAAATATATATATATATATATATATATATATATATATATATATATATATATATATATATATATATATATATATATATATATATATATATACTAAAATCAATAAAAATGCGCTTTCACACACCTTTATCAAAAGTTCTTGGCCGGAAAAGATATATGTAGAATAGCAGAAATATATAATTTCTGCAGGTGCAAAACGGCCTACAAGAAGAATTGCTTTCGATTATGTCACAGGGTACCCTCCTGCGATCATGATTTCTGGGCCTTTACCCTCATCAGGCAGGCTTGTACCCAGGGAGATCTGAAATAACAGATTGCTCGATATGACAAAATCGAAAACGAAACGTCTATCGTACTGAAATAGTACTACATGCTAAGTATAACACTTAGCGCCACCTATTGGGGCTCCGGTGGTTTCCGGCTGCAAACCCATAGGAATTTGGCAAAGTATGCACTAGCACCATCATACGGAGAGTAGATACTAAAATCAATAAAAATGCGCTTTCACACACCTTTATCAAAAGTTCTTGGCCGGAAAAGATATATGTAGAATAGCAGAAATATATAATTTCTGCAGGTGCAAAACGGCCTACAAGAAGAATTGCTTTCGATTATGTCACAGGGTACCCTCCTGCGATCATGATTTCTGGGCCTTTACCCTCATCAGGCAGGCTTGTACCCAGGGAGATCTGAAATAACAGATTGCTCGATATGACAAAATCGAAAACGAAACGTCTATCGTACTGAAATAGTACTACATGCTAAGTATAACACTTAGCGCCACCTATTGGGGCTCCGGTGGTTTCCGGCTGCAAACCCATAGGAATTTGGCAAAGTATGCACTAGCACCATCATACGGAGAGTAGATACTAAAATCAATAAAAATGCGCTTTCACACACCTTTATCAAAAGTTCTTGGCCGGAAAAGATATATGTAGAATAGCAGAAATATATAATTTCTGCAGGTGCAAAACGTCCTACAAGAAGAATTGCTTTCAATCATGTCATATATGCGATCATGATTTCTGGGCCTTTACCCTCATCAGGCAGGCTTGTACCCAGGGAGATCTGAAATAACAGATTGCTCGATATGACAAAATCGAAAACGAAACGTCTATCGTACTGAAATAGTACTACATGCTAAGTATAACACTTAGCGCCACCTATTGGGGCTCCGGTGGTTTCCGGCTGCAAACCCATAGGAATTTGGCAAAGTATGCACTAGCACCATCATACGGAGAGTAGATACTAAAATCAACAAAAATGCGCTTTCACACACCTTTATCAAAAGTTCTTGGCCGGAAAAGATATATGTAGAATAGCAGAAATATATAATTTCTGCAGGTGCAAAACGGCCTACAAGAAGAATTGCTTTCGATTATGTCACAGGGTACCCTCCTGCGATCATGATTTCTGGGCCTTTACCCTCATCAGGCAGGCTTGTACCCAGGGAGATCTGAAATAACAGATTGCTCGATATGACAAAATCGAAAACGAAACGTCTATCGTACTGAAATAGTACTACATGCTAAGTATAACACTTAGCGCCACCTATTGGGGCTCCGGTGGTTTCCGGCTGCAAACCCATAGGAATTTGGCAAAGTATGCACTAGCACCATCATACGGAGAGTAGATACTAAAATCAATAAAAATGCGCTTTCACACACCTTTATCAAAAGTTCTTGGCCGGAAAAGATATATGTAGAATAGCAGAAATATATAATTTCTGCAGGTGCAAAACGGCCTACAAGAAGAATTGCTTTCGATTATGTCACAGGGTACCCTCCTGCGATCATGATTTCTGGGCCTTTACCCTCATCAGGCAGGCTTGTACCCAGGGAGATCTGAAATAACAGATTGCTCGATATGACAAAATCGAAAACGAAACGTCTATCGTACTGAAATAGTACTACATGCTAAGTATAACACTTAGCGCCACCTATTGGGGCTCCGGTGGTTTCCGGCTGCAAACCCATAGGAATTTGGCAAAGTATGCACTAGCACCATCATACGGAGAGTAGATACTAAAATCAATAAAAATGCGCTTTCACACACCTTTATCAAAAGTTCTTGGCCGGAAAAGATATATGTAGAATAGCAGAAATATATAATTTCTGCAGGTGCAAAACGGCCTACAAGAAGAATTGCTTTCGATTATGTCACAGGGTACCCTCCTGCGATCATGATTTCTGGGCCTTTACCCTCATCAGGCAGGCTTGTAAACCGGAAACCACCGGAGCCCCAATAGGTGGCGCTAAGTGTTATACTTAGCATGTAGTACTATTTCAGTACGATAGACGTTTCGTTTTCGATTTTGTCATATCGAGCAATCTGTTATTTCAGATCTCCCTGGGTACAAGCCTGCCTGATGAGGGTAAAGGCCCAGAAATCATGATCGCAGGAGGGTACCCTGTGACATAATCGAAAGCAATTCTTCTTGTAGGCCGTTTTGCACCTGCAGAAATTATATATTTCTGCTATTCTACATATATCTTTTCCGGCCAAGAACTTTTGATAAAGGTGTGTGAAAGCGCATTTTTATTGATTTTAGTATCTACTCTCCGTATGATGGTGCTAGTGCATACTTTGCCAAATATGGGTTTGCAGCCGGAAACCACCGGAGCCCCAATAGGTGGCGCTAAGTGTTATACTTAGCATGTAGTACTATTTCAGTACGATAGACGTTTCGTTTTCGATTTTGTCATATCGAGCAATCTGTTATTTCAGATCTCCCTGGGTACAAGCCTGCCTGATGAGGGTAAAGGCCCAGAAATCATGATCGCAGGAGGGTACCCTGTGACATAATCGAAAGCAATTCTTCTTGTAGGCCGTTTTGCACCTGCAGAAATTATATATTTCTGCTATTCTACATATATCTTTTCCGGCCAAGAACTTTTGATAAAGGTGTGTGAAAGCGCATTTTTATTGATTTTAGTATCTACTCTCCGTATGATGGTGCTAGTGCATACTTTGCCAAATTCCTATGGGTTTGCAGCCGGAAACCACCGGAGCCCCAATAGGTGGCGCTAAGTGTTATACTTAGCATGTAGTACTATTTCAGTACGATAGACGTTTCGTTTTCGATTTTGTCATATCGAGCAATCTGTTATTTCAGATCTCCCTGGGTACAAGCCTGCCTGATGAGGGTAAAGGCCCAGAAATCATGATCGCAGGAGGGTACCCTGTGACATAATCGAAAGCAATTCTTCTTGTAGGCCGTTTTGCACCTGCAGAAATTATATATTTCTGCTATTCTACATATATCTTTTCCGGCCAAGAACTTTTGATAAAGGTGTGTGAAAGCGCATTTTTATTGATTTTAGTATCTACTCTCCGTATGATGGTGCTAGTGCATACTTTGCCAAATTCCTATGGGTTTGCAGCCGGAAACCACCGGAGCCCCAATAGGTGGCGCTAAGTGTTATACTTAGCATGTAGTACTATTTCAGTACGATAGACGTTTCGTTTTCGATTTTGTCATATCGAGCAATCTGTTATTTCAGATCTCCCTGGGTACAAGCCTGCCTGATGAGGGTAAAGGCCCAGAAATCATGATCGCAGGAGGGTACCCTGTGACATAATCGAAAGCAATTCTTCTTGTAGGCCGTTTTGCACCTGCAGAAATTATATATTTCTGCTATTCTACATATATCTTTTCCGGCCAAGAACTTTTGATAAAGGTGTGTGAAAGCGCATTTTTATTGATTTTAGTATCTACTCTCCGTATGATGGTGCTAGTGCATACTTTGCCAAATTCCTATGGGTTTGCAGCCGGAAACCACCGGAGCCCCAATAGGTGGCGCTAAGTGTTATACTTAGCATGTAGTACTATTTCAGTACGATAGACGTTTCGTTTTCGATTTTGTCATATCGAGCAATCTGTTATTTCAGATCTCCCTGGGTACAAGCCTGCCTGATGAGGGTAAAGGCCCAGAAATCATGATCGCAGGAGGGTACCCTGTGACATAATCGAAAGCAATTCTTCTTGTAGGCCGTTTTGCACCTGCAGAAATTATATATTTCTGCTATTCTACATATATCTTTTCCGGCCAAGAACTTTTGATAAAGGTGTGTGAAAGCGCATTTTTATTGATTTTAGTATCTACTCTCCGTATGATGGTGCTAGTGCATACTTTGCCAAATTCCTATGGGTTTGCAGCCGGAAACCACCGGAGCCCCAATAGGTGGCGCTAAGTGTTATACTTAGCATGTAGTACTATTTCAGTACGATAGACGTTTCGTTTTCGATTTTGTCATATCGAGCAATCTGTTATTTCAGATCTCCCTGGGTACAAGCCTGCCTGATGAGGGTAAAGGCCCAGAAATCATGATCGCAGGAGGGTACCCTGTGACATAATCGAAAGCAATTCTTCTTGTAGGCCGTTTTGCACCTGCAGAAATTATATATTTCTGCTATTCTATATATATATATATATATATATATATATATATATATATATATATATATATATATATATATATATATATATATATATATCGTAAATAAATGTACTAAATAAAGTCTTCCAACCTTAAGTTTATTAATTATATATTGTCCTTCACAGGTTTAATCGGAAACTGCTCATTAATCGTGACATTCTCCATGTCTATTTACTATTAAAAGCTTATTGGGTTAGTTAAAATCTTTGAAACTAAGGTGATATAACAATAAATGAAATTATGCAATGTTTTTTTTTTCTTTTTTAAGTCTCTGGTAATGATAGATACAGTATTAAAATTTTAATGTAACTGGCATATAACTCACGCTAGAAAAAGGTTGTTTATATATTAAAGAGAGCGAAGTCAAAGTCAAAGTAAGGTTTATTGTTTAAAGAAAAAATCTTGTTAACAAAGCTGTAAAAAAATGTGTAAAGTTTAGCCCAATTATACCCATAAAATATAAATGATTAATATAAAAAGTAAATACATGCACATATACATACATATATATATATATATATATATATTAATATAATTCCTTAAAATAAAATAAAATAAAATAAAAATCAAATGACATATTAACAGTTGAGTTGACTGGAATAAACACCAAATTATTTCGTTACAGCCAAGTCATTTCTTAACAGTAACTTTAAATAAATGTGTTTACCCGATACACATTTTCAGATTTTCCTGCAGCCATATAGAAATTTCTGCAAAAAACAAAAAATACAAGATTTCTTCAATCAAAATTTTAACTCGCTACTATCCTATTAACGAAGGGTGCCTCATCTGACTAGCACATTTTACGTATAGTTGTCGATACGGCAGTTGCACCAGAAACTGGAGAATTTTGTTTGCACTTGAGATACATTTATTGATGGAGATAATTCATAAGGGTTTGTCTCCTCAATGAAAAAAATATTGATTTTACAAAAACTATAGTTAAGTTATTTTTCGTTAACATGGCACTGTGTGTTCTGGTTTCTATTGTTTTGCAGCTTTTTAAACAAGTCAGGTGCCCAGAAAACAACAATAATTTGTTTTTTTTATTTTGTCATATATTCACCAGTCCTGTTCTTGCTTAATGTTTTACTTACATCTTTTTTGACCTTAAAGTCGAAGAACGGTATGCAGGACGCGAATATATATTTTTTTTATATAAAGGAGTTAGAGGGGTTTGGACGAGGCAATACCGCTTAACCGCATTATGAATAAAATAAGAAGTAGGGTGTATTTTACATACGGCAGCTGACCAATGACGTCCCAATTTAATGCGTCGGAAATGATTTCCCACTTTACTGGTTGTGCGTTTTTTGGACGTTTTCATAGCAGCAGAAAAGAAATATATGTTTTATTTGTTTCTTGTAAGTTGCTAAATTTATGGTCCAGGCGTCCCGTATTTAATTTAAATGTCCCGCGTTCCGTTCAATAATGCTTTCTCCCCGTATTGGTAGAAAACATGCGAAAAAAATGAGTCCATCGTTATAAAACAGAAATGAAATTAAAACTATATTTAAACAGTTTTCGAATTGACATAAATTTCGTCGTTTCGATATCCAAATTTAGTCATGAGATGGTGCTAGATCTGTGATTGGTTATTCCACTATATATAATTGCTACTCTGTTGCACGAAATACAAAATACACGTCGGCGTAATTAATCTAAGTATATATTTATTTGAAAAGTGTTAAACGAATAGTGCTTAAAATTTAAAGCCGTTGTTGTTTATTTAACTGAAATCAAAAAAGTTTAGATTTTTAATAAATCACTTTTAATGAAAATAAAACCTAAATGTAAATATAAAAGTCTATTACCTAAACAATACTTAGACAAATTCCCAAATTAGGTCACCCGTTGCACATCAAGTAAAAAAGAGTTTTCGATATATATATATTTATTTTTTTTTGTAGAATATATATATATATATATATATATATATATATGTTTGTCTCTTTATATTCTATAATTCGTACAATTTGATTTATACGATGAAAACTGAAAGGCAGTGGCGGCTCCTCCATTAGGTCATTTGATAAGTGACCCCCCAATAAATATTTCGAAACAGAAACAAATAAATAAAATAATAATTTATATTTTATCAATTTTTTTTAATTTGGAAATTCCCTCTATTATTCTAGGCGTATAAACTCGTTGACCGTTCACTTCATTCCGCGACAAACTACCGATGCTTCGCGCCGTGATCTCCGGAGTTTCGTTTCGTTTGCGTCGATCACGGCTTGCGGCCCGCGTTGACCTCATGGTTATAAACGGAGGCGAGTTTTTTTCGAGTGTTCCTGATCAAAATTTTCCAGAGGCGCATATGTAATATACGGCTTACGTTAGCAAAGTTTGGGTCAACAGCCGCTCCGAGGAAACTTAAATATTTTTGTCAGTTGATGCGTTTAATGTGGATCGTGTGATAGGTTGTGGTTACGATTGCGTATTTTTATAGATTTTATATTCAAGACTTTACATTTTGTCTGTTGATTTTGTAATTTAAATTAATGTTTTTAAAGAAAGGTAGCCACAGTGTTTTAGAATATTAAGACTTTAAAAGCCGTTTTCAATTATTTTTGCGTAGTAGTCGACCTTTAGCGAAATTTAAAATTCAGCAAACAAGTAAAGGCAAAGAAGTAAATCGTTATTTTTGTGAAAAAAAAAATGTGTGATTTATCTGTCTGGACATGATGTTGCGAAGTAACAAAAACATTTTATTGTTTCGTATGTCTGATTTTTTCAGATGACACACACACCCCGAAAAGTTGACCACGAGCCGACACTACTGAAAGGTGTTTTTTGATTTAATGATGTAATGGGCTCGGGAACATATATATATATATATATATATATATATATATATATATATATATATATATATATATGTATATAGGTTAGGTATTAGGTTAGTTAAACTATGATTTACCCATCATTTTTAGTAGACAACAACTAAGTATTCTATTTAGTCTCAACATGTGTCAGATTTGTTTATAACATACCTGTAAAAATGGTAAATTTTGATTTAGTAGTTTCTCCGATAAAACATTATGTAGCTCGAAGGAAAAATCGAAATATTGTTGTAATTTAACGACAAAAGGATTAACTTGAGGCACATTATTGGAAACGTAATTTAACGTGAAATTAAACGGATAAATAAAATATAGAAGGTCCAATTTAAGTTTTGGCAGAAAATTTACATTAAAAGAAGACATTTTTATTTTTTTTTTCGAAGAGGCGTAATATTTTGAAAAAAACACAATAATATGCTTTCATGCTTTTTCTAACCTAAAAAGTTTCATTTTAATCAGGTCAACTCAGATGTTTGACACTGTATTTTGTTTTATGTTATATGGTCAATATAACGTTTTTCAGAAAAGAAGTTTTAGTGCCGCCATTTTGGAAGAAAAATTTAACTTGTGGTACATCACTGGAACCGGAATTTTACACAGTATACGACTATGGAAACAAATATACAGGATTCCATTTAATATATTAAGGTTTAGGTCACTTCCGGTTAAACCGAGTATCCTATGTTATATATATATATATATATATATATATATATATATATATATATTTATAGATATATATACATATATATATATATATATATATATATATATATATATATATATATATATATATATATATATATATATATATATATATATATATATATATATATATATATATATATATATATATATATATATATATATATATATATATATATATATATATATATATATATATATATATATATATATATATATATATATATATATATATATATATATATATATATATATATATATTATGCAAAGTGACAATAAAAGAGTTAGTTACGTGATTTATCTTACCTGTCAAATTTGACATTTGTATTTAAAATGGCAAAAAAGTACCTTTTTCATGATAATTCGAAAAATGGTTTATTTTTTGATTTTATAGCCGTATGCCAAATTTCAGCGATATCGGTTGACTTCAAATTTTTCTAATTTTTTTGAACTTGATGCTTTTTGCCTTTCCAGAATGTAAGGCAACCTGAACTAAACCATTTATTTTTGATCAATTCATTGCCTAAATGCATTTTATTAACTAATTTTTTATGTGTCATTTTGTTGAAAAAAACATAAATGTGTCAAACAAATGAGTCCAACTTGATGCAAAGTTTATACAGTTTCGCCAATTTAATGTAAAACAATTCGAAAATGAATTATTTGTTAAGTGTATGCATATCTGTGTATTTTAATAAAAACCAAACGGAGAAAAATGGTTTCTCTATTTTGCATAGTCCTTTCTAAAAATAAATTCAATATTTCTACGAAATTATTAAAGTAACCAAATAAAAACTAAACTATATATTTAGCGTATAGTACTCCAAAAATAAGAAAAAAATTTTATGTAAACATAGGTCCGAAAAAGCTTTGTTTTCGAGATACAGGGTGTTATTTTGTGAACGTTATTCGACCTCTATCTGGGAAACAAAGCGTTTTCCGAGGACTAGGCGCTCTTATGTTTATACCATTTGGAGGAGTACTATACGCCAATTTCCATCATCTCTTGAAAGACAAAATGCAAAATTAGCTCTTAAAATCTTTAATCCCTTTATTATAGAGGCTCTAAAAGGTTTTGTTAAAAATTTGTGATATTAGATACCGGAGACCTTATTAGTATTATATTGACATGGTGGAAAACTGTGATCGTAAAAACTCCCCTTAAGGGAAAACATTTGTTAGATAAATATCAGGAACCTTTTATCAAACAAATACTAACAGCCCCCAATGGTGATCCTAAATTTTGTTTTATGCTAAAAATGCAAAATTGGCTAGATACTTGAGGTTCAACTAATTTTACAAATACACTGACTCGACAAACTCACCCTTCATTAAACCATACCATTCATGGCTTCTTGAAGTTACTGAATACTGTTTAACTGAGCTTAATATGAATTATGTATTACTGGGCAAATTTCAAACAGACCCATTGGAAGGGCGTTTTGGAAAATATAGGCAATTAGCTGGTGGTCATTATCATATCTCAGTTCGACAGCTATATTAATCAGAAAAAAGACTTAGAATTCAGTCTATGTTATCTCTAAAATCTAGACATTATGGGGACATTAATATAAATCAGTTCTTCGAACCTCCTGAATGTAAAACACGGTCATTAGACACCAATTTAAATTCTGAACATGTTAATAGTTTATTATCTAAAATCATAGCTACACAGTCTGATACCGAAGCTATACAATCAGAACTCCCCGTAATAACATATTTAAGCGGATATTGCTACTATATTGTTTTTAAAAAAATTAGTTGTACTTTTTGCAAAGAAAACTTAATTCTCAATGAACCTTGTGTTATAGAGGATTCTTATAATTTAATTCATTCCTTAAGTCGAGGTGCTCTTTTATATCCTCGAGAACAGGTAGTAGATGTAGTTTCAACTGTATATATTATATTTAAAAAGCTAATTGATGAATTTGAAGATACATTTTTGGATATTTACAACTAAAAATCTTTTCTTTGTGAGTTGTTTTTAAGTTATTTTAATAAAAATACACTTTTAACTCTTTTTGAAAGTTGTAAAAGCCACCTGAAACTTAATGTTTTAAAAATCCTTTTTAGTAGCATTTTAAATACATTTGTTAGTAATTGTTGCTCTAAACATAATCATCATTTATTAAATAAAAACAAAAAAAGGAAACTAAAGACTTTTAATAAATAGGTAGTTATGAAATTAAAACCTAGCACAAGTTTCGCATTTTTGAATTGCTAGGAAGTATCATCAATACAATCTTTTTCAGAATTTAGCAAATAACAACCTATTATATTCTTGATCATAGACTCACCACAGCACAGGCATATACCACTTACCCAAGCTTGAAACTATGCCCGATTTTGACAAGTTAAAATAATAAGCTATTGTATTTTTGATCATAAGGACTTGCCACAGGCATATATTACTTACCCAAACCTGAAACCGTACCCGATTTTGACAATATAAAATAATAACCTATTATATTCTTGATCATATGGACTCATCACAGGCCTATACTACTTACCTGGACTTGAAACCTTATCCGATTTTGACAAATAACTCGGCTTTGTCAATTTACTAATTGGCTAAAATAGGACAATTAGTAAGCAAAAAATCATACCGACATCTGTTTGAAATTTTACGGTAGATCCGGGCAAACGCTGTCGGGTAAGAACACGGAGGGGTTTAGTGGGTAGGGGCTTTACCGAGTCCCACACTGTTCTGGAGTGCCTTGTGCATAATAGTTCGTGCGTAAATGCATTCCTCGTCGTGTAACAAAAAAAAAAGAGTAATCGCTTAGAGTCGCCTTTGGCATTTTAATTCTATAGCGAAACCGAATAAATTTGACAGATTCAAAAACTCATAAAATAAACCCTATAAATTGATGTTTATTTGCTGAAATTAAAAAAAATGCTCATTTAAATATGTCCCTGTAAATAACCCGTACCTTCTAATGAAGGTATTGAAATAACATAGGCGTAAACTTGATGACATCACGCGTAAGTGCGTAGGCCTCGTTGTTTAGTAGGTATTGCCTAGGTCCGAACAAATTTACGGGCTCCAAGCTCGTCGTGGCAGAAAGTGACCACCAAAAAAAAAGTCCTCACTTTCATTTAGCAGAAGCTTATACCCTACTTCAAGATTATATAAAAATTACGTTACTGATAAAATGAAACAAGAAAAATTATAAACGATTTTTGATGCAGCGTGGTGGTGGGCCGCTTTTCGACGGGCCTTCTGGCATTGTACACCGTGTTCCACATAAATGTACCCACTATACTATCTGGAGAACCGTGATAGATACGAAAAAAAGTTTCATACAAAAGTTTTTTTAAAGTTGAAGTTCTTTTAAAATATAATTGCCATGCATACAGGGAGTCCTGATTTTGCTGGGACGTCATCAACTATAAAATTTTAAATGTGTATTTTTGTCCATTATTTAATTCCTTGTCAAAAATAAACATAAGTTAATTCTTCCGATTCTGTCTGATGTGTCCTTTACATATTATGGTAATATTACTTGTTGCCTTCCCGGTTCATAACTTCGAAATGCTAGTAAGGCCTTACTAAGAGAACAAAATCCATCAAACCAGAAAACAACTAGCCGAGAGAGAGAAAGATATTTTAAAGTTACACCTTAAATTAAGTAACAGTATTCACCCTTTATTGTAGAATCGCTTAGAAACGTTGGCGAACAGAATCAAATAAGAATATTAAGACTGATAAACGTTCGAAAAAGTATGACAATCTCCAAAAAATTCGAGTCACCCACGAGTCTCAACAGTAGACGTCGATAAAGTAGTGCACAATATATCGTGCTACAACCTCTCAGAAAGTGAAAAATCCGTATCTATTAAGTAAGAGTTTTAATTTTGCGATATCTCCTAAGGAAATTCCTAAGGAAGAAATAATAACGAGATTGGAAGCTGTTCTTCACTCCTCTGAAGAAACGAAAGCAGAGGAGATTCCACAAGAAATGGCAAGAATCTTAAGAGCAAGCAAACCATCAGAACAAAACCTAAATGCCACTGAACAGAGGGCCCTAACAAAGCTTCGAAAGAATAAAGACATTACAATCCTTACAGCAGATAAAGGAAACGCAACAGTAGTTATGAATACCCAAGATTACATATAAAAAATGCATGATATCATGACCCGACTACATACCTAGTGAAAACAACTAAAAATAAAATAAAAAGTTCACCAATAAACCCCGAAATACAACAAAAAATCATACTACAAGAAAAGTCGAGCAGATGTCCTAAACTTTATGGTTTACCAAAAATACACAAACTAGGGACGCCCATCAGACCTATCGTTAGTGCTGTTAATTCGCCGCTACAAAAACTGGAAAAATATCTTGCTGAAATTAGGCAACCAGCTGTGGAAAAAGCTGATTCATTTGTCAAAAATTAGGAGCATTTTACTGGAATTATAAGAGATATCGTTCTTGAAAAGACGATATCATAACAAGCCTAGATGTCAAGTATTTGTACCTAGTATTCCTATCGACAAAGCGTTGGACATGATTGCTACGGACGAGGATTTCCACGCACATATAATACAACTCTCTGAGCATTGCCTTAAAAATACTTATTGGATGCTGCTTTAATCAGGTCCTCGCTATCACCAGTAGTTGCAAACTTATTTATGGTATACTTCGAGAAAGAAGCTTTTGAGAAATCAAGTTTGAAGCCCAAGTTATGGATTCGTTATGTGTATGACATATTTATTATATGGCAACATGGTCATACAGAACTCGAAAACTTCCTTACTCATGTAAATTCAATACATCCCAGAATACATTTTACCCTAGAGTTAGAGGAAAAGAACAAACATCCATTTTTAGATGTTCTGATCACAAAACTGCATCACGAACATTTCGAATACACTGTGTACAGAAAACCAACACATACCGACAGATATTTAAATGCAAGATCACATCATCACCGAGCACAAATTCAAGCTGTGGCCAACACTCTAATATCTAGATCCGTGCAATTAACTGAAACACAGACGAGAAAAAACGAACTTAATATATTTGGTGCTTTAAAGAAATGGCTACACAGGTCGCACCATAGAGAAAGCTATTAATGCACAGGGTTTCCGAACAACGAACACAAAAAGTTATGAACCGGGAAGGCAACAAGTAACCTTACCATATGTAAAGTATGGGCATGGGTAAAGGGCACGGGCGGAATCGAAAGAATTCTTAGAAAACACAACATACAAACATTACACAAACCCCAAACAACCATAGGTAAACTGCTTGAAAACCCAAAAAACAATATCAAATTGGAAAACCACGAAGCATACAGCATTTCATGCCAGGACTGTGAAAAGCTGTACATGAGGCAAACTAACAGGTGAATGTCAGCGAGAGTGGAAGAGCATAAGCTTGGCATCAGAAACAAACAAGCAACCTCGGCCCTATTCCTACATCATCAGGAAATCGGCCACAAAATAAATTGCGATGGGTGTAGGGAGATTGCCAATATTGAGTATTATAAGACCAAAATAACCCGAGAAGCCATAGAAATAGAAAAACAAGGTGGGGTATAAAAGCTGTGTCGGACTGGCAGCTGATGGGGCCCCCGGCGGTTCTGAGATTTGGGGCCCTAGTTTTTGAAATATTTTTTAAAATTTCGAGAGAATTAATATTACATTTCCTTTTCCTAAATAAAAAATGAACTTTTGTATTTTCATAAAAACATTTAACATAGCACATGCCTACCATGACATAACAAAAAACATATCAAATATAGTTAAATTAAATTAAATAAAACAAATTATAATATCATACAACATTAAATAAAAGTTTATAGTATATAATACTCATAAAAATCATAAATTCGAGCTAACGGTAGCCCATGATATATTCCGCTCATGTTGCTGGCTCCATCAAAAGAACAAGCAATTATGTTAGAAATCGGAAGGATAAGTGCCTCAAAGCGAGTTTTAATTAAATTAAAGAGGACTTTTCCAGATGACTCTTCTACAACAACTAAATCCAATAGTCTTTCATATACCTGATCATCTATGACATAGCGCACGCAAATCGCAAATTGATCCATTACTGCCACATCTTGAGTGCTATCCAATAGAACCAATTACTGCTATAGGTTTATTAACAAATGATTTAGACATAAATGATACCAAAGCTCCTCTTTCCTTTGTTCTGTGTATTTTTCTCTTTTTGCTCTCTTCTACAGATTTTCGTACATGCTTCTGCAATATAACGTCATACTATGCTAACAATTTTACCAGCTCTAAAATATTTCCACGATTTGCCTGGGTGTTTAACGTATAAGCAGCTTCTTCTTTTCACCTGTAGGCTATACTCTGTCTGCCAATAAATAATATAATATCTATTAAAAGTTTGATGACTAATCGACGATTATTTATTTCTCTGGAACGTTCAGTACTCAAATTTGTATTTATTAAGGTAATAATATTAGCTCCATGACAGCTTTGCAATAACATTTTTATGATTCGATGATGAATTTTCGTCTTCTTGAACGACTTTATAAGAATGTTTTACGGAAAAAGGATATCCTATCTCTATTTGGCAACCAACGATAGTACAATTTACTAGGGTCAAAAGGTAGGCGTTTACCTTCAACTAAAGAAACTCGAATAGGGTGCCTTTTCCAAAAATCTTTTTTAAAAGCAATTGAATCGTGCAAGTTGGGACAAAAAAATCGCTAAGATTTATATGGAGTTCTGATTCATTTAAATTTGAATCGTCAGTATTAGATTCAATTCCATTGAATCAAATTTCGAGCTGGTTGATGGTTCCTGACTCGTAGAAGCTACTGAATTAAAAATTCCTGCAGATGCATCACTGTTGCTAGATGGTGCTGCACTAGCACCTAAAAACAAAAGTTTTTCTGGTCTTTCTTCTATTTTTGTATATACTTTTAGCATTATTTTTTTCCCAGTTTTTACGATGGGTATCAACTTTTTATACTCTTTCTTACTATGGATATCAACTTTTTATACCCTATATATTATTGTTAAAATTCTATAACATAATATCACATTATGAGTATGTTCGAGTGGACAAACTAATAAACTTACAAAAAAATAAATTACGTCAGCATGTAAAATCTGACGATGTTAAACCGGAAGTTAATCTTAAAAAAAACTTAAAACAGAAAAGCATAAATAACGAAATAAATAGATGTACTCAGTATTTTTAAACCCTGTTTTTTTCTCAAACATTTTCATCATTGATTTCTAGGAAAATGTTATTGCAGATTAAGGTTGAAGGTTGTGGTACAAACGCCAGGTTTTACCTCTGAGATGGAGTGTGTTCAAAAAGTAAAAACATATGCTTTTGAAAGTTTACCTACACATAAAAAATTTAGTTTTGATAACGAAAAAATTACAGAATATGGGATTATAAGTACAAAAGCATAGTAATTTTTTTTGGTTACAATTTTCAATTATTGTGGAATTTTATCTTGAAAATCAAAAATTCAAAAATATTTCTTTTAATTTCGTTTTAAGCTAAAATTCTAAAATAAGTGTAACTTGTATCAAAACACTTTATTAAGCTTTTATACATGTATCTCCATATTCCATTATTTTCAATTTTACAAAATTTGTAAAATATTGAACCCACATTTAATTTTTTTAACACCATGTACAGGATTTTCCCATATATTTTTCCACCCACGAACGAGAGTTTATTTGAATAAATACGAAAATGTTGTAAATATAAAAGTTGTAGTGATTTTATAGACCATCAGAATTTTATATCATAAATGCTAAAATAGTATCAGTTTTCCCGGCATACTTCTTTTATTTGGCCTTCAATAATTGCTTTTTTTCCATAATCTGGTACCCTGGAAAAACTACATAAGTTAGGTTTTGGAATTTTAATTTTGGCTAAAACATGAGTAAAAGCAAGTGGCCCGCTTACGTGAAACACCCTGTACACTACTTTTTTACGATGTTTATTTGCGGCTTCTTTCATTCTATTTATACTGTATTTCCTACTGTTTTAAGTAATCATAAATAAACGTTTCACTATCATTATTATTATTATCAATATAGTATTTTTTATGTAACTTTTATTTGCAATAATTGTTTTGCGAAAATTTCCATTTGTCAAGAAATTTCAGGACACGCTCTTTGTAAAGGCGGACTCAAACGACTGGTATATTTGACGAATATTTGAACGCGTTTACACAAATGGGAGTCGCCAAGTAAAAGTCAGGGGGGCCAAAGATCACACTAGGTGTTCAAAATATGCTACGAAAATATTGGTTTTCACAAGAATGTTTGTATTTGCCACCGGTCCGTGAATGTAACAAAAATCAATGGGTTCTGTGTAAACTTGTTCAAATACACCAGTCGTTTGATTCCGCGTTAAGTACAGTACTAACGAAATGGAGACAAAACATTTATTCTGAAAAATAAGAACAATATTTTTAGATAGTTTCTGTAACGAATTACAAATTCCTATAAGTTTATACAACACCTCTTATTTTTTATCGTGTTTATGCACCTACATCCACAAGTTCATCGCTTTTTTCCATGACTTTAGATTCTTTATTCAAAAATAGAAAAAAAGTGTCTATTTTACTTGTTTTCATAACAATTTCACGTTTTTCCTCTTGTTTTTTTTTCTTTTAGCAGCTACGTTTCATATTGAAACACTACACAAAACAAAATCAATATCAAACTATTTTTTGCTGTTATTTTTTTTCCACCCTATACGGCATATAAGCTTCGTCAATACAGTAGCAATGTTGGTCGATAATAAGTACGTTCCCTCCCCGGCAACCAATAGTAGCATTTTTGCATAGTTTTCAGTTATTGTTGCATTTTATAGAATAAGGCATATGTAATAGATTTTTGATTTCCATTAAATTTAAATGTAATCAATATCCCGAACTTGAAAAAAAAAATTATTAATTAAAACTTTTAGATTGTTCGCGGGGCCCCAAAGCCCGGGGGACCCCGGCGATCGCCGGGAGGGCCAGTCCGACACTGTATAAAAGGAAACTCGCAGTCGCTAACATATATATATATATATATATATATATATATATATTATATATATATATATATATATATATATATATATATATATATATATATATATATATATATATATATATATATATATATATATATATATATATATATATATATATATATACCGGTTGCTCCTTTTAAAGTGTTACAAAGCGATATTGAGAAAACGGCTGATTGAAAATAAATGAAATTTCTAGGGATGCAGTGGGTCGTATGGGGACATTTTGTGACGGAGTAAGTAATGTTTTAACCCTTTCCACTATTTAGGGGTGGGGGGTTACTTAAAATGTTAAATGGAAAGGTGCAGTTTTTTTTCCAGATTCGTAATCTCCAGAAAAAACTACGTTATAATCAATGAATAATTTAATGTCAATGTCACTACGCGAAATTCAACAAAATTAAAAAGAAAATCAATGGAAGAAAAAACCTATATTAGGTACATGATTTTATTTTATCAGATGTTCAAAATGACGGCCATTTTGTTCTAAACATTTATCAACTCTCTTTCGAAAAGAATTCCGCACTCTGAATAACATATCTGGGGTGATTTCACGAACTGCACGGGTAATCCTTTCTCTCATGTCTTCGGCTCTAGTTGGAGCAGTCACCATGACTTTTTCTTTGACAAAACTCCACAAGAAAAAATCAAAGGGGGTTAAGTCTGGCGATCTTGCAGGCCAATTTACTGGTCCCCCACGTCCAATCCATCTGTTAGGGTAAGTGTCACTCGATATAGTACGTGCTTCTCGACAGTAATGTGGTGGTGCGCCGTCTTGTTGGAACCAAATTGCTTCACGTTGTTGCTCTGGAATATTTGGCATCAATCGTTGCAAGTCATTTCGAAGGAAATCGCAGTATCGCTGTCCATTAAGATTACCATCGAAAAAATGAGGTCCAATAACAACATCGCCAAATATCCCACACCAAGTATTTATCGACCAAGGGTGTTGATTAGCGACTGTTCGCATCCAGTGTGGATTTTCTTCAGCCCAATAATGCATATTGTGATTATTGACTTGACCATGGTTAGTGAATGTTGCTTTGTCAGAAATTATTGTTTTCCAGTGAGTTGTTTTCATTGATCCATAGTCGAAACCACCGACAAAATTGCACCCGTCTCTCGAGTCGTGTCTATACAATTCTTGATGTAAGATAATATGGTAAGGATGAAATTTAAAATTGTACAAAATCCTGAGAACGGATGTTTTATACATCCAGGCGTCTTTGGATAGTTCTCGGGAACCAATATGAGGGTTGAGAGCTACTGTTCCCAAAACTCCTACCGCCATGTCGTCGTTCGTTTTGGTTTTCCTTCTGCTGCGTTTTCTGGATGAGAGTTGGCCGGTCTGGCGACTCCTAGTCTCTAATCGTTTGAACACCATGTGAGATTTTGGTGGTAAGTGGGGAAATCTTACCGCCCAAAGTTCAGAAGCATTGCGATAGTTTTTTCTACATTCTCCGAGAATTAATAACATGTCAACTTGGCATTTTGGCGAATTCATTAATTTTAAGGATAGGTAGTTAAAATCTCAACTAAGATTATTAAGTACGAACAGAAATAACACAGCTAAATAATAAACGAACAGAACTTAAAAAAAAACAATAAACGAACACAAAGAACACTTATTTTAACAAGACGCTTAAACTAAAGACTTTAAACTCGAAGATAATTTAAGAAAATTACTGGCAATATCATAACATGTCAAGTCGTTCGTTGTCATGATAACTGCAATAGTGGCGGCTGGTGAATCATCGCTGCAGTGCCGCAGAACTCTCAAAAAAATCAGGAAAAAAATAATTAACTACATAATCTAACCAAAATACCGTATTTTTTTACCCAGTTGACATAGTAATTCTCGGAGAATGTAGAAAAAACAACGACAATGCTTCTGAACAAAATGGTTGTCATTTCGAACACCTATTATAATAAAATCATGTACTTAATATCAGTTTTTTTTTCTGTTGAATTTCTTTTTAATTTTGACATTAAATTATTCATTGATTTTAACGTAGTTTTTTTTGGAGATTACGAATCTGGAAAGGAAACTGCACCTTTCCATTTAACATTTAAAAGTTACCCCCTACCCCTAAAAAGTGGTTACTGCTCCAACTACAGCCGAAGACATGAGAGAAATAATTACGCGCAGTTCGTGAAATCACCCCAGATATGTTATTCAGAGTGCGGAATTCTTTTCGAAAGAGTTGATAAATGTTTAGAACAAAATGGCCGTCATTTTAAACATCTGATAAAATAAAATCATGTACCTAATATCAGTTTTTTCTTCTGTTAATTTTCTTTTTAATTTTGTTGAATTTGGCGTAGTGACATTGACATTGACATTAAATTACTCATTGATTATAACGTAGTTTTTTCTGGAGACTACGAATCTGGAAAAAAAACTGCACCTTTCCATTTAACATTTAAAAGTTACCCCCCACCCCTAAACAGTGGAAAGGGTTAAAACACAATATATATATATATATATATATATATATATATATATATTTAAATAAATAATAAAATTAAATAAAATCCTTTGTACAGATGAGGCGATATTTTCCACTGTGGGAATGGATAACAAAAAAAAATACTTACTACTATGCTGAGACAAATAAATGTTTGTGAAAGCAAATTACAAGGACATCAAAGTGTTAAAGTGCGATTTGGTATTAAAAACGACCGCATAATAGGGCCTGTGTTTTTTTAGCACTATTTGAATAGGCACACATTTTTAAAAAATTGGATTATGGAAAAACTCAATGATCTTTCGGAATATATTCGTGTGGACTTGGTATATCAATAAGATAACGATCCATTCCACTGTGGAGAAGATATAAGAGCAATTTTAAATGAGCAATTTAATTTAAGTATATATAGTAACGGTGAGATTTAATGGCCGCCGCGAAGTCCCGATTTGACAACCTTAGATTATTTTTTATAGTTCACACTTAAGAGTGTTTAAAAATCGAAACAATTATTCTGTAAATAAATTAAAACAAAAAAATCGTGAAGATATTATTAGTCTTAATAATAGTGACGCCGTCCGAAACGCTGTAGCAAACATTCATTATGTGGCAAATCAATTATAGAGTCCATTGTTTCAAATGTTTCCTGTTTTTCTATTTCCATGTGATCTGCTGTTCTTGTTTATTTTGATAGCTATTTTACTCAAGAAGTTTGTTGCTAATTATAATTTTCAATAATAGTTTTAAATTTAAAATTTAGCAATAAATAAAAATAAAATAAAATTAGGACTATAATTACGCAAATAGAAATATTATTCATTGTATGGCCTATAAGGTTTTTTTGATTATTCAATATCAAATATTCAAGAAATAATTAAGATTTTCTGTTAAATTTTTGCTATTTCTTATAGTGATTTGAAAAATAGCTCCAGTTTTTTAAAAGTCACACATAACCTTAATTATCTCGGAAACTACGCAGAAATCGACTATAATTTAAATGGTAACTTATATTTATTTTTGACAAGGAATCAAATAATGGATAAAAATACAGGCTGTTCCAGACAAATTGGGACACTCTGTGTACATGGAAACACTATATTTTAAAAAAACTTCAAATTTAAAGAAACTTTTGTATAAAACTTTTTTTCGTATCTATTATGAATTTCCAGATAATATAGTGGGTAGTTTTATGTGGAACACGGTGTACATGCTGGGCCGGAACAATTTGATGTTGTCCTATCTCTCGTGCTGCCCTTGGTTGATTGTGTGTTGTTTGTCTGGGTGACATAAACGTTATAATTTTAAGACCTGATAATCCTGCAACGCGTTTTTCGATGTATTTGTGAGTCCCTGCTTGATCGTATATTTGTATCTGATCGTCAAATGGTCAGGAGAACGGAGGTTGTCGACTTTCTGGTATATCTGATCACAGGTTAACCCTCTGTGAGCTTAGCATCAAGGTAGCTAAATTTAAACCCCGTATTGTCACTTACAAAGATTTTAAATGCTTTAACCATAACCTTTTTTATTCGGACCTTGTCTCATTGCCTTTTGAAAACATTCTGTATGTATTGAAACTAAAGTGGAAGTATTTACCGGGTTTATAAATGACCTTTTTGATAGCATGCACCTTTGAGGACCATCAAAGTGACAAAACCCAAATCTCCTTGGCTCTCGGAGGACATGTGCCTTAATGAAAGATCGAGATGATGCCTTAGCTAGATATATGTCTACAAACTCTGTTGGGACTGGGCTCATTATAAAGCACTGCGAAATTCCACACTGGGTGCCGTTTGTCGGTGTAAAAGAAATTTTATTGGTGGTGTCGTTGATGAGAGTGATTTTAGTAATACGTGGAAGACGCTGAAAAATTTTAATTTTAGACATTCTGAGTGCACCATGCCCAATCGCATCCGTGATGTCAATAAAATAAACTTTAAGGAAGACGTTTGTCAGGAAATGGTGCAAAAGTGTGAACCTGCAGCCCAATTTTGCCCCAATACTTTTTATTTTCAGCCTTCCACTGTTAAAGAGATAATATCAGCTCTACACGGTATTAAGTCTAACGTGTTTGGATATGATATTGCAGTATTGTGCGCCTTTTAATTATCCTTACTTAAGCCACCTCGTCAATTCGTGTTTGAAACGCTGTTGTTTTCCCAATGCTTGAAAAACATCTATACTGCAGTCTATACTCAATAACAGACACCCTGTCAACTCTACTGATTAGTGCCTAAGTAACATTCTAAGATACTCGAAAAAAATTATGTATACCCAAATCAGTAAATATGCATATGATAACCAAATTGTTCCGGATAGCTAGTGTGGTTTTCGAAAGGAATATAGTACATCTACTGCTTTCTCGAGTATACTAGATGCAGCTAGGAGAGACCTTGATGATGGCAGGGTATCGGCGCTCGTAATGCTTGACTACTCAAAATCTTTCGACACCATCAACCATGAGCTTTTATGCACCAAACTCAAGTTCCATGGTTTCGATCAGAAAGCTGTGTCTTTTGTCATCTTGTTTGGTTGATCGATCGCAGAGGGTGGTATTAGGGAACGAAATATCTTCAATAAAACCACTTTTGTCTGGAGTGCCACAGGGATCTATTCATGGCCCGTTACTTTTTATTATTTACACGGCAGACATCCTGAATCAAATAGAAAATTGTTCACACCTGGCTTATGCAGCAAACGTTGGAGAATATATACTAAATAATGACCTAACTAACATAAGCATAATCTCCAAAGGGTATAACTTCATTTTAAATCCAAAAAAAAATTTTTTTTTGGAGGACAAAAGATAATAAATATTGAAAATATTATTCAAATAAAGATTAAAAGTACTGCTAAAAAAAGGTTGCAAAATTCTAGGGAATTTTAATAGATGAAAAAGCTACTTTATTCAAATAAAGATATTTTATCTAGGGAACTAAAAACTATGTTGTCGGAGTCGCTAGTGCTGTCCCATTTTAACTATTGCTCTTTTTGTATCGCCCGTTTCTTAAAAATCTTGAAAAAATAAAATTCAGAGGGTGTAAAACTCTTGGATCTAGGATGGTTAAATATGAGAAATAGAATGAAAGTTGGTTTGCTATATTTGTGCATAAGATAGTGCGGCTGGGTACTCCTACCTTCGTATGAAGTTGGTTCCCAAAAATAGAATGTATCAAAAGGATACCTACCCAATATAAAAATCTGTATAGCATTGCAAAACACTTGACTGCCTTATTCAGAGGATGTTTCAGTTATCAGGCCGGGTATGTGTTTAATAAACTATCCAATGAGCAAAAAAAGTTGACTCCAGAAGCTTTTAAACAATTTAAAGCACTTGCTACTATTGTATGTTTGTTTCTTTGTTTTTCTCTTCAATAATATTTATATCCACATTTTCCTAAATTTATGTGTTTATTGACTTTTTAAATGTACTCGCTTGTAATTGATGTATTTTCACTGCAGGCCTACTTCAAAGTGTTCCACTTTTACTTTGTTTGAATTAGTTTCAGTTTTTAATTAGTTATTAGGTAATTGTTTTGTTTCTCATTATTATTATTATTATTATTAATATTACTTTCTTTTATATTATAACAGTTGTTTACGGTTGGATGTAAGAGCAGCTAAATCTCGCCGTGAATAAATTTTTTCTCATATTTTCTTCAAACTTTTTAAGCTTCTCATAAATGAATGGAACTTTTTTTCCTAATTGTAGCCTTTTTTTGCTAATAAAAGACGATTATTATCATTATTTATTAGTAAAGCTTTCGAAAAATCTTCGGCTGGTTCCGAACCGTGAAACCTGTAGGAAAGCATATTTTAGCTTCTTTCATTTTCACTTATTGTATGTAATTCCTGTTTGAGGACATTAACCCAGTTCTAACAGTGTTTGGTCTGCAAAAAAAAACAACCCAAATTCATTTCCGTGCAGATGTCGAAGTTCATTTTAAAGAACTAAGTATAGTGAAGTAGTTTATTCCCCCTCCCCAAAGCCTGAATCGAAAATTTAATTATAAACTGTTTTGAAGCTTAACAATGTACTTTATTTTATTTCGACAAGCTCGGTAAGGATAATTTACTTGGCAATCAAATAAGACTTAGTTTGTCAACACCGCAGCACCGCAGGCAACGTTAAAGTGAAAGTTTTGAATATACTGCATTTTGGTTTTGAATATACTATAGGCAAGAAACTTTCATAAAATCAGATGTTGTACGTCTGGATTTAAAGAGCTTAACATTTCATCAATTTATGAATCAAGTTAAGAACTTATTGATACAGGTAAGTTTTTACTCACTTACCTTAGTCGCGATTTGAGGTGAAAAGTTAAAACTAATCTTGTTTTGTAAGTTGATGTAAATTCTGTATTGTGTATGAATATTGTATTGTGTTGTTTTCTGTTTCATATACTTTTTGTTTGTTAATATTTTATACTTTATAAATATTTTACTATTTTAACCTGTGCAATTAGTTTAATTATTCTATGTCTGCCTATACATATAAATTATATTTTAATACTTTAAATGTATTATTACAATCCTTTGATGGGTTCTATGAATCAGTTCATAATGAAACCCAAATGTTTCGGAAAATATATTTCCTTTCTCAAGGCTCTACAACAAGACACACTTTTTAAAATATTTTAAAAAACTTTAAACATATATGGACGACAAACAACAAGCAAATATAATTTTTAAGTTTAATAACTGGCATTATTAAATAGATAAGACACATTGTACAAATTAAAATTCGTTAAAGAATAACTTTTAAATTCGTTTTTTCGTTTGGACTTAAAAATAAAACACGTTTCAAAAACCACAAGAGAGCGAGAACTTACAGTCATAATGAAATTAATACACATAAAGGACATTACATAGATAGACGGGACAATTTTGACCACACCATAAATACACATAAAATAGAAATTCGGGGTTAATACCTTAATAGGTGAGCGGCGGATTTAACATTACGCTTATTACGGTTAAGCGTAGGGTCCCCAAGATGGAAAGGGCCCCCTCGTCAGTTTGTGGATATCGATTACACACCGCATTCATAAGTATATCATAGTAAGTGCATTCGAACTGTGAATTGCTTTAATGACTATATATTTTATTCGTACGGGTAAAATAAATTATAGTTTAAAAAAATCGAAAAACCCGCTTTGATCTAAAATCGCTAAAAAGTACAAATAATGTAATTTATTTAAAATAATTCATACACGATATATACATTCTACCCTAAGTACATAGTCATGTATTAACACTTATCTACGGTCTTTTTAAACATTTTTATTGGGGGCCATTTTGTTCCACCATATTGCATTTTTTGCAGATTTCTACCTAGGCAACAATTCATTTTTGGTCATATTTTAAAATAACTTGAGTTTTTACACTGATTTTTTTTTAAGACCGCCATTTTGTTCCATCGGATTGAATTCGTATCACTTTAGCCCTATATCACATTTAATTTTTGGGAAAAAAATTGAAGTCAATTGAATAAGAAAATATTTTCTAGGTTGATTTTTAAACATTTCTGTTCTCCCATCTTGAATTTGTATCACAATTCAATCAGTTTATCATTATATCATACTTGCACAAAATTTAAAATCAATCTAATATGTACTTTATTAGGCTGATTTTTAGAATATCTTATTAGGCCGCCATTTTGGATTCGTACCAAAATATTACCAGTTTACTTCTATATAACACTTAATTTTGTGCAAAATTTAATGTAAATTGAATAGTGAGTTTTTTAACAATAATATTTTTAATATTTCGCTAGGCCGCCATTTTGTTCCGCCATATTGGATTTTTACCAGGATGTTATAAGGTTATTCCCATATTAGCCCTAAGTTTTTACCTAAACTTGAAGTCAATCGGGTAGGTAGTTTTTCAGCTATGCCGCCGAAAACAGACAGGCAGACCGACGTAATTGACAAAATGTATTTTTTGGCATCTAGAGACGCTGAAACGTAAAAATACCTGCAAGGGTGATTTTTTCCACGAATGCAAATATTTTATTTGACCGCCATTTTGAATTCGTACCACAATTATCGCTATACCACAATTAATTCTTCTAAAAAAATTGAAATCAATCTATTAAGTAGTTTTTTCACGCTGATTTTTGAAATATTTTATTATGCCGCCATTTTCTTTCGCCATCTGGATTCGTACCAAAATTTTACCAGTTGATTTCTCCGTAATACCGCAAATTGCATAAGTAGTTTTCTTGTAATAATTTTTTTTACATTTCACTAGGTCGCCATCTGGTTCCGCCATGCTGGATTTTTACCAAAATGTTACCAGGTCATTCCCATATGACCCTTAATTTTTGGTCAAAATTTAAAGTCAATCGGGTGTAACAGAATAGACCATACAACGGTATAGAGTACATATTTTTATATATTCTAAATATAATTCAAAAAATATTTTACAGAAACCGTTGGTTCTCACTCTCGCTTAAACAGGCTTGATATTTGAAAGGAATTATAAGAGGATTTGTCTAATATTAGTTTCGTGAATTTTAAAACCTAAACAAAGTAATAAATATCATATATCCGAAACGCTATATTTTAGACTGTATAGAAAGATTTATGTAGAAACTTTCTTAAGTGCCTTATACCTCCCTTCTAGAGTTTATGGTCCCATATGACCCTAATCTCATGCGAATCTTTCTTTGGCCCGTTTAATTTAACTTAATGCCAATATTAATTGAAACATTTTATTTGGTTCGATGTTATGATATTGAATGGTCAATTTGCTATGTTAAAAATACAATAGAGAACTTTGTAATAGGAACATTACCGAAGAGCCATGTTTTTGGGGCATAATTTTCGATGCAGAAAAGATAAACTCGAAGGGTTTTTCGTGCCTTTTTTTCGCCATGACTTTTCGGACCCATAGTGTGGATAAGTTAGTATAGGCATATATATTAAATTATATACATAATCTTAGGACTAAGAATTGAAGGGAATATTATTTTAATCGATTTATTCACTTTTTATTATCATGGGTGACACCTCGTGTCTCTAAGACGAAGTTCCGAACTTAAAGTATAGAGTAGGGACTTAAGCTTCACCATTCACAGCTTTATTCGTTTCGTCCTGACTAATAAAATCAAAGAGGGGATTGGTCTAAGGGGTGGATCTAGTAATAGCTTAGCTAACTTTGTATTTTACGGGAAGACTAAAAGTCAGTCCGTGTCAGAGTTTTGTTTCTTATAATTGATCTTAAATTCTACTTTTGTGGTGGTTTATGGGGCTTTACGTATACAGTGGGATATTAAAGTTGAGGGATTTTCAAAGATATTTTATTTTTATTCAATGATTTATCTGGGGAGTAACTGGTTTTCAAGAGTTAAATTTACGTTTTATTTAAAGATTTTTGTTTTTTTTTCTTTTGTACTAGGGTTGGGGATTTTAAGATAATTCCCTCATTTTCTAGATTTTAATACTTTTTTTTGTTATTAGGTACAGTTATTTGTACAGCATTTCACTTACTTTATTTTTGTGAATAGATTTTAAAGTTGTTTTTAAAAGCCAAATCTTTTATTTAAATAAACCACCTGCTAGTTAAAATAAATATATATTCAAGAAGAAAATACCATTGTTGTTGCAGTTTGCTATTGTTCGAGTTTATACGGCCGCAGAATTGGTGAGATATGATGTTTAATTTAATTTGTACTAACAATTATATTTCGTTACATTGTAAATTAGTAGTTATTTAAGGAGAGAAGCGCCTCCTCCTCCTCCTCATTATGGATCTGCTCCTCCTCCTCCCTGCCATTTTAAAATTATATCTATTCCTCCTCCTCTCTAATATTAAAAACTATTTAATCGAATTCGTTAACTTAGCCTTGTCGCAGAAGGTTATTTCTTTAAGCTATGGCCAATAATATAGTATTACTTCGAGAGACTCCCCTCTTAAAGTTAAAGCTTAAAAGGGGTAAATACGATTTTGCTGCTTCAATTTAAAGTTGTAAATGTAAAGTAACAAACATTTATGAAACTTGTCAAATGTCTAAAAGAAAAAGGGACTCTCGAAGAGTTTTAAAGCAAGAAAATTAAAAAGAAATAAAAAAGAAAATAAAGTGACAGAAGAAATTTCCGATGAGTGTCCTATTTGCTATATACCTTTAAAAAATGAAGAAAGATGCAGAGCTAGTTCTTGTGATCATAAATTTTGCCTTAACTGTTTAGTCGAGTGGACCGTGGACAGTTTTTTAACGTGTCCATTGTGTAGAAAAAAGTATTGCTTTATCATTTTGTTATTTAATTCTGAAACCATTCCTTTGCATTATTGCCACCTTATGAAATTTAAAAACTTGAATCTTAGTGAAGTGAAAGATTATTTTAAGAACATTTTAACTCTATAAACATAGCTAATGTGAATTTTACCGGATGAAGTATTGGAAGTGGTGAACATTTATGACTGTGTAAAAGTCAACTTTGCTGAAGGAGAACGTTTGGAGCTTCAAGATGTAAATAATTTTATTTCAAATGACATTGAATCGGGTGATTCAGATCTAGAAATTGACCAAGCTGATGAAAATGCAACGGCAAAAAAGGCGTTAGTATCGATTTTTCGTGAACATTTCATAGATAAAATATTTTGTATTGTTCAAAGTTATGTCATAGTTCGTACGGTATTAGACATAAAAAAAATACATTATGTTATTTTTGTTATTACATACATCAACTGTCTCTTGGAAATGGTTCTCACGAACATATAAACACTCATTATAAACGAAGTGTTAGATATTCAGATGATACTTCTAGACATTTGTGTTTTTTGTAATGTAAATACAATTCAAATAGAAGTTGACGAAGTTCCAAAAACGTAATTTATTTTTTAGTTTTAATATTAAAAAGTATTGCCTATAATCTGGACTATTCATATGTTTATGGAACTATTATACTAAGGGCTGATATTTTCATCTTCATATAATTCTATTCGATGGATATTTTCCATGGTTACAATTTTCCCGACAATCGTTTCCACGGCAAATATTTGAAGAATAAAGTTATTTGGGGATGAAAATATTGCCCGTAAAAATAGGATGTACAATTTAAGACATGCTTGTAACATTACATCTACAACTTAAAATTCACTCGCAGCTAATACAAAATAAAATATAGAATGTTAGTTTGTTTTTTATTTATTTTTATACCTATGTCAGAATCCAGATACCGACATTCGTAAAAATACAGGTAACCGAAATTTATAACATTTGGATATAATAAAGGTTATATTTTTCAAATAATTCTAAATTAGTGTTATATAGCCTTGTTATGGTATTATTACATTCACTTTAATAAAACAACTCCCAGTTAATAAGTGTGGAGCTTATTAGGTGACTAAAAAGACACGTATATTTTTTAAGCTATATACAAATACAAATCAATATATGTTTTACTTGTTATGTATGTAAATTAAAAAAGGGCCTGGTGTGTTATATTGTCTATCTGTAATGTAGTAATTGCTGAAATATTGTTGAAAACAACAATATAAAATACTATTAGTAAACACTATTATTTTTAACTGCGCTATTACTAGAACATTTAAATCTGCTTTTCCGAATTTCTTTAAGAGACCAAAAATTACTAAAACGACGTAAGCATTGTATTAAGCACTTAATTAAAACATAATGTAACCAAAATATTACAACTTATTAATCTTGGTTTAAATTTTGTATAAATCTTTGTACACTACTTCTAATTTTATTGTCTCTAAAAATAGTTCTTTTTCACTCTTTTCACTTGTCTTTAAGCATTTTAATAGTTTAACAGACTGTTCCTATTTTTCTAAATATGTAGTTCTAGTAAATGTTTTTGTTTCTATATACAATAAACATGTTTAGTATGTGAAATAAACAAAGCAAAATTTGCCACGAATATTACATGTGCAAATAAAAAAAATGTGTACATTTTTTTGAGCAGTCAATTAATAATCAAAAGTTGTCGAAAATATTATTACTTACAGTTGACTAGATACATGCAGATTCCATAAAATGATTTGTGTAATAATTTAATTGTCTCTAAAAATCGTTTTCACTATTTTATCTATTATTTCTAAGCACTCTAATAATTTAACTAACACTGTTCCTAATTTTTTTGTTTCTATATACACTAAACAGTACACTCAAACACTCAGTTTCTACGGGTATAGTGCAGCATTATTCGTCATAGTCCGATTGTTCTGAAAGACACAAAAATAATTTAAAATTCTTCAAAAAATCATAATACAAATTTTTAAGATTAATATTTTACTTAACTTACCACTCTGAGAAATTTCTGCCATCTTTATTGGACCCTCGAATATATTTTCCTGACCCATAAGAGGAATCTCAGGTCCATGGGTTGAAGAAATTTGACCCACTTGGTCCGGTGGAGTTCGTGGCGGAGAATTTCGGCCTACCTACTGAGGCCTCCGCAAACTGATAGGGCGTCTTTGTTCCCGCCGCCGTTCCAGACGACGCCTTCCTTGTTCAGGGTGATGCTGTTCTTCATCCACCTGCTTCGATCCTAGCCCCGCAGGTTGTAGTGGAAACGGGGGTGGAAATTTTGGTGGAGAATTGTTGCATACCCTCCGAGGTCTGATCACACGAATAGGACGTCTTCGTTCATGATGCCACTCCTGAAGACGCTCTTCTTGATTACCCTGAGGTTGTTCCACAGGTTCTTCGGGGGGTGGTTGCTGCACAATTCTTATGTTATTTCCAACAATGCGAATGAGTCTACCATGCCAAAAATTGTTTTGCTCTTCGCGATTCATTTTAATACACTTTCTGGTTAACGGTTGGTTTAAATATATCACTATTTTAAAAAATGTGGGAATTAAAATGAATTTATACCACACCTAGTTAAGAAATTTTGGGTAAAGGGAAAACGAAAGTCATTGAGGAAGGCAGGAAAGGGGAGTGAGAGGAAGGGTTTAATTAATTAGTGAGGAGGAGGGGAGGGTGAGGGTGAGGGGGCGCAAAGCGATTCAAGTCGCTTTCTAGGCCCCAACACCCTCCCTTCCATGGTGCGGGCGGAGGCGGCTTCGGGTGAGGGGGAGGGAAGGGTGCGTGAGGGGCATCGACTCCCTCCCCTCCCCCGCCCCCTTCGCGCCACCGCCCTCACAATGAAAGGGAGGGTGTTGGGGCCTAGAAAGCGACTTCAGTCGCTTTGCGCCCCCTCTCCCCTTACCCTCCCTCTCCCCATCCACTACAGAGAGAGGGAGAGGGTAAGGCGACAAGGGGAAAGCGGACATGTGAACGAGGTCATGTTTAGAGAGTTGCATGTAGGCCATAGCATTGACCTTTAATAAACCAGTCTAGAAACCTTCGATTTCTCTTTATAAACTCGACCGTCTTATGCTTTTAGTTAAGCAGTTCTTAAGTTTCGTTTAACGTTGTAACACGTATTTGTCGAGTTAAAACATTTCCCGTTCTTTCCGTTCCGTTTCATATAAGATTATTTTTACATTTTTACAAATTTACAATAATGGAGGGTAAAAAAGTTCAAATTTGCAAAGTGTGTATGTTCCTGCAATTCTAAATTCAAGCGATAATTTAAGCCAAAAGAGCCGATCTTTCAGGGACATGGTGCAAGGTATGGTAGAAAATAATGCTCGTTTACAACTTAATTCTATAAAGAAAAAAATTGTTGTTGAAGAGAACTTGCAAACAACTAATTCTAATACTATCCTGACCCAAGAGCTAATTAATATTTTAGAGGACAATAATTGTAATACTATTGACGAACCAACTGACGAAATTTTAGAAGACATATCTAAATTTAAAGATTACTTTGGTATAGGATCTTCAAAAAACAAATCATGTAATATCTCTTGTCAAAAGTCTAATTCAAATTTAGCAGGCGTTGTATTTAAACCAGAATTAGTAACTGAGGGATTAAGCAACTGGGAACCGATTGAGAATCTCTTAGAAACTAATTCTGATTTAGATATATTACAATTTAATGAAGACGAACCTTTAGAGGTTCACTCACAAAATTTAGAAGACATGACAAAATCGAAAGACTATTTAGGTATATTTTCGTCGAAAGACTATTTAGGTATATTTCGGCCGACAATCATGACAGTTCAAATTCAGAAGATTTGCGATAACAATTTGCAATATTTAAACGTTACCGAAAATGTTTCAAATTCCAAGTTTTCTGTTGACCCTTTTACCAATAATTGTTCTAATGAACCCACTTTCTGTGATAACAGATCACCTTCTGGTTCTGATTTCTCAGTTGGTCGAAACAATGACATTTTCAAAAATAATTCACCTCCGAATTTCACTTCTGTTTTATCTGATTCTGATAGTGATATCACTTGCGGGCCGAGAAGTCCAATTTTTCTCTAAGGGTCCCAGTATAGTAATATTTCTCAGGCAGAATTTACGCCTAATGAAAATACAAATTTGCAACTATGTTCTCCAGAACCAAAAACACCTGAGCAATTTTATTTTCATAGGACAAATTCGACGCAAACAGACAAACGAGGCGTCAAAAAAATTCATTTTGGCATTTAAAAAAAAAACTAAAAGTAGGGAATCACGGATTACTTTGTCAAAATTAAAATCATTTGGCTTTTGTTTAAACAACTTGTTTGACACCCAATTAAAAAATAATTCCATCGATAAGGAAGAGGAAATTTGGAATAGAATTAAATGTATATTTGATGGGTGGGCAGATTCTATGGATTAAAAAATATTCACACATTTTTTTTTATCGCCCTCTCTCCCTTTTTTAAAAATCCTATTTAAGTTTTGGTCCTACAGTTTTAACTCAGTAAGTAAGAAACTTATTGACTGCTTCCCAAGAAGAGAATTAGTTAAGGCACATTTTTTTTTTCTTCAGCACAAAATGAATCTTAAACGTTTAAACTGTAACAAATTTTTTACTAGAAGAGACAATTTAATTCGTCACATAAAAAATAAGTGTGTAAAAGTATCAGCAAGGGGCAAACAACAACTAGACGTTTTGGAAAATTCATCGGAGCAAAGATTGAAAAAGAAAGATGGTAAGAGTTTATTTTTTATAGTATATTCTACATTTTTTTACTGGCAATGAAAAGCAATACTTTGTTTTTAAAACTCATATTACCTATTACATTATTTTATATATTTAACTTGTAAACTTTTTCTATACTTAATACAGAGTGTTTTCAGTTTAAGTGACGAAATTTTGTTGGTATTAATTTTGTTAAATATAAGTACGCTATTACGATTGCAAATTCACCTATTTTACATGTAAATTTAAGTTACGATTTGCAGTCTTAGAGTCATTTTAAGGCGTGAAATTTTCTATGAAATATTGACAGCAGTGACTTCACTATTTTAAACCTATTTTTATGTCAATGCAGCATTTTTTTATTTTTGCACTGTATACGTATTTTGAATTTACTTGGTGATTTTCTATTATAATTTTAAGTTATTTAGAGAATGCTCTTGTTTTAGAAAGCAACAAATAATGTGAACATTGTAAAAAATCTATTAGAACATCACTATGGGGTAGCCACCTTCGAACCAATACACTGTTTTTCAATGATATATCAGACAAAATTAGAAGCTTAATAGAAAAATTTCTTGAAACACATACATGCTTAAAATTAAATATGGAATTATTTGGCATTTACTTCAATCCTGGTAACGGAGTTCACGCAATCAAGTCATTCAATACTCCTTTTAAAGTTATTTGTACCAGCTCCGATATTATATCGAACATCAACGAAATCTGTGAAATAATAGACCGAAAGGCTGATGATTTCGCAGAAAAAAATTCAGGTAATTTTTTAAATATTTTAAAACAGTTTATATTTTATTAAGAATCATAAAAAATCTAATATATTCTAATACATTTTTTTTTGTTGCAGGATGGGTTCTTTTGAAACTTTTGCATCTAGAAATGAATTTCAACAAATATAATCCACTGCGTTCTTCTTCCTACATTCCACTACCGGAAGAAATCGAGTTTAAGCGAGCTGTTATTAACCTTCGAAATCAGGACCATTATTGTTTGGCGTGGTGTGTGATAGCTGCAATGTATCCTACAACTGGATTAGAATATGAAATCCAATCATATCCGCACTTCGAAACAATCTTGGATATTTCTATTGACTTTCCTATAGCTTTAAAAGACGTAGAAAAATTTGAAACACAGAACAATATATCTATTAACATTTATTCTTTGGAAAAATTTAGAAAAAACTTTAGGTTCAGTTATGAATTAATAGGTCCACTACAAGTTACGTTCCCCATATTGCTGAATGTGACAAATTCAATTACAGATAAGGAAATCTTATAAATATAAGCAAAGGACGGTGATTGAATCACTTGTTAGTCTGCTCTTGATCTTGAATCTTGTATTTTACCTTTTAATAAAAATTTGACGTTTTTTAAAAAGGATGTTTTCTTCGACCACAACGTAACTGGCGCAGTCGTACGGATAGTGAAACGTGCAAAAAACACGGTTTTTTCAAAAAATTTATTCACTAGAAAATCTACGTATTTCGACGGTTCGAGTCCTAAAAAGTAAATAGTACCGATCTAAGGTGACTTCGAGGGAGTGCTCGAATCAAAGAAACCCTGAGAAAAATTGGAGCTCATAAGAAGTAGACAGTGCCGATCTAAGGCGACTTCACGGGACCAACTTTGGGGAACCGGCGAGGAATAAGAACAGGACAGCTAGCAAGTCACACAAGGCATTACTGGGGAGGACAAACATCGCCAAACCAGCAGCCTAACCACCACTGGGGAGGACAAAAATCGCCGATCCAGAGGCAAACCACACTGGGGAGGACAAAAATCGCCAAACCAGCCTAGCAGTAAGGACCTAAGCTAAGAAAAAAAAGAAAAAAGAAGCCCATGAAGCTAATTTTTCTTCTAGTATTGTAAGTCATTGCAAACATTTTAATATTAGCATTTTTTTTTTTTCTTTTTCTCTATTTGCAAAAATAAGTAATAATTTTTGATATAAATAATTCAAAACGTAAATTTGAAACTTATTTTTGGAAATATAGTTTATTTTAACCATTTTATATTTTTAAAAAAGTATACCTATATATATTTTATCAAAATTGAGCTCTTTAAGGAAGTAAACCTAGACGATCTAATTAATTCTCTAAACGATTTATCAATTCAATCTGGTTCAACTGACAATAAAAATAAAATAATGACAACTAATTATACTCTTTTACGTTACCAAGCTGATAACATTCCAAATTTTGACGGGAATCCAAAACTTTTACAGAGATTTGTAACAGCCTCCGAAAACCTTTTAAAAGCTTTTCAAAACACGGCTAATTTAAATGACCCAATAAATATTTGCTTATTTGACACCATATTAAGTAAACTTACACATAGGGCCGCCGAACTTATTGTATCTCGAACAGAATTAAATACTTGGGCTCTAGTAAAACAAGCCCTTATAAGTACCTTCGCTGATCAAAGATCAATCAATTGTCTTATACAAGATTTAATTAATCTAAAACCTTTTAAAAACGAACACCCTATTAATTTCGGCATGAGAATCCAAGATTCTAGAAGCCTATTATCTGCAAAATTAAATGGAACAAATGAAGATCCCGCAACCAAATTAATAAAAATTAACCATTACGATGAATTTGCTCTAAAAACATTTATACGAGGGTTACCTTATAATATGCAATTAGTTATTCGACTAAAAAACCCAACAGCTTTAGAAGAAGCTATGGCATTTGTGCGAGAGGAAGAAAATTTTATTTACTTTAAAAATTCACAAATACCACAAAATAGACCTGTGCCAATGAGTACAACAAATTCGCAAAATAAAAACCAAAAATCGCCACCAATGTATAAACCACCTTATTTATATAATTTTAGTCCAAATTATACACCTAATTTTAACCCTAATTATTCACATAATTTTCCCAATGCAATAAAACCGAATTTTCCAAAATTCCAAAATAACATAAACGGTAATGCTGTAAATAATACTCCAAATTATTTTGGAAGAAACGCGAATAACTTTAATTCAAATTCAAATATAAGACCTAATAATTTTCAACAAAATTTTCAAAGACCCAATTTTTACCAACAAAGACCCTTTATGAGACCTAACACCAATTTTGCACAAAATTCTATAAGAACAAGACAAATAGAACCTATGGACACAAGTTCTGGAAACACAATTTTAAATAATAATATACAAAATAAAAAGGTAATTACCGAACAACTTTACAATCAAGAAGTTTCGGAACAAAACCCACAAAATAATACTCAATATGATTATACTGTTAATCATGAAAATACAAATGTTAATTTCCCAATTTTTGAAAACTTTGATTATGCTGATAATCAAGAAACACCAAATTTCGAAAATCCATTTTATGAACAAAGTTATATGAATACATATGAACCAAGTTACACAAACATATACCAAGAACAAACTCACGAACCAGAATATTTCCCAGAAAATACTAATAATGTAAATTTTACGGGAACGAGCCCGAACAACAATACGAGGTAATATTTTTGAATAACTACACAGCCGAATTACCATATATTCATATACCCGAATTAGACGCAAATTTTCTACTAGATACTGGAAGTACTCGAAGTTTTATAAAACCAGAAATTGCCTATAGATATTTTCCCGAAAATATAAAAAGAGAAATATTTCAAGTTCAAACAGCGCATGCTACATCTTTCCACAATGAAATAGCAATAATTCCATTATTTCAGACGTTTAAAACGCAAGGCAACCATACATTTTATTTATTTAATTTTTCAAACAAATTTGATGGATTAATAGGCCTAGATCTTATTATCCAACTTAACGCTAATTTAGATTTCAATACACGAACTTTACAATCGCCGCATACAGAAATACCAATACGCTATTTAGGAAAAAATGAAAAACAACTTTCGCCTGAAATTATTAAAAAAAAATTTACTTATATAATTTCACCAAGATGTATACAAAAAATAGAAATACCTGTGAATATCACAGAAGGAACAGGCATAATTTCTTACCAAAAATACGGAAATGTAGAAATTCCTGAATGTTTAGTAGAAATAACAAATAACCTTACTTATACAACTATACTAAATCCAACAGAAAACCCAATTAAAATCCAATTTCTTGAACCTCTAGAAGTAGAAAAATTAAATGTGAATGAACTTAACTTCGTCGATTATAATTCAAATGAACAAAAATCTGATAGAGATCTAGATAACCAACTTAAAGCTAATTTAAAAAATTTAAGGTTAGACCATTGTAATTATGAAGAAAAACAAAAAATACGTAAACTTTGTTTTGAATTTAGAGACGTTTTTTATTGTGAAGGGATACCTTTAACTTTTACAAACGCAATAAAACATCAAATAAAATTAACAACAGACACTCCTATCTATACTAAAAGTTATAGATACCCTGAAATTTATAAAAAAGAAGTAAAAGATCAAATTTCGAAGCTTCTAGATCAAAATATAATAAGAGAATCAAATTCTCCTTACTCATCACCAATATGGATAGTTCCAAAAAAGCTTGACGCTTCAGGAAAGCCGAAATATCGCATGGTTTGCGATCTACGTCGTATCAATGATGTAAGTGTTGCAGACAAATTTCCGTTGCCTAATATTACCGAAATATTAGATAAACTAGGGAAAGCACAATATTTTTCTACGTTAGACCTTGCTAACGGTTTTCATCAAATCGAAGTATGTAAAGAGGACATTCCCAAAACAGCATTTAGTACAGACTTTGGTCATTATGAATTTTTAAGAATGCCCTTCGGTTTAAAGAACGCCCCCGCAACATTTCAACGCGTTATGAACAACATATTAAGAGGTCTACAGGACGAAATATGCTTTGTATATCTAGACGACATAATTGTCTTCAGTACGAGTCTAGACGAACACATTTTAAAGCTAAGAAAAATATTTATAAGACTACGCGAAGCAAACTTTAAAATACAACTAGACAAATCTGAAGTTTTGAAAAAAGAAGTACAATATTTAGGACATATCGTAACACCAAACGGAATTAAACCAAATCCTGAAAAAATATCAGCTGTAAAAAATTTTCCTATACCTAAAACTCAAAAGGAAATAAAATCCTTCTTGGGCCTTATTGGGTACTACAGACGCTTTATAGAAGACTTTGCTAAAATAACAAAACCAATGACGAAATGTCTAAAAAAGAACTCTAAAGTAGAGCACACGCCTGAATTTATAAATGCGTTCGAACATTGTAAAAGCCTGTTAATAAATTCGCCAATATTGCAGTACCCTGACTTTACAAAACCATTTATATTAACTACAGACGCGAGTAACTATGCTTTAGGAGCAATCCTATCTCAAGGAACATTACCTAATGATAAACCGGTAGCTTACGCATCGCGTACATTAAATGAAACCGAGACTAGATACTCAACAACAGAAAAGGAACTTTTAGCCGTAGTGTGGGCCTGTAAATATTTTCGCCCTTATTTATTCGGACGACAATTTTATGTATATGTTGACCATAGACCTTTAGTATGGTTATTTAATCAAAAAGATGTAAATTCGAAATTAACTAGATGGAGATTACGTCTAGATGAATATGACTTTAAGATTATCTATAAGAAAGGCATTTTGAATAGTAATTGTGACGCCTTATCGAGAATTCAGTTAAATCTATACGAAAATGATTCCGTATTAAATAATCCCGGAGACGCTGACAACGATATAGTTGAATACTTGCGTAATCTTTCGGAAAATATAACCGTGACACAAAACCTTGACTCTCAAGTTGCAAGCTCAAGTAGAGATAACCCTGACTCAGATCAAGTTCGAAACTTAGATAACGAATTACCCTCAATTTCCGTAGGTCAAGCGAACAATGAACAAAGAATAAACATTTTATCTGACATTCAAATTCAACCAGCTTTAATTACTTCTGACAATACTGTGCATAGTAATCAAAATGAGACAGAAAACCCCGGATTAAATATCTTAGACGAAATAATTAACAATAAGCCTTTGCAATATTTAATAAAGAAATCGCCTCATCACAAAATAAAAGTGGATTTCGAAACATTCGAAAGGAATTACATTAATAATGTAGAAATACCGGAAAACCCTGGTATCATTAAAGAATTTATTCGCGATTACATGAATAATAAAAAAACATGTTATATATATTTTTATAATGAAGAACTTATCCCAATTTTTACAAATATATATATACAAAATTTTAAGAAACCAAAAATAATACGATGCACAAAACTAGTCAATAATATTAAAGAACAGGATGAAAAAATTTTATTGATGACCCATCAACATCAAAGTAAAACTAATCACAGGGGAATTTCAGAAACCTATGATAGACTAAAACAAAACTACTATTGGGGTAAAATGAAACAAGAAATCACTCAATTTATAAATGACTGTGTTACATGTCAAACCCTAAAATATAGCAGACAAAAATCGTATGTGCCTTTAGTAAAAACCGAAACACCTTCTAAACCTTTTCAAATAATTCATTTAGACACATTTATTTTTGAAAAACATAATTGCCTTACAATATTTGACAAATTTTCAAAATACGGACAAGCCTATGTATACGATAAAAATGCTAAGTCAGTATGTGACAAACTTATAAATTATTTTTCATTCTTTGGATGCCCAGAAACAATTGTTAGTGATAATGGCTCTGAATTTAATAACGAATTAGTAAAGAATTATTAAAAGCCCAAAAAATAAATATTCACTTTACAACCCCAGGACACCATGAGTCAAATGGCCCTATAGAAAGATATCACTCTACATTAATCGAACATTTAAGAATCCTAAAAGATAAAGACAAAAATAAACCAATTCCCGAACTATTACCGTATGCAATTATAGCATATAATAGCTCGATACATAGTACAACCAAATATACACCCCATGAATTAATTTTAGGACACACAAACTCACGTGATCCTTTAGACTTAATATCAACAACATTCTACTCAGACTATGTACTATCCCATAAAGAAAAAGTAGACGCCATTTACAATACTGTCACAGAGAAAAGCGAAACACAGAAAGAAATACTGCTAGAAAAAACTAACCCTAAAGGTGACAAACCCTATGAATTTAAACTTAATCAAAAGGTGTATAAAAAAACTGTCCCCTAGAAATAAAAATCAAGCCAAATTTAGTGGCCCCTTTATAATAAGAGAAATCCTTGAACATAATCGTGTAAAAATTGAAAATATCAAAAACCCAAAAAAGACAGAAATTATACACATAAAAGAACTAAAAAGACCTCTTGTTACAGATGGTCCTACACACGAGGAGACAGACCAAAATACCACGACTTAAATCTGAACCCTGGCATCTTACCCTACAAACTAGGACACGCCCAGAAGACAATTAATCACTGGACATTTGTTCAAGTGTTTAATATAAAAGGTATAATTGAGGAATATAAATCCTTGAGTTTAAAATATAATATGTTAAAATTACATTTGAAAAATAAAACTGACTATAATACGGAATACTATAATTCCTATATAATTATTGATAACCAAAAACAAAAAATATTACGCCAAATAAATGAAATACTACCCCCTAAACAAAGTAGGCAGAAACGTGGGCTAATTGACGGACTAGGAAGTATAATTAAAAGTATAACAGGCAATCTAGACGACAACGATGCAATTTTAATAAATAATGAAATAAATATTCTAAAACAAAATCAAAATAACATCAAGTTGTCAATGGACAAACAAATGACCTTACTCAGTAATTCTATAAAAGGTTTTCAAGAAATATCACAAAATATATCCCATAACCAAAATATTCTAGAATTTCGAGTAAATCAGACTATACAAACACTAACCAAAATCGAACTACAAGAAATATCTGATTTCGACTATTACCGAACTCAAATGATCTTAACACAAATATATATGCTATATCAAAATATTTTTGACACATTAGCGAATATAGAAATCGCTATATCATTTGCAAAACTAAATAATTTTCATAATACTATAATTCAACCTAAAGAACTGCTATCAGAAATAAAAATGATTAAAAAATACTTAAATTCAGAAAAATTGCCATTTGAACCAAACTTAGAAAATGTCCTAAAATATGAGACAATCCTAGATATAAAAGGTTACGTAATAAATAGCGAAGTTACTTTTATTATAGAAATTCCTTTAGTCGAAAAGAAAGAGTATACCTTATTCCATTTGTTTCCTATACCCACACCTAACGGCGAATATAACAAAATAATAATACCCAACTTTAATTATCTTATAATTAATGATAAGAATTTTGGATACTCGAATGATCCATGCAAAAAAGTCACAGAAAATGAATTTTTATGCAGTCATATACATTCTGAAAATATATTTCAAACATTACCCTGCGAAATGCAGCTATTAAAATATTATCATAATATCACGAATTGTAAGCAAATTCCTGTAAAAATAGACAGCCTAGAAATTCAAAATATAGACGAAGGAAAATGGGTTGTAATAACAAATAAAGATATTACAGCAATGGAAACTTGTAAAAACACCCAAAATACTATTTTACTAAACGGAAGTTATTTAATTGAATTAAGTCCTATATGTAGTCTTAAGATAAATAATATAATACTTAAAAGTTATAAAAACTCAAAAAACGAATATTTAAATGTGCCATTGCCTAATATTAAACTCAATTTTACAAACCGAACTATTTATAATAATATAAGATTTTTGAAAACAAATTCTATAAACTTGGAAAAATTTGATGATCTACAAAACGAAATAAATAAACAAAAAATTGAAACCTCTAAACTTTTAACCGACACTGTATATTATCATAAGACAAGTTTATGGACAATTTTACTATATGTAATTTTAATAATTATAATATTGTATATTTTGTACAAGTATTTATGGCCTAAGTTAAAACTTAATAAACTAAGAAATACTGACCAAATAAATGATATAATAATTTAATTAATTATTTTAAAATAATTAGGTCATAAAAACTTCCAGTTTATATGCCCATTAAGGGATGGAGGAGTTACGTTCCCCATATTGCTGAATGTGACAAATTCAATTACAGATAAGGAAATCTTATAAATATAAGCAAAGGACGGTGATTGAATCACTTGTTAGTCTGCTCTTGATCTTGAATCTTGTATTTTACCTTTTAATAAAAATTTGACGTTTTTTAAAAAGGGTGTTTTCTTCGACCACAACGTAACTTACATTATTCAAAATCTAAAAAACCAAACCATATTAACTTATATTATTTATATTTCTTATATTAGTTATATTTCTGATTTAAGTAGACTAATATCAAGTCAAGTTTCAAAACATAATAGAAACAAATTTCTATGTGATGGATGTCTTCAGTATTTCAGTTCAAAAGAATATTTAACTAGACATAATACTTTTGACTGCGATTTTGTAAGAATAAATTTACCATCAAAAGATTATAAAGAAGACAAATTTGGGAAAAACCTACCGAGATATATTCTTAAATTTGAAAATATTCAAAATCAAATGGAAGTTCCTTTTGTCATATACCATATATATACCGATTTTGAATGTGTACTTAAACCTGTTGATAGCACCAATAATGTAGAGTTAGGTTTAGATAAAACCTACACTGTAAAAAAATTTGAACATGTCCCTTATTCATTTGCATATTACTTAAAATGTTCGTTTGATGATAATATTTCAAAGCTAGAATTATACAGAGGACCTAATTGTGCTCAAGTGTTCATAAATTTTCTAGAAAGGGAGGTTCATAGCATATATTAGGTATTTAAGAAATTTTAAAAATTGGAAAAATTAACTGAACTAGAAAACTGAGAGCTGAACTAGGAAAATATAAAGGAGTTGCACATTCCTTATGCAATTTTAATTATAAGCAACCACATTTTATTCCAGTCATTTCATAATTTAAAAAATTACGATTCCCGTTTATTTATAAAAAATATACGCCACAGCTAAGAACAATTGTCGGTAATAGCACAAAATAAATAAAAATATATTTCCTTTCAAAAACACATAGAAGTAGACAATTATTATGACCGAAAATTGGGATTAAAAAAAAGAAAGTATATAAATTTAAGATTTATTGATTCTTTTCAATTTTAACCTTATTCCCTTGCAAAATTATCTGAAAGCTAAGTGTTAATCAGTGTAAAGAAGTTCATAAATATTTTATATTGAAAAATTTAAATATATTCGACTAAAGTGGGTATTTCCGTACAATTACATTAAAGACCTTACAAAAAATAAAAACGCATTACCTGAACAAGAGGAATTTTATAATGACTTGACGAATGAACATATTAGCAAAGAAGAATATGGGGCAATAAAAGTGTGGAAATTATTTACCTGTAACACCTTAGGTGATTATTCTGATATTTATCTAAAATCAGATGTTTTACTTTTAGCAGATATTTTTCAAAATTTTAGAAAAACTTGTATGAACACCTTTAAATTAGATCCGATACATTATTACACATTTCCCGGTTTGAATTTTGATTCCTGTTAACGCTATACAGGTGTTCAATTAGAACTTCTGACGGACCCTGATATGTTAAATTTTTTTAAAAGTAGTGTGCGAGGTGGTGTTAGTACTTGCGCATGTAGAAAAGCCGTTGCAAATAATTTATTTCTTTCTGATTTCGATCCTTTAAAACCTACTAATTTTATTATGTATCTCGATGCTACCAATCTTTATGGATACGCAATGTCTCAATATCTTCCACAAAAAAATTTCAAATGGCTTTCAAAATCAGAAATAGACAATTTAGATATTATAAACCTTTCCGACTCCTCTGAGAAAGGCTATGTGCTTGAAGTTGATTTGGAGTATCCCACAGATTTACATGATACGCATAATAACTTTCCTTTTTGTCCTGAAAATTATAAATACCAAATTTAAAAGATAAAGTAAGATATGTGATTCATTATACACCTTTAAAACAGTGTATTGAACATGGATTGAAATTAACTAGGGTACATAGAGTTTTAGGGTTTACTCAGTCACCATAGTTAAAACCGTATATTGACTTAAATACAAAACTACGCAATGAGTTTAAAAATGAATTTGATAAAAATAATTATAAATTATCAAATAACAGTATATATGGAAACAATATGGAAAATGTCGATATAAGAATTGACATAAGGTTAGTTACACAGTGGTCAAAAAATCACAGAAAAGATGGCGCAGAAAATCTAATTGCCAAACCGTATTTTAAAGATTTAATTGTGTTTTCTGAGAATTTAGTTGCTACCCAAATGCAAAAAGTTTTAGTAGAATATAATAAGTAGTAGAACATTTACGTAGGATTTTTAATTTTAGATATTTCAAAAACTGTAATGTATGATTTTTTTATAACTTTTTGAAGCCATTTTATGAAGATAAAGTTGTAAACTTTTGTACACTGACATAGACTCTTTCATATTAGAAATACAAACGCAAAATGTGTATGAAGATTTAAAAAGTAATATAGAAAAATTTGACACATCAAATTATAAACCAAATAATATTCATGAAATGCCAATAACCAAATCTGTAGTAGGGAAGTTTAAAGATGAATATGCTGGTGAACCCATAAACTGTTTTTACGGCACTTCAGCCGAAGCATATTGTGTCAAAACGGAGAGTGATACTCTTAAGAAGGCCAAGGGAATTAAAACCAGTAGTATTAAAAAACAATTAGATTTTGTTCATTACAAAGATGTTGTTGAAAATAATTCAAAAACCTTGTGTACAATGTATTTATTTAAATCTCGTTTACATACAATTTACACCGAATTAGTAAGTAAATTTGCCTTAAGTTCTTCTGATGATAAAATATTTAAAATTCCTAACAGCTTCGACACACTTGCGTGGGGTCATCAGGATATTCCTTTTTACGAATGGTCAATGAACCATGAAGACTATTCAAATTTGTAAATTCAATTTTCCCTTCCGTTTTTAATTTTTGAGGTTACAGGTTATATTAAATATCAGAAGAACTAGTAGTCAGTTTTCAGTTGTTTCTTTAACTGCTTTAGTACTGGAAGTAAATATGTGTTTAGAAAGCTTTGATTCTGAAATTTACAACAATTTCTATAGAAATTATGAAAAACGACTTTCCATGTGAATAAGAAAATAAGCTAAAGAAAAATACCGTAAAAAGAAAATATTACCAACAAATCAGTGCTTTAATGAAGCTAACAATAAAGTTCATTTATTAGTAAAGTGGAAGTTTGCATATAGGCATGCTCGAATATGTGAATATCAAAAGTTTTATTTAGACAGGGTGCGATTTAAGAATCGAATTTTGGAGTACGAAAAAATTATTAGCAATATTTTGGATAAAGAACATAGAAATATAATTTATAGAGAAATATTTAATGTATTTAAATAAATATTTGAAATAAACAATTACTATTACTACTACTTGTTAATCTTTTATTTGTTTATAAAAATTTAAAATATGTAAAAATATATTACAATACATCTTTTTTAAGAATCCAAGAATTATGAGTTTTATCTAATCCTAACCATTTTCCTAAAACTTTATTTCCTTTTCGCCTCAAAACTTTTTCAACTAGGTACACGTCAGGATATTTGACCCCTTGTAATTCCTCCTCATAAAAGGCTCCTTTAATTTCTAAATTGTTTTCATCTTTAATTAAATACGTTCTAGGATTTGTTAATTTAACCTCATATATTTTAAAAATTTCATTTGACCAATTAGGAGTGTAACCCTTTGTAAAAGCTTCTCTTTGTTTGCTAATTCGGACATAGTCACCAATTTTAAATTTTGGTTTTCTAATATGAATTGTTTTCTCATATGTATAAGATGATGTCAGAACTTCTTTTTCATTGTTTTTATTGATTTCTGATGGTTTTTTTCCAGTAGTGGAATGAACTGTATTATTATAGGTTTTTACAATTTCGTGTAAAGTGTCTACCCATTTATAAATTTCACGTAAACTAAACTTTTTCTACATTAGAGTTTTTATGGTTCTATTTACTCTCTCCACGACACTAGCTTTCATGTTTGAGAAAGTTTGGTAGTGATTTATGTTAAATTTAACCATTCAATTTTTAAAATTTGTATTAAAAACTCTTTTCTCATATCAGTTTGTAGATTTTTCGGTTTATATTTTGCTCTCTGTAATATTTTTTGCATCGCCAAAGTTACGTCATTTGTAGACTTTGCTGTAACTGGTTCTACCCACAGAAATTTTGAAAACACATTGATAACTACAAGAATGTATCTGTATCCTTTATTTGATTTCCAGTATGGTAACATTTCAACTAAATCACCTTGCCATAGATCATTTATTCCTTTTACAATAATAACCCTTCTTCCTCTATATTTTTTTCTGCTTGGTCTATGAAGTTCATTAACAACATCTTCTTTAATTCTATTGCTCATGACTGAAATTGGACAATGATTAAGTTTCAATAATTATCGGACATTTTATTACTAATTCACCATAAAAAGTTGGTATAGTCACACTATCTTGAGGATGAAAACTAATTGCATCATTCTGGTTGATATATATTCGCTTTCCATATGGAATAGGAATATTGTTTATTTTTAATAAAACCGCTTCTTTGGGGTACTCAACTTTGATTATTTCACCTGAAGTAAATGGAAATTTATATATTAATCTTCCATCTTGAAGTAGTTGATAACTTCTTTTCGAGGCATCATAGGTTCCAATAAAGGGCATAACAATGTTGACAACGTTTAAATTTGAGAAGAAGCATTTATATTTAATTTATTTTTATCTCTATCTAATATATGTGATCCAAATTTGTCAATCGACATATTCGCATGAAAGTCCTACGAGGAATACATGTTTTGTTGCAATGCAGTGTGTTTAATTACTTTTGCCTCCCTAAGTTCTTCTAAAATTGACATAATTTCATTTTATCATCATTACAGGTCATCACCTGTATGACCCGCCATTTGCGATGATACAAGTAGTTTCAATCTTTCAACTATTTCATTAATATTGTCGAAATAAATGTAGTAAATTTTTTAGATAAGTTTAACATTGCTCCAACTTTTTTCGATGACGAGGATCGTGGTTTCTGAGAAGGTCTTAACTTGTTTAAAGTACTGAAACTAGAGATACTTGAAATGCTAGATGAGAAGATCTTGTAGGTTTAATAATGTTTTTTTTCTATTAAATATGGTTTAATTATTGTTATGTATTTCGGATCTGTGGTTCCTTGAACTTGCTCTTTGAGGTCATAATTTCTTTTGTAAGCATTTGTTCGTTTTAATATGTCCATATAATTTTCTACATCATCAGGTTTGTACCGTTTAGGATCTTTAAAAGAAAATAGCTCGTACAACCCAGTAGTTCCCTTATAAGTTAGATCTTTAAGTTTTAATTTTTCATCTCTAAACTCAACAGTAGAATCTGTAGTAGTAAAAGGTCGTGAACAAAACCATGTATATGATCTAGTTCACGACTACCCTTAATCGAGTACACTTCGAAATACGTATCGTAAACGTCACCTCTTTTAGTTAATTCAAGCATTTCCTGTCTTATATCTGCTGCCGTGGGTTCAATAAAAGATGATTCGTATAGACGACTGGGTTGAGTACCAGTTGGATCATCTAAGAACACATCTTCATTATAATTTTGTAAAATGTCTTCATCTTATAGAAATGATGGAATATTATGAGGAAGATATTTGTTATAAATATTCGTTTGTCTTCTTCCTGGTCTTTTTTTGTAGTTGAAAAACTATGGTCTTTTTTTTGTAGTTGAAAAACAATGTTTGCCGGTTTCTGGAGTTAAAAAAAAGTGATGGTGAATTAAGTTCTCGTTTTACCAAGGCTTCGGTTTTTATTGTCTTAATTAATTCTTGCAAAGGTTCAGTTATTGGTTTTAATTCTTTTTCTTGTCGAACTTTACTCTCTGCTAAATCTGATTTTAGTGCTTGATATTTCCGTTTAACAGCTTTTCGAGCTTCTACCAGTTCCTTTGCAACTTTTACATTCATATTGACTAAAATATGACGAGTCATAAACTAAAGTCGATTGTAATGGTTAGATATTATATATGTTTTAAAAATGTATAAAACTGTCAAATCCTTTTCGATATCTTCCAGATTTTAAACAGCAATCCTTATCAATAACTAAAAAATCATAGTTAGATTTCCAACACATGGAACACATTTTTTTTTAATTTCGAATGACATATCTGAGATGACATGATCATCATAAACATGTTTTAAATTCGTACCATCTTATCTAAATAAAATTAATAAATTTGCATTATCTCTAATTAGTTGTTTTGGAATTGAAGAATAAGTTTGACACAAATAAAAGCAATCGGTGATTTTATGTCGTCCAAAGGAAAAGTAATCTCGCATAATACTTTGATTACAGCAAACAATATCATGAAAAATTATTACAGAGTTGGGTTTTACTTCGGCAGGTGACACAATGTCTTCTTCGTTTGACGAATCAAAATATCCTATTTCTTTAATAGTCTCCATTACGTTTCTTAAAAACTCATATTTCGTTTGGTAAAAGATTTTTGAAAAAATACATACATTCTCAAAACGTAAACCATTTTCTGATATTAAAAGAGCGACAACCACATTGGTTTTTCCTGAACCAGAAGGTCCTACAATTAAAGCTCTTTTCGAACACCCCCCAAATAACTTTTCGTGCTTTTTAAAATTATTTAAGTTGACATCATGATTTTTGACTGGCAACGAGAAAGATTGTTTTTCTAACCACATTTTAGGAAAATCAATGTGTATCTGAGAAATATCTTCAGGTTTTTCGTTTAAATATATAACCTCAATTAAACTTCAGTATATATAAAATGGGAAGACGAAGTAGATGTAAACATATTAGGAGGTCAAAGCTCATGACGAGAGGTGGTTCGTTAAACACTCTAATTAACAAGTTACCATTCGAATTATACATTCCATCGTACAATTATTGTGGTCCAGGAACCAAACTAGGTAAACGGCTTGTTAGAGGAGATAAGAGCAAAAATCCTTTAGACGAAGCTTGCCAATAACACGATATTGCTTACTATACATTTTCTGATTTAAAACATCGCAACGAAGCGGATCAGGTATTGGCATCAAGGGCATTTGAAAGATTCAAGTCACCTGAGGCACCAATCGGGGAAAAGATTGTTGCTTTAGGAATAACTGGAATTATGAAAGCTAAATCAAGATTGGGAATGGGGTTACGAAAAGGAAGGGGAATAAAGTTAAAAAAAAAGGAAAAAAGGTTCAATCAAAAAAATTTTTCTTTTCAGTTTGCAGTTCAAAAAGCTAAGAAAGGAATAATGGGAAAAAAATATAAAAATTTACGTGTTGCAGCTCAAGATGCGTTGTCTTTAATCAGCAATTATAAAGGAAAAGTAAAAAATCCCACAAATCGAATTATCCCAATTCCAAAATCCGGCGGAGTTTTACCATTAGTCCCTCTTTTTGCAGGATTATCTGCTTTAGGAACACTTAGTGGTGGTGCTGCTGGACTTGCTTCAGCCGTTAATTCGGCGAGAAGCGCTAAAAATAAACTTGAAGAACAAAAAAGACATAATAAAGTTATGGAGCAATTATTTATTGGAAAAGGTTTATTTTTGCTTCTTTATAAACAAGGGTGTGGATTATTATATTACAAATTCCAAATTTTCATGGTGTATTTATGCGGAATAATATGCCAAATGTTATCAGTAAATATGAAACTGGTATTATAAATTTAGATAATAGTAATGGAGCAGGTACACAATGGACTGCTTATATTAAAAATGATAAAATTATCAATTATTTTGATAGTTTCGGCAATTTAAGACCCCCTTTAGAGATTATGACCTATTTTTTTAGCGATGGCAGCAAGAACAAAATTATATATAATCATAACTCTTACCAGTCTTGCAATTCTTCAAATTGTGGTCAACTTTGTTTTTATAAATTTCTTTATAAAAACCCACAATAGATAATCTAAGAATCATATAAGAAGACAATACGTTAGAATGTCGTTCACAATAGCGCTCTCTGCTCAAGGAGCAACGTTGCAGGCGGATTTTAACCCTCCAATTTATTTAGATGTTGACTCAGTATATGCTATAGGTTTAACTAATTTTGAAACTTTTAATGCTATTCCAAATATTGATGAAAAAAATAATAAATTTTTCTATGGGGATGGTAACGATTTTATTGAAATCCCTCCCGGAAGGATATTAATAAATATTTAATAGAACAATTTGATAAATTAGGGATTTCGTTTCATTTATTTGCAAATAATAATACTCTACAATCGGTAATTAAGTCTTCTACAAATATCACATTGAAAGAGGGTAGTATAGGCAAAATTTCAGGATTCAAAGATCAGGTTATTAGAGGTGATGAAAAGAGTAAACATTCAGATGTTCCTGCAGAAATTATAAAAGTTAATTCACTATGTATCGACTGCAGTATTGCTGAAGGTTCCTACTTGAACGGAAGACCCGTTCACATTATTCATCAATTTTTTCCAAACGTCTCTCCTGGATTTAAAATAATTGAAAGTCCACAAAATATTATATATTTTCCTGTAACCGTGAAAGTATTACTGTAAGAATATTAAATCAAAACGGGGAAATAGTGAATTTCCGGGACGAAACAGTTACACTTAGACTGCACATTAAAAAACTAGATTAAAAATGGTTAAATTATACAACAGAACTTTTAGAACTGCAAATAAAATTGTTCAAAAAACATATAATAGGCATAAATTAGTCAAGAAAAACATTAGTAGACGTGCTAGCGTTAAAGAGCTAACAACTGCAAATAAAAAGTTTCTGGAGTCTCTAGGACTTAAACTTTTAATATGAATATACTTAATGTTACAGAAAAGCTTTTAATTGATAATTCCATCACTCATTCGGAAATTCATTCTTATGAACCTTATTTACCCACCAAATTAGGAAATAATGATGAGATAATAATTCCCGTCTATGAAATTGAAAAATAAACCCTTCCTTGTGAAAGTTTTCTTTACATAGAAGGAAAGTTAACTAGAGAGGACGAAACAGTTGCTAAAACGTTGAGTTTAATAAATAATGGAATTTAAAGAAATAAGATACCAATTAAATGGTGTTACTATAGATTCGGTTAGAAATGTTGGTATCACATCAACTCTAAAAGGTTATCTTTCATTTAATGAAAACGAGTCAGCTAAATTACGAAATGCAGGCTGGCATCCTGCTAAAACTCTTCAAACAGGTGCGACCACGACAACAACTGTATCTATCGTCGATGAAAAGACAGGATTTTTTAATGTTTGCATACCCCTTAAAACTTTAATGGGATTCTTCGAAGACTATAAAAAAGTAATACTAAATTCGAAACAAGAGCTCATACTTGTTAGGGATAATACCGATAACAATGCCATTTCAACCACAGATGACAAGGAAAATCCAAAAATTAATCTTAACAAACTTACATGGAATATACCTCATATATCAGTCATGTTATACTTGCATTTCAACAAGAAAAATGGAATAAGAAAAAGAGCAATATGAGTGAATTTAATGACATAGACTTAAAGAACATCAAAGTATTCTTTAATTCTGAAAGGTATCCTTATAACGATCTCATACTAGATATGAGTAAAAATAAATTCGCTATCTTGTATGAAATGTATTCCAATTTCCGCAATACTTATTATGGAAAAACAGAAGAACCATTATTTGATCCGCTCATATTCACGGAGAAGGCCACCATTGCATACATTAATTGTTCTCATCAAAAAGAATCTTTGCAAGCAGGACCTATTGTAATGAGAGTAGAATTTGAACTAAATAAAGACATAGAAAAAGACACAACAGCATTTTGTCTAATATTACATGATGAAGTTTTTAGTTACAATCCACTTACTAAAATTGTAAAGCAACTGTAAATTAGCTACGCATGCGGGATTTTTACCTCAAAATTAAATTTAATTCCTAAATATAACTTGCAAATAACAAAAGAGTCAGTTGTTACTAGACGTTTGACAAAAAACGTGACTAGCTGATAATGTCACTTCGAGTAGGAGAGATAGAAACTTTAATCAGAAAATTAAGAAAACACAAGAAGGATATTGAAGATTACTCCAAAAAACATTTATTTTTAAGAAATTTTCAAAATTAAAAATATGAGGCTAGTATTAGACATTCAAGGTTTTAAGGACGAAAAAAATAAATTTATACCTAAAGAATTGGCAGCTTACGATGGAGATAAAATAAGTCACTATATTTTTAAACAACTTTTTCCTTTAAACTTTCTTTCGCCTGAACAACATAAGCAAGCTATTTGGTTAATGAAAAATTATCATTGTATATACTGGAATTCTAGACATACCCCACTGCATCAATTTTCAAATATATTCAAAGAATTGACGGCGGATACTGAATTTGTTTACGTTAAGGAGAAGGAAAAAGCTAAATGTATAAGAAAATATTCTAAAAAGCCAATTATTGAGTTAGATGAACAACCAGTTTTAATGGCATCCAAACCAAAATGTTTTTATTACTCTAAATCATTATGTATGTGTGCATTTTCAAACGTTTTATACTTTTTTTTTATGAATGAATGAAAATAATATTAGCTTTATGTACTTTGTTTTATTTAAACTTATTATAACATAACTTTAAAATTATATTGTGTTTCTAAACTGTCAATATCAGCAAAAAATTGTTTTCTGTTTTTGTTTTCTAAAAAGTTTTTACACACTTGCACTATTTTTTTACAAAATTCAACATGTTCTAAATATTTGTGACTTTTCATTAAATCTTAAGCATTCACGTTATCATCATCACCAGCAAAAGCTAAATATCTTGAGCAAGCTTTTGACATAACAAACTCTTCAAGCACTTCGGTCACTAGTTTTTCCATCACAATTACACAATTTCCTAGACTAAACCTTCGGAATAAAATGAAGAAAAAGATGGTCGACTTCTCATCTGATGCTCATTAACTTCATATAGTAATTTGCTAAATTCACTATGCAATTCTTGAATTGTTGATATCAATTCGTTATTTTCAGTACTAAATGCCATGTTAACACTGAGCTTAAGTGGTGATTCTTTATATTTAATGTTTCCTCTAGGCTACTATTTTAACAGAGGGGATAACCTTCTGCGGCGAGGCTAAGTTAACGAAGTAGTTTCAATAATTTCCAATATTAGGGAAAAGGAGGAGGAGTAGATGCACAATGAGGAGGAGGGGTAGATGTATAATGAGGAGGAGGAGGAGGAATAGATATAATTTTAAAATGACAGGAAGGAGGAGTAGATGCATAATGAGGAGGAGGAGGCGCTTCTCTCCTTAAATAACTACTTAAATTATAATTTACGAAGAAGCCTACAGAGTACCTTTGATTTTACTTACCATACATTAGCTAATTTCAGTATTGTGATAGGGTACGCGCTACATATCAAATAAATAAATAAAATAAATAAATAATTTTAAATATAATAAATAACCGCTCGATAACTCTGCTACAATTTAATGGTGGCAGCGGTGGGATAAAATGAAAGACTTGCAATTTTTTTTCTCTTTGTTATGTTCTTATCGTTGAGTAGTTTTTTATATTGCAAGTTGATCAGTTTTGTAAAAGAACTCATGCATTATATTATCTTGAGGTAGTTTAAGTTTCATTTTTGTTTTGAAAGAGCAGTAGGCTCATAAATAATATTGAATGGTCTCTTGATTTGAAAGTTAGAAAAAAAAATTACAGAGTTAGATAGTTAGGGAATTTCAGCATTAAAGTCAAAGGTACCATTGGAAGTCGATGGAGGCCAACATCAGGAAGTTTTCAAGAAGCGGCAGCTGCAACGGTAGTAACTAACAAGTTTATTGTTGTGATTTTTTTTTGATGACTTGTAATGTTTTGGAATTTGGGATCATAAAGAAATTTTGTTGTTATAATTTATATTTTTGAGAATTAGTAAATGCTTTGTCAAGGATTTTAGTTAAAGATTTAAATATGGATGGTAAACACAGCAATAATAACTTTATTAGAACGTAGTTAGTTTATTAACTGGTGACTTGCACAGACTCCTTTCATGTTTGCAGTGCAATGAATTTGTGGCGTATTGTTTAGATGTTATAATTTGTTGCTAATTTTTTTTTGTGCCGTTTTTATCAGAAAAAACAGATATTTTTGGGTTAAGATGCACGTACAAATGACTATTGTATTATATATATATATATATATATATATATATATATATATATATATATATATATATATATATATATATATACTTTTTTTTTGTATGAGTTTAAATTACTTAGTAAAGTAAAGTACATTAAAAGGGAAATAAAAGTTTAGTTTAGTAATCTCTTAAATGGTAGGCTTTCTACATAATACATATTTTTTTTTTAGGAACTTAGTTTAATTTGTGGGTGTATTTAATATATATTTTTTTTATAAAATAGGATTTCTGCTGAAGTTGGAGAGTAGCCGGATTTGTCATTGTGTCAACGTATTTGTTTTATTTTGATTTGAGTTGTTTGGAAAAACGTATTTTTGTCTTTCAGGTTTTCTAGGTGTTGAAGGAGGAGAGCCGAACTAAAATGATTTTTTTTTAAAATTTTGCAGAATATATTTTATCCCCGTTTAGGTGTGACGGTGAAATTAGAGACGTCATATTTTATTTTTAATACGTGTAGGATAGACATTTAATAATGTTGGTTAATTAAGGGGATGGTAACACCTTCGCAACGGGTCTATATAATTGCACAATAATATACAAGTGTTTGTGAGCTTTACAGTCTTTTTTCGAGAACCCATATTTTACAGGTAGAGAAAGAGAAAAGAGGATATTCGGGTACCTCGTTATTTGATAGTTTAGGGACATCCCAAAAAGTTTGGTTTAAAGAAAAGGATAAATACTTGTATATATTTTAGTACTTACTGTAATTTAGTTTAGGCAATTTTGGTGAAGAACTAAATACTGGGGAGATATTTTTCTCTTTTTAGATAAACAGCCGACATCTGGAAATAATTTGGTTTACGAGGACTATGTGGTGATGTTTATTAGAAGTTAAAGCTATGAGCTATTAGTTATTTTAGACAACGTATGGTAAATTTGGGTAATTAAATACTATTTCATTTTTTAAATAGGGTTCGGCAGGTAATAACTTACAGGTTATTTTAATAATTGATAAAATACGTTGTTTTATTATGCTTATTTCACTTGCGACTTCTCGATAATGTATGAAGGTATAAAGATATAGATATTGTTTTCTTGCGTTAATTGTTCGTGACCATGACGAAAGAGTTCACAAACTGGGCAAATAAATTGTTTAGGGTATAAAAAAGTTTTTTAACAGTATGAACTAGAATGTTTGAGATAAAAGGGTTGCTATATTAAAGAGTTCATATTTCTGAATGAATACAGGAGATTTAAAGGTGTATGTTATGCTGCTGTTTTAGGGGGAATTCAGGGAATAAAGGTATATTATGGGCTATTCTGACTATGATATAAATAGCAACTATATATAAAAAAAAGATTGCCGGCAAATTTAGTGTTGAAAGACGTATAACACCATGGTTAAATAAAAATCGACGTCTATGATTCAACGTGACTAACATTTTTTAGAAAAACAGTAAAATGATGATAAATTGGAAGTCAGGGGATAAACATGAAATTAGCCATTTCTCACCAAAGAGAGTGAGGGGATAAAGTTAAAAAAAAGTGATTTTCCGGTCCGGTATATATATATTGATATTTTGTATAAATGAATCTTATTTGGAAAATAAATACTATTATTATAAACGACGGTTAGTGTCATAGTAAGAGATTCTCACTAGGTATAGGGATTACCGTGTGGAAGAATCGTGGAAGCTTCCTAATGCTCTAGAATTGTGTGCCTATAGAGAGACTTTTCCGATTAAGGTGATGAAGTGTAATTTGATTTTTTTTTCGTTTGGTTGTCAATAAATGTGTAATTTTGGTAAAAGGGTGTTAGCGATAATGCTTGTAGCTGAATGAGATGCGTTGGAAAAGTATACGAGCTATATTTGATTTAATCAATCGTAAACTGAGCGTCAGTTGAACTGTAGGATAATGGCCAGTATCCGAACGTTAAACTGTTTGATTTTATTTTTTTGTTGTCTTTTGGGCTGCGACCTTGGTATTTCTACATATACTAGTCAGTGTGGACATATTATAGTCGGCAAGCCACGGAATCAGTTTAAAATTAACATTACAATTTTTTTTTCTTTTAGTAACAAAGTGAAGATAATTTAGTTCGTATGCTGGCTGTGTTGTACTTATATTACATTTGTCTTTACACGATTTTTTCTTGTTTGTATGTTACAAGAAAGAAAGAAATACAAAGAGATTTTCAACCACAGTCTGCTCTCTAGTCTGTAGTTGAAATTTAAAAATAATCACATATGAAAGGAAAATATCAGGTCGCTTAATTCTATAAGGGTCATAGTTAACGACAATATAAAAAATAGGTCTCCTGAAGGAATGTACTGGAAAGGTACATAGATACTAAATAAATGGTACAGTTAAATTAAAGAAATAACGCGTCGCTCTAGAGTAAAAGAATTGTAAAATCGAACTTTTTTGGCTGTGTTGTACTTATATTACATTTGTCTTTACACGATTTTTTCTTGTTTGTATGTTACAAGAAAGAAAGAAATACAAAGAGATTTTCAACCACAGTCTGCTCTCTAGTCTGTAGTTGAAATTTAAAAATAATCACATATGAAAGGAAAATATCAGGTCGCTTAATTCTATAAGGGTCATAGTTCACGACAATATAAAAAATAGGTCTCCTGAAGGAATGTACTGGAAAGGTACATAGATACTAAATAAATGGTACAGTTAAATTAAAGAAATAACGCGTCGCTCTAGAGTAAAAGAATTGTAAAATCGAACGCAAGAAAGGTGCAAGCTATTAGTTCCCCCCTGTATCTCCGTTAAGTAATTTTACCACATTAGTGTGCAAAAGATCTCCGAGTAGATGAGGGAGTTAGGTTCAAACTTTATAGGAAGGTGTAATGAAACGGGAATAGATTGACATCAAGACGATGGAAAAATATGGATATAGTCGCAATTTTATTTTGGTAATTAGGCGAGCGTATTTTTTTATTATTAGGTCATATTAAAAAGTTGTAATCAGATATTATCAGGCCATATACGACTTGAAAATTTGCTTGTTATTCTTTTGTTAAAAAAAATCCAAGTTTCATACCTAGAAAAGATACATCTAGTAAAACTTATTCTTTATTATGGTTAAAAAAAACTATTAACTTAAAAGTACGACTCTTCTTACAGCTTAAGTTAAAAGAAATTTTATCAGGTAAAAATTATCCGAATTAATGTATTATGACGGTTTTTAAAAATTTTTGTTTTTTTTTGTAAATATACCCAATAAATAATAAATCTTAATTTGAATAATTTAGATATCATTAAATGTATTTATAAAAATAGCCTTTTGGACGTAGTCTTAAAATTTTCTGACCATATTTCTTTTTACTCACAATTTGCATAGAAGGTTGGGTATTTTGTTCGTTGTTTTTTTTAAAGTACTATGGTTTAAAAAAAGAGTCGTTTGTAAATAAGAATCATTATTTTAAAAATAACATTTATAAGTTCTTGGTTCTAGTTCTTTTTTACATTCTGTTTAAATCAATTGCCAAAGAAAATACGTAACGTATTCAAGTCTGGCCTAGATAATTTAAATATCGTTATTAAAATTGGAGGTACTAATAAAGATAATAATGGGATACTATCATAAAGCTTACTTCAGTGTTTAATCAGGTGATACAGAGTAATATTTTGACTAATGGAATAAGAAAATTAATGTAATATATTTTTTGGCAGTTGTTTGTTGCTGAATAAATCTGTGTTACGACATGTGTACGAAAGTTTTTTTTTGATGATTTAAGTAAGAGTAAAACAGCAAGTGGAAGTTAATGTCGTTCGTATTTGTGGGGTTGATTCCTATTTTAATCCATACAAATATCTCATTTGTGTTAACTGTTTTTAGGGATTCTGACAGAAACTGGTTATACCTACATTAACGATCTCTTATCTGAAGCTATACTTTGTTGTTGGGAGTACACAGATTTAATTTAAAAATAATTTTAAAGGATAATTATTGCATAATTATGAAAGTGTCTAAGATGTTATTGACAGAGGATCAAGATAAAAGAATACCCTGTATAAAACTATCACAATTTTTATTATTTTTTAATAATATAACTAAGTCAATATAACTTAATTTTTTAGGATTACTATAAACAAACAATAAGCAACAATAAGTTTTTATTATACGTACCACGCCAGTATAAATGAAGACAAATAAACTCAGAATTTATTTTAGGGAAAGCAAGGTTCTGGTACGATGATAGTTTAGCCGAAAACACTTATTGCGTTGTTACAGATGTTTATTATTATATGACAGGGACATAGTTTTATTTTGAGTTCGATGTTTACATCAGTTAAAATGTTAGAACTAAACGAACGGATTTGGTAAATTAGGTCGAAGGATTTATGAACTAGAAAAAAAAAATAAAATTAATACGGAGTTGGTAAAAACGGAGATACGTGTTCAATAAGAAAATTAAGAAAGAAATTTGTTAAAATATTAAGGAAAACTTTGAAATTAAATTAATTTGAAAGAAAGTTTACGATATTTAGAAAAGATAATATGCTTATTTTGATATTTTTTCTTTTAGGGGTTGGATATGTACCTTCTTCTGTTTTTGTTTTGAACATTAGTAATATTTTGATGTTTTAGATTGCTTTATTGCGGTTGCCATGCATGTTGAGGTTTTAGTCACTGGCTATTCGTTTTCCTGTGCCATCGAGGACAGATGTGCTAGCCAATTAATGAATGAAGAGGCTATAGGTCTAGATGCTATCGAGGCTATCAGTAGATTCGTGCCAAGCCAGTGTCCAAGCCAAAGGTCCAAGCAAGATCCAAGCCTTGTAGAAAGTTGTTCAAGACTGGTTTCGATTTCCACCAATCCCACTTACCAGCCAGTGCTGTGTATTTTTATTCAGTTCAACGCCGCCCAATAGTTTCTTTTTCTTCCCAAAGAGTTTTTTTTTAATACATTAGTATTCCATAATATTGCATAACATTTATGCACCAATCCTAAGTACGTCAGAAGTATAAACTTGCCTATATTTATACAGGAGTTTTCATGTCACGTCACATTTCCCGTTTCCAACTGTCATGTCAGTATAATTTCAGTCATTATTTAAACATCAAAAATATATCGGTGATACCACTTGATAGTCCGGGGCACGCGAGATACCAGGTCACACAGTTCGCAGATGAAGAGATGTCCAGAAGAACGTGAAGAAGTAAGTGAGTGTTAAAAAAGGGACATTTTAGTATAAATGTTGTTATCGTTTTCACCAATAATTGTCGGGTTTTACCTTTCTATTGCCATTTTTATAAATGTTTCAATCTAAGGGGGGAGGAAATTGTAACAGAATAGACTATAACAACGGTATAGAGTATATATTTTTATATATTATAAATATAATTCAAACCATATTTTACTGAAACTGTTGGTTCTCACGTTAACGCTTAAACAGGCTTGATTATTTCAAAGGAATTATAAGAGGATTTGTCTAATATTAGTTTCGAGAATTTTAAAACCTAAACAAAGTAATAAATATCATATATCCGAAACGCTATATTTTAGACTGTATAGACAGATTTATGTATAAACTTTCTTAAGTGCCTTATACCCCCTTCGAGAGTTCATGGTCCCATATGACCCTTGTCTCATGGAAATCTTTCTTTGGCCCGTTTAGTTTAACTTAATGCAAATATTAATAGAAACATTTTATTTGGTTTGATGTAATGATATTGAATGGTCAATTTGCTATGTTAAAAATACAATAGAGAACTTTGTAATAGGAACATTACCGAAAAGCCATGTTTTTAAGGCATAATTTTCCCTGCAGAAAAAATAAACTCAAAGGGTTTTTCGTGCCTTTTTTTCGCCATGACTTTTCGGACCCATAATGTGGATAAGTTAGTATAGGCATATATATTAAATTATATACATAATCTTAGGACCAAGAATTGAAGGGAATATTATTTTAATCGATTTATTCACTTTTTATTATCATGGGTGACACCTCGTGTCTCTAAGACGAAGTTCCGAACTCTAGATGTTGTTTAATCCGTGCTAATGATAAAAGATAATGCATTTTTAAAAAGAAATTACTTTTCTACTCCGCCCCTGTCGTTTGTCACCCCCACTAGCGAATGTCCCTATATTAAGAATACATTGGTCAATCTGCAAAATTTTGTTAAATTTGAGGTGATGGTTATACAAATATTCTATTTTTTAATACATTAATTGTTTACTACTTCATTGACATTAAACACCCTCCTATGGAAAGAGTTAACCTTAGTTCCCACTTTAAACTGGAAATTAGTCTTAATTCCCACTTTAAACTGTGAGTTAGGATTAATTCCTACTTTAAACTGAAAATTAGGCTTATTTCCCACTTTAAACTAGGAATTAGTCTTAATTCACACTTCAAACTGGGAATTAGTCTTAGTTCCCACTTTAAACTGGGCATTAGCCTTAATGCCCACTTTAAACTGGGAATTACCCTTTATTCCCACTTCAAACTAGAAATTAGTCTTAATTCCCACTTTAAACTGGGAATTAGCCTTAATTCCCACATTAAACTGGGAATTAGTCTTAATTTCCACTTTAAACTGGGAATGAGTCTTAATTCCCGCTTTAAACTGGGAATTAGTCTTAATTCTCTCTTTAAACTGAGAATTATAAAAAAAGAAATAATGTGGCCCGAATATGCTCTCGTACTTGACAAATAAAGTTATGGAGATAAAAACGTAATAAAAATGTAACGTGTTCTAAACTGAACGATTGTTAGTAACGTGAATGAAATAGATGTATTTCCATATATTCTTGATAGTGCATGCACAAAATGGCTATTCAAGAGTACGATGACTTTCGGCTGGATAAACACAAAAAACATATGAAAAATAAATACTTAGAAAAAAATTATTACAAGGAAACTTATTGAAATGAAACATGCTTCTTGAATCTTCTGGACATACCAACTTTTCTTTCAGAATAGATATTTAGCAAAGCAATAATGCTGACAACAAACTTATACCTAAGAACCGAACGAACAATGGCACAACGACATTAATAATTTGTGCTACATTTATGACAAAACTTCCTTGTAACAAATTTCGTCACTCAAATACAATACAGGTTATATGGGATATAATTATTTGGAAGTAACTTTACATATACTATATAAATTGCAATATATTTAATTTTCTTAATAAGACGAAAAAATAGGTAAAGCCCTTTTAACAGAACATTCCTCGTAATGAAATTTTTATAAGTAAAAATTAAATATTTAATAATTTGTATAAAGTTATAGAAAACTATATGAATATAGAAAGTGTGTTATCTGTGTGTGTGGTTGAATTAGTTGAATGGGAAGTTCCGGATACCAATTTACTGATTTCTATTTTTTTTTCATGCTGCTAAACTGAAAAATGTTCTTAAGAGCTTGAGCGAAAACTTTAATGTCCATGCTTAGTCTTCTAAAATTCATGGGACCTAAACCAGCTTTAGGCGTAGGTCATGAAACGGCCAACTTAATTTTCGTTTATCCTCCTCCCATGAAGAAGATAACAGAAAGTCTATTAAATATGAATATAATTAACCTCAAAACGGCAATACGCCACTACACCGGCCATTGTGGTTTAAGTCATGCACAGGATGGGGCTGGAAGAGGAATTCGAGTGTCGTCTATGTATAGAGTGCTGTGTGAATGCCCGTGGGCTGCCAGGATCAAGTTCTCCATATTCGGTAGGGATATTCTACTGCCGGAAGACTTGAAGGATATCTCGTCAAATGCAATGATAAGACTCAGTGAAGAGTTACTGATGCTTGAGGAAGTGTAACTATAAATGTGAGCCACAACAGACCGTACAGTCGCAGTGGAGTGTCGGTTTGATCCACTCACTTTTAACTTAACCTAGTCTATTAAAAAGAAGGCAGTTCTTCTGATTAAACTTTAGTTTCAATTTAGTAACTTAGGCATACATAACTAAATAAATATGTTTGATAAAGAAATATTTTATTTATTGCGACACAATTTACCTTGCCAAAAACCCTGGGAATGAAGTGAAGGAAACCATCCACCCCTATTCCTGTAGTGACCACTGTGACCATTATTATTCCGATGTACCCTACTACTGCCACCCCTGTGACTCTGTCCTCTTGGAGATTGATATCTAGAAAAAAAAAATATTTATCGAGACCTAGTGTTTAATAGTTTATCCCCGCAGACAAAATAATTGACTTGATTTAAAAGCTTATTTCTGGACCAAAATCAGCCCAATACAGGTCCCGCTACTGATTATAGGAAGGGTAATCTTTTCGGTTATGCAGGGTGTACCAATTTTTCTCCAAACAGTCTTATCGATAACGGTAATGTCAGATGCTGAGTCAAACTACAGTACTGTTTAATTTTTAATGATTAAATTGATAAACTTGTGAAAAAGTAACTTTGCTTATCGCAAAAATAGTTTTTGTGTAATACTTATCTGTTTTTATGTTGTTTTTTTTGAAAAAACATTTGATTCGAATTCGAATGCCCTTCTCTGTGACCAATCGCTTCTTGCATAACTTGCATTTATTATTAGAAAGAGGATAATATGTTTTAAAATGGTTAGGACCACATCGCCAACAATTTTCCAGAGATACATAATCTTTTTGATTTTTGCCAATATGTGGTAAAAGGCGAGATTTCATACCAATTATAAACAGGCATTTAAATTGATTTTCACTTATAATGCGTATTGAAAATTTATGATTGTTTCCCAAAAAGTTTTTTAAGAATTTTTACTGTCGTCAAATTTTATGCCCTTAGGATATTTGGGTAAAATAAAATTTGTATACCTCTCGTGAGCTGCAATGTGGAGATTTTGAAGTAGTACACGAACTCTGGCAGCGTGATCCAATTTTGCTGCATCTTCTAAAAACAAATCTTCATCCCCTTTGAACTAGGACTCAAAAGTTATAATATTTTATGGATTCGGAGTAAATACTGCAATGTTTCTAGCCCCTAATTCAATGGTTAACTCGGTACTGTCTTGTTTCGGTTCTGATACCTTGTGATGCACCTTCTGTTTTAACATTTCCAGAATTCTGTACTACCTTCAATGAGTTAAAAAATAGTCTGATATTTTCTTAAATATGCAGGTATTGAAAATAAGAGTTGTTAAACTGTTTAACATAATAGTGTTAGTGAAATCAATTTAAATGCCTCATGTTTATAATAGGTATGAAATCTTCTCAATACTCAAACATTACAACTCATAATTTATAACGTATTGAAAAATGAAAAAGATGATCTATCTCTGGAAAATTAAGTTGTTGTATGTTGTAGAATAATAAGTTTGCAAGAATTTTTGGTAATAATATATGCAAGAAGATTAGTCACAAAAAGGCTATTATTCTTGTTTCAAATCAAATGGTTTAAAAAAACAGCAGAAAAACATACAAATATTACACAAAAACCATTTTTGCAATAAAGAAATTTACTTCTTCACGAAAGTTTATCAATTAAAAAAAATATATAAAATGAGAATGGACCAGTAGATGTCAAAAAACATTTAAAGACATGAAGACCGTACTTACTTATGACCTTCTGAACTCCATTTGAATAGAATTTCAGCCAAAATGAAAAAGAAGCTCTTGCCTTAATTTTTGCATCTAACATTTTTTTCAAAATGGTCTTTTGAAGAAAATTTATTTTGATCTGATCACAAGCCCCTACTTTCCATCTTTAGATCTAAGAAAGGTATTCCAGTTTATATGTCAAATCCCACAGATGGGCATTTACTCTTCTATCTTATAAATTTGATAGTCATATTTCTATTACTTCATTTGGGCATGCAGACGTTTTATCTAGACTTATGGATCGTAAAACGAAACCTGATGAAGAATAGTTATTGCTGTAATACATCTGGAAAACAGCCTCAAATTCATTGTGAGTGAAACTACAACCTTTCTTCCAATTACACAAGAAATTATAGCCGCCGAGATTGAAGATATGCATATTCAGCAGTTTTTTAACAGAAGTGATTCTTTAACTGTTTCAGAAGACATCATAGTCATGGGTGGTAATTCCTAAAATATTTGAAGAATTTTAAACCAACTTCATAGAGACATCCGGGAATTAAAAAATGAAAGCTTTGGTAAGAATCTATGTTTACTGGCCTTCAGTAGACAAAGAATATTAGAGCTACAGTTGTGTTCAAGCTCCAAAACTACCTACCAAAAGCAAGGTTGTATCCTGGCCATTACCAAATATAATGTGGGAAGGTGGACATATTGATTTTGCTGGGCCAGTAACTGGTGTTAGTTATCTAGTCCTTGTAGATGCTTATCCCAAATGGGCAGAAACTTTCAAAATGAAAATTATAACTACTTAATCTACCATTATGAAATTGAAAAAGACTTATATCTGGAATACCTAGGACCCTAGTTTTTGATAATGGCATTCAGTTTACCAACATTTTATTCAAACGATTTTGCAAAGAAAACGGAATTGTTCATCTAGGCACACTTGTATACCATCCTCAATCAAACAGATTAGCTGAACGCTTTGTAGACAAATTCAAACAAACACTCAAGAAACAAGAAAAGGAACTACAAAAAAATATATGATTACTTTCCTGCAGGCTTATCGTACTATCCCAATAAAAATACACCAGATAGATAATGCGTGGAAGAAAAATTAGATAAGTTTTGGATTTGGTTTTTAATCGAGAATGCATTAAAAATGAAAGCATAACAAACTCTCAAATGGAAAAATAATACAATGTCAAACATGGAAGTAAAAAACCGAATATTTAGTGTAGATGAAGCTGTTTTTGCCAAAAATCTTTTTCGTAATGCAGACGGTTGGGTTACTGGAAAAATAATAGACCTGTTGGTCGTGTTCTATTCAATGTTTTTGTAAAAAAAAACCCCGTTTAATCAGAGTACAGGGAAATGAATTAAAGTTTAGGAGATCTGAATCATTTGAAAATGACAAGGCTAAAAATGAATTCTTAAAAATATTATTACTTTTCAAATAAGAGATACTGCGATTCAGTCGAGTGTACCAGCAGTTTCTGAAAACGGTTTCAATATTAATGTTATCGAGCCGTGTAATTTTTCGATACTTACATTTTCAAATGACGAAATGGATAAAAATACAAGTACACATCACAACTCATTCCGACAACCATCAAATCACACAAGTCTTCTTCTAAAAAGACTTCAAGACTATGAAGTCGGAACTTTTAAAAAAGTATCAAACCCTGTAGGATATTCTCGCCTGATATCTTTTACCTTTTACTGTAACATGTACCTTAGTTGATTTGATGAATGATTGTCACTTATGAAATGTAACCATCAGAATATATTTTTTTAAAGTAAATTCTATTTAACTCTGTCTGAAAGCATTACATCAGGAGTTAAAAGTTATGCAGAATGTTTAACTAAAATATACAATGTTTCAATATAAAGTTTGTCCTTTTTATCCTTAGAACTACAACTTGATTGTATTTTTAGCACGCCTATTTAATAACTAAGGTTTTTTCATTTCCAATTTTCGTGTATTATGGACGAGATTTTTAGTAGCAGTTTGCATTTTAAACTCCCTAAACCTAAAAATATGTTCTCCCATTACACAAATTGACTTTAAATTTTGCACAAATCAAGTATAGAAGAAAATGGTAAAATTTTAGTGCCACTATTAAGTTCAAAACAAAGGTGAACTTAGTGCTAATGCTATATGTCAAACCGGAATAGCACAGCCGTCTCATAAAGCGTTTAAAGGTTAAAATATATTTCCTTATTTGCACATGAGCAAAATGACTATTCAGGGAGACGCGGATGATGACTTGCAAATTCTATAAACTATGAATTATTTAATTTTTTTACGTTTTTAATTTATCTACTACTACTATTATTATTATTATTTATTTTTTATAACATTATTTAGGTAATCTACAAATAAATATGTTATTTTATGTAATCTACAAATAAATAAATATTTCATTATACGCTGCACACCTATTTTTTACATGTTTAAGGATTTATAATTTTTTTGAAGAAGGTAGGAAGAAATCGTTTACATAAAGTATATTCAATTAAAATTTAAAATTTGTATAATTTTATAATTATTATTGTCTATTCTCCCTCTTCACGAACAATTTTTGTCATTGTTTGGGGAAGTTTTATGCTTGTATGCTGTTTCTAATAACTAAATATATAGTTCTCACTAATCTTTACTGATTATAAATATTATTTTTTTTGTAAAAGTTAACAGAAATAACTCGACTTCGACGCGATCGACTTCCAATATATTTGAAAAAATTACAAGCGGTTCCCCTGAAGATTATCTGGTATACCGCCCACTCCATGCCAACATTGTTAGACCGTTACTGATTTTCCAATAAGTATATATACTTTTAGTTTTTTTTTTAACAAAACTTATAGTTAATAAAAATTCCGATTAGGTTAGGTTAAGACTGGCTAGGTTAGCACGCCAAAAAAATTCCGAATCTATATTAAAACAAGGTTTTTTTTAACAGAAACCAGGAGTTTTACCAAATTGTAACAATTTCATCCCCATATGAACCTTAGTTTTTGGCCAAAATTCGAAGTCAATAGGGTAAGTAGTTTTTAAGCTATGCCACGTACAGAACGAATGACAGCGACAGACTGAAGAAAATGCGCGGGAGAACATGTTTTTCAGATCCAGGGATCCGAAAACGCAAATATCTGCAAAAAAATCGGAGAGTGTTTTCACGATAAGGCACAATACGTAAGTTAAAATCGGTAAATTGGCCTTTACTGGGAGCTTCTCTCGTAACGAACTTAACCACAGACCACACAGATGACACAAGTGTTTATCTATGTATATAGTTATTTTACTCGATGCAACTTCAGTAACAATAAAATAATGTGGTACCATAGAGTGAAAAAATCGAGAGTATTTTATAAAGGGTGCGAAAATTGGGAAACTTTTTTATTATTCATTTTAACAGAAAAATTACAAAATAAAATAAACGTAAAAAATATTTTAAAAGTATGCTTTTATTTATGTTATTAAACTAAAAATTAAAAAATAATATTTAGTGTATAAACATAGATACACAAATACGGAACTTTTATAAATTAGTACTTTCTTAAAAGTTTGAGGCATCAGACGTTGTTACTCTTAAAATAAATCCTCAATCTTTTAAGAAAATATTAAAATTTTTAAAATGTCTGTGTTTATGTATTTATCTTTATACAATAATTTTTTTTTATTCTTCTCGGTTCAATAGTTTATAAATACAAGCTTGATTTTAAAAAGCTTTTTTTAGGTTTATTTTACGATACTTCTTCTAATCTAATTTTTTGGTCTTTATTTGGTCTGATATATTAATATATGCAGAATATTCAGAATCTAGAAGTTTTGTAAGTGAATTTACATTAAAATATATTATCCGACTATTTTTATACTTTTTGTATTCTAGAAATGTACCATTTTGGAAACGAAATCTTAACTTATGCTGATAGAATTTAGAGACTAAATCTAGAGTCTGTACCAGGAAAATTGGAACTATTGTTATGGATTCCATCATAATATAAAACCATCCAAATAATAAATGTGTTAAAACATTTCAACATTTTGTCAAGAGTTTTCTCGCGTATTCACCGAATTTATTTTTAGATACTATATAATAATGGCGTCGTTTACCATTTTCTCAAACATATTTAATTTGCGTTTTTCAATACAATCCATTAACTTATTCAAAAAGACATGCTAAAAATAAAGACATAATTTTTCCAATAACTTTATTTATTTAATAATGTCGAATTTGAACCTTGGGTACAAGCAACAAATCTCTCGGGGAGCTTAAGAATAAACTATTTATACGTTGTGAACTAAGTAAGTTACTTTTAGCAATAGCTAAATATTTTTAAAACTTGAGGTAACACTTTTACATAGGTAAAAAATAATATGAAAAAATGAGAACTTGTGAAAATAGAAGTTTTATCATAATATATTTAAACTTCTATACTAGATGCAATTACATTCAAATCGCAATGTTATACTATGTTTCAGAAGCAGATAAAAAGTTATTCGTAGTTGCTAAAGTAAAATATAATCATCCAAATTTCCATGCAGGTATCCAGGATCATCTTTTGTGGCAAGCAAAATTTTGTTAGAAAAATATCTTCGAAAATTTTTAGCAAAGGGATTTAATACAACAGCAATAATCGACAAATATTTTTATTTTTTAGAGACTTCGTTAAAAACGACAGCTTTTTTATTGAGGCATACCTGCTTGAAATATGCAAGTATGTTTACGGTATTTGATTTTTCGATACAGAAAAATAAATTAATAATTCTTAGATCAATTTATCGATGAGTGAAATGAAATAGGAATAAAAAATTAATTTATAGCAACAATGTATATGTAACATTTATTTATTACAGCATAAAGTACATTAACTTTTAAGACCATTATATATAAATTTAGCTAAAAGAGTTGCACATTTTACATCGATAATAATAATACAGGCATCAAAGAAATACATATTCAAAATTTGTATTAAAATACGTTATCATAATATCATATCATCATTTTTATACTTAGAACTATTTTGATCCGATGTACTTTCATAACTAGTAGATTTAAACCACAAACAAAGATCTAATAAAATTTCTGATTTTTCCATTGATAAAGACTCTCAACCTATACAGAGTGTTCCAAAAGTACCTTCACACACATTCCTGAACGCGGTAAGATTTGTTCTTAAAATTTGGCAAATGATATAAGCATCCAGGGGCAATCAATAAAACCAGGTATCTTATTTTAAAAAATATAACACGTCCTTGTATTTAACCAGTGATGTCGATACATTTTGCTATAATTTTTTTTGTGGTATAGTAGTATGCTCCGCCAGTTACATTCCATTTTACCTTTTTTTAATAATCTCTATTTCATTTAGAACAGAGATCATGTGTGTTATTTTGATGCGAGCAACGGATCACTGGTAAATTATTGTTTTTTGAGTTGAATAAAAGTAAAATAAAAAAATATTGAAAATTCATTTTAAATATGAGTGGAAAATAAAAATCAGCGAAACGTTTTTTACAGATTTTTGTTAATGTAACTTTGTGTCTATAACTTAAAATTGTTTTTTTCAATCCCAAAATTCGGTGAAAAACCCTGCATATGCACGAAATGTTCTATTTTGACAAGGTGGCTTTGGAAGTGCATCATTTGTCAATAAACCCAAACAATTAATAATCATTTGACAGTTAGTTCTTGTAATCTATGTCTTTAGTTTCATTTATCACTTATTATTATTGGATTATTGACCAATTTTGTTTACACATATGGATCCTATGAGAAATAATACCCATTTAGCCGACATGCATTTTGTACATGGCCTTGCCAATGGCCATGCGCAGGAAGCTAGACGGATTTATTAGGAGCGATATCCTAATCAAGTACTGTCTGCTGCTGCAACATTTACCAATCTTCATCTCCGTTTAGGTGAAACTGAAAGTTTTGCAAGGGCACGTGAGATTCCTGGACGTCCGCGAACAGCCTGAACGCCCGAATTGGAACAAGCTGTTTTAAATGGTGTAGTGAAAAATCCGGATAGGAATTATTGCTAATGTTCTCAACTCTACCCACGTTACAGTTTGGAGAATTAGGTCGAGTATCAGCTATTTCCATACCACATTCAAAGGGTACAAGAAAGTGCTTTTTACGGACGAGGCAAGTTTTTCTCAAAATGCTATCACAAACTTCCATAATAACCATATTTGGCCTTTGGAAAAACCACACGCAGTTTCAGACAGATATTTTCAATACCAATTTTCAATAAACGTGTGGGCAAATTGGGTGATTATTAATAGGGCCTTTTTTCTTTCACTTCGACTGAATAACGAAAATTATCAAAACTTTTTGGCAAATGAACTTCCTCTTTTATTACGCAATGTACCATTAGAAATTCAAAGGCGCATGTGGTTTATGCATAACTTCAGCGCAATGCAATTGCCAGAGAATACCTAAATCAGACTTATCCAAATCGATGGATCGGTAGAGGAGTTGAAGAAAGAAATCAACCGTGGCTACCAAGGTCTCCAGATTTAAATCCCATTGATTTTTATTTGTGGGGATACTTGAGATCACTTAAATCAGATCACTATAAAAGTGGAAAACCTAGAAGTTCTTAGAAACCGAATTAATTTTGAATCAATAAAACCAGGTATCTTAGCGCGTGTACGAGAATCCATGCAAAGAAGATTGGTTTCCTGTATCCTAGCAGGACCTTTTTTTGTTCTAAATAAAATAGGGATTCATAAAAAAGGTAAAATAGAATGTTAGTTGCGTAGCATAGTTTTTCAAAAAAAATATAGCAAAATATCGTACCGACGTCACTGGTTTAATTCAAAAACGTGTTATATTTTTCAAATAAGTGTTTCTGGATGTTTTTTTTTAAATTTCAACACCGTGTATGTCGATAAGGAAGACCAAGAACCATAGTTTACCAGAACTTCCTGTCTTAAAATACTGTCAGGAAATATCCCCCAAAGTTTGTTAAAGTAATTTTGAAACACCCTATATACCCTTTATATAAAATTAAAATTCAAAATAATATTTGCTATCCCAAACGCCACGCATTTTATTTCTTCTGGTCTACTTCTTCGCTACTACCTCCAGTTTATACATATGCTATAACTAGACTTAACTAAACTAACTTTTTTAACCGCAAAACAAAAAACCTATACATTAATTTCAATTTCAGGATCCTAAAAACTAGATGATACACTTTATGCCCTGAAACAAAAAAAAAATAGAAAAACATTAATACAATTTCAATTTTAGTTTGCTTAAATAATATTTTTAACTGTAGTCCAGGTTAGTCCTTCTATTCCAAAACATTTTTTTTTCTTAACTAAATAATATATTACGCGTACATTATTCTGTTTTGTTTTTTTTTTTAAGAAACGATCCCGTATCTATTTTTAAATTCTTTAGCGATTCCAACACTCATTTAAAAGTCGGCCGAAACACAGTTCGCCATAGTAAATTCGTTCGACACTAAAGAAGCAAGCTTTTTGATCCCTTTACATAAGTCTAAAACCGAAAGGCATAAGAGTCGTAACAAGCAAAACTCTAATTTAGAAAAATTTAAAATTCTTGCAAACTAAGAACACTAAACAGATGTATGCAAATAATTATTTGAATGCCAGGTATTTTTTTGTAGAATTATGAAGAATAAACTAAATGTAGTATAAAAATTTTTATTAAACCAGCTTTGTTCTAGTCATTCATGTTTTCTTTTTCATTTCATCTAAAATTCTTTACTTATTATTTGATAGTTCATTGTTATGAAGCTTTATGATAGAAATTTGCCAATTTGGTTTTGTCAGATATATTCATATAAACTCTACATCCAACTTTTGACTTCTTGAAATTATATCCCAGTTCAAATACTTTTGGAAGTAGACCATATATCTATAAGACAGGTCAGTAAACTCATCTTCAAAAATGTTTTACTTACTATTGCGGCCAGTTTTGGTATATAATTAGTAGATTCAGAGGTACTAATCGGAAGTTATCCTGTACACGGTGATAGAAGTATATTAAATCTTAATAGTGAATAAATTCAATTAACTCCTGGTTTAAGAGAACCGTTATTTGAAAGCAAGGCTGAAAACTTGATTACTTGCAAGAAAATCCTTATTCAAACATGTGCTCATAGAAAATGTGATTCAAATGTAGTCGATCCTGGAAATGTTCATATTATTTCAAAACTTATTCCTGCTAGAATTAGAAGTAATCTGAAGCTGAATAAAGAATTAGAATCTGAAGCAAAGTAAAGAATCTATTCATATATCTAAAGATTAAGAAAAGGATGACCTACAGAAAATTTTTAGACAAATCGGAAGTTATCTGAAGAGGGTGTACAGACAAATATAGGTCATTTGAAGAGGACATACAAAGTCCTATTAAAAATAAGAAATATATATATTTTAAAAAATTATGGTTCTTGTGATTAGACCGTGTCAAATTGGAATTACTATCCGATGTTTCGCCTTCGATTACACAAGACATCTTCAGGTATCTTTACTACATGAAATATGTACACTGAGATGAGAATGAAAAACACTTTTTAACATTTTTTAAATTTTTTTTTCAATATTAATAGTTTTTAATGAACGCAATTAACACAATAAATATAAAATGTCACTCAATTAAATGTTCTATGCGTTGGCCGCCTTGTTCTTAAGACAATATGATTCTCTCAATATTTTCTGTGAGCAGGTTTCATAAATGTTCTTCTGAGTCGCTATCAACGGCTCTTTTAATTCTGTTTTCTAAGATTTCTAGTCATGTTGTAACAGTTTTCTTTCAGATAACCCCATATTGAAAAACCTAGCGGGGTCAGGTCAGGCAGATTGGTCCATTAGTTGCCAATCAGTTCTCGCCAAATCGCTCATTCAAATAATTTGCAACAAACCTTGAATTATGGACAGGACGTGATCTTTCGGGTAAATTAGATTCTCGTCTTGCTGCAAATTATTTATAGAATGTTCAATCTTATTTTCAAGAAATTCCAAACACATTTCGCCAGTTAAACACTGATTGAAAATTATCCGAATTTCCCTTGCCCAAAAACGAAAATTATTTCTATTGAACATCCCTAGATTGGTAAATCTTGATTCACCCGAAAAAATAATATTATGAGGAAAAACCGGATTTATGTTACAATTATTTAAAAACTAGTTGTAGCAAATAAGTTGTGTTTGGAAGTCAGTTTTAAATAGGTGATGGTCAATTTCATACTTAAATTATTTAAACCTGTGTTTTTTTAATTAGTCTGACAGTTTCATGGAAAGTACTGCTAAGGGTAATATGCATGTGAAGAAACGTCATGACCCGAAAAAAGTTCCTGGTATAATCTTTTTGAATTTCTGGAATTCTTACGACATCCCTACAAATAAGGAGCATGTCAATTTGATGTTCTCGTGAATAAACCATAATACTTTCTACAATTAACTAGAACCACTACTCAGTATTTAAATGTAACGAAATTTACCAAAAATGTCGATACCAAACAGTATTTCGACGTTTCTGATTAAATTTCATAATATGTAACACTCTAATTTTGTTATATAGTTTAATCTTTAAGTTTAACATTTATAATGTACTCTTTTAGTGTTAATTTTTAATAATTCATATGTGCGCTTTATTTAAATTATATATTGGTTTTATAGTTTAATTAGATTACCCATATCTCAAGCGAAGATTTCATTTGTTATACCGGATTATATTATAATAATTAATCGGTATGTATAGCGCCACCTATTATCAACAACTATCAGTATTCTTAAACTAAAGTAGTTCACCACCCCGTTCTAAAGACACGTTTTACTGCAAGTTCAAACGTTGTTACTTGGATAGCGATGCCTAGATTCATACGGTATCATTCATCAATTAAAATTATAATTATTTAAAAAACGAAACCCAAATAACATTTAAAGATATTTATTTCTTAATATTACAGAGTAAATCAGAATTTAATTTTAGCAGTCTTGAAAGCCTGTTTTGCCTCCTTTATGCAACTTTTGGTCTTTCGATAATCTTGTCAGGATGTTGCATTTTCGACTTCAAACCTCTATTTTTGGGTCCAAACAAATCTTTTCTGTTGCTGTAAATAATAAAATACTGGCATTAATCCGATTTTTTTTTGCATGTAAGGTAGAAATTTTGTATTCAAACTCATATGTAGGAATTTATGTTTATGAAGCACGGTTACTTTGATAAATATTTCTATTTTAGATATATATAAGATTGTTTGTAGGCCAATACACGCCTGTTACTGTATTTTAAATTTACCGTATGTTAATTGTATTCCCTTTTAGCCCTGGATATCTAACACATAAAGGCAATATTAGTACAAATTCTTTCACTTAACTTTGGCCTATAAACACATAAAATTTCTGGTTTTAAAATCAATATTCATACCTTTTTTTTCTTGGATTAGGTACAAGTTGCATATTGGTATAACTAAATCGGTTGTGTGTAGTGTTTGGAAAACCAAATTACTTCCCTAAATATTTTCTTTTTCAATTATTTTCTTCTGTGCATGAGTATTTAGACCCTTTTATATCCTGAATTATTATTCGACCATTTTTTGTCTTTTGTAAATTGCCTAAAATATTTCGTTATGATTAAATCTCTTTTAATGGTAAAATAACAAATTGATTTATATTGTATTGTTGTGAAAATCTAATTTAAATCAAGCCTAGATACCTTTTTGTTGTCAGGGTTTTTCCACTTCCCCATTTGAAATCAATTCCCCATAGCTTTGTTCTCCATTTTAGTTGCAAGTTGACTTTTCGGGACAGCCTTTTCAACTATTATTCTAATTATTTAAGTTTTGGAAGCTGGAAGATAGATGTTTGTTTACTATTCGTTTTGCCTAGTTCACAGTATAATTTAGGGTTATGGGACGTGTCACTTCATATGGGCTGTCACTCGCTGCATCCGATATGCCCTCATTCAGTAGGCGCATGCTGAGATCCCAACTGTTGCCAAGTTTATTCTCAGGTGGTTGCCGTTTGAATTATAAACCAATCAGTGATCGTTTTTCTTGCCCTGCCATCACCATTCTAAATCATTCCGAGTTCCTCTCAACAACACTGATGTCACCTGGGACAATCTAACCAATGATAGTTCGGCATCCGAGTTGAGTAAAATCTAGAAGGTACAACGGAGGTGGTTCCAGGAAGGATCTACTTTTTCACTTCACTTTTCTGGTCTCCTGTAACATCGAAAGATCTTCAGCGCGAACTGGGGAAAATAAAATCCAAGTTTTTCTTAGAAATCCGTTAGTGGGATTTCTCCTCAGTTTCGTACTAATTTACTTGGAGTTTTGTGTTGGTGAACTTTTTTATTTCATATTAGTGTATTTTTCCTTTGTATTTTATTTAGCTCACATTTTCTCTTCTTTTTCAGATTTTTTTTATTAAATACATATCAAATAAATTACATTTTTTTATATTACCTTTTTTTGAATTAGGGTTGCAATTTGGGACCCGAACGTGTTGGGGCCTTTAAACTGCTTTTTCCTTTTCAGTCTTTGAACTGCTTTTTTTCAGTTTTTGAACATTTTTTTTTTAAGTCTTTGAACTGTTCTTTATTTTAAACTTTTGATTTTTCTAAATTGAATAATCTTTTTCTGTAGGTTAAATAGTTGTTTTCCCTGTGAGCTAAATAAACACCTTATTTTTATTGTTTACTAAACTTATTAATTAGTTGATATTATTATTTGATTCTTTGTTGATACTATTTGATTATTTCTTTGATACTATTTGATTATTTTTTTGACATTATTTGGTTATTTCGTTAATATATGCGTATTGGATTTATTTTTTTGTAAGTGATTGTTGTTATTTTTGATTTTGATCTATACCTCTTGTTGGCTTATTACTTTGAATTTTAGTGCTTTTGACAGCTTTCTTTTACGTGATATTTATTGTTTTGATCTTGTGATTATAATATGCAGTTCGGCTACCTTAAAAAAAGATATGTTAATCTATGAACTGTCGGGTCGTGGTATCCTAGCCGATGATAATAAAACAGTAGACGAACTACGTTCTGTTTTACGACCCGTTCTCAGTCTTGATAAAAAGGGCAGACTTCTAAATTATCCGGCATATAAGTTAGATTTTAATGAAGAGTGCGATTACGTGACAAAGACTTTAAATGAATGACAAGTTTCAATCACCACAATTTCGGGTAAAAATGCTAAAAATACTTTTGATAGGATCCAAACGCGATTGGCCCATCTCTTAAATCGTGTAGATCGAATTAGGGTAGCGAAATTAAACGAGCTAAGAGCTAAATAAAAGCTCGAGCGTCCCTAATGGGTGAGATTCTTAGTACGCTTGATAATTTAGAGCAAAAATCAAAAAGTGATCCTAATTTGAGTAAATTAATTAGTAAATTCTATTATCTGACTCTGACTCGGATTCGTCTGAGTGCTCTGATACAAGTACCAATACAAATAAAAATAAATTGGCAGGATAATCGCGTACGCAATTTACGCCAAAGTATAAGCCTTCAGCTTCTTGTAGTCACCCCTCAAGTATAAAAACTCAAAAAGTTGAAAAGTGGGGTCTTAAATTTACAGGTGACACTAAACATTTATCTGTTTATAATTTCTTAGAACATGTCTCTAAATTGCGTATTGCTCGTGGTATTTCTGAAAAAGAATTATTTGAGTCAGCTATTGATTTATTTTCAGGTCGCGCATTAAATTGATTCCGCGCTAATCGCATTCGTTTTACAGATTGGAAAAGTTTATCTGATTTACTTTGTAAGCATTTTGAACCTCCTGATTATCGATCTCGGTTGTTTAAAGAAATTTTAGATAGAACTCAGGATTAATCTGAAAGTATAGTTGATTATTTGTCAAGTATGAGTGCTTTGTTTAGGCGTTATGATGGAATGTCCGAAGACGTTCAATTAGATAACATCTCCCGTAACTTATCTCTTTTTTATACTATTCAACTTCCTGTAGTAAATTTTTTAAACGAAGTCGAGGAAGAGTGTCTTAAACTTGAGGCAAAGAAATATCGTGCTGATCATTGTGTTCCTCCTTCTAGAAAACGTCATAACCTGGTTGAATCAGATTTTGCCTTCAGAGCCTCAGATGCTTCACCTTCATCTAATCCGATAGCATTTGTTGCATCAGATTCTTCTACCTCGACAGCCACTCCACTTCCTTACACAAATAGAGCTCCTGTCGTCGAGGTCATTCAACAACCTCCAGTCATTCCTCCAGCCAATCGACCTTCCGTCATTTGCTGGAATTGCGAAGCATCTGGCCATGTGGATCGCTAATGCCCTCAGCCTCGAAAATTTTTTACCGCTATGCAAAGGCTGATGTCACCACCAGATCTTGTCCTAATGTTCAGTTTCGGGAAACGGTTCCCGGGAGAGTCGATAGGTCGTAAGATGTCTCCCATTTCTAATATTCCAACGACCAACGACAACTTTCTAAATCAGCATATTCTCGATTTTATCATCTCTCATGCCCATGGAGATGAACGTCCATATTTGAAAATTTCAGTTTTAGGTCATCCTATCTTAGGCTTATTGGAATCGGGTGCTTCTCGCACTATTGTTGGAAAATCTGGCTATGAAATCTCTCAAAATTTGGGTTTAAAACTTGTTAAACAATAAACTAGATGCACCGTAGCTAATGGCAATAATTATGTCAGTAGTGGGTTTGTTCAAGTTCCAGTAACCTTGCTAGATAAAACTCGCATGGTCGATATTTTGGTTATCCCTGAACTTTCACACCAACTTATTTTGGGTATTGATTTTTAGGAGACCATAAAGATCGTTCCAGATTTTGATTCAGGTTTTATGAAAATATGTTCAGTCGTTGATGGCAATACATTGTCCCCAAACGGCAAAGCTACTATGGACGCATTGGTCAAGGAGAAAATCTCGTTGATGGGTTCCGATCTCGGCTTTTGTAAAATAGCTGAACATGTTATTGAACTCGAGCCCGGTACCAGGCCTACCAAACAACGGTACTACCCTGTTTCTCCCTTTAAGCAGAGAATCATTGACCAAGAAGTAGATGAAATGTTAAAACTTGGTGTGATAGAACCTTCGAAGAGTCCGTGGTCAAGCCCAGTATGTTTAGTCAGGAAAAAGGACAACAGCTAGATTCTGCATCGACTTCCGCCGTCTCAATGAGAAAACAAAAGAAGACTCCTACCCAATTCCTTATATTTCAGCCATTTTAGATCATCTCCGAGATGCCCGGTTTATCAGTTCCATAGACATTAAATCTGCCTTTTGGCAAGTCCCTGTTAGTGAATCTTCCCGAGAACTTACCGCTTTCACTGTCCCTGGCAGAAATCTCTATTCGTTTCGCCGCATGCCTTTTGGGCTAACTAATGCGCCAGCCACCTGGCAACGCATTGTGGACAGAGTTTTGAGAGTAGATTTGGAAAATAACGTCATGGTCGATCTGGACGACATTGTGATAATTTATAAGTCTTTTCTCAGGAAAAGTGCCATTTCTGTAAACCTGAGCTTAAATATCTAGGTTACATCGTAGATTCTCGAGGATTAAGACCGGATCCAGAGAATAATATAGTTAACTTATCCCTCCTCGTAACATTACAGAGATCCGTAGGTTTGTAGGGACTGCTTCTTGGTACAGACAATTTGTACCTAATTTGTCGACTGTATTAGCCCCTATCACGCGGCTAACTGAGAAAAATGTTAACTGGGATTGGACAGCTGATTGTCTACAGTATTTTAACACCATCAAAGAAGCCCTCGGTACAGCTTCAGTTCTTACTTATCCAGATTTTGATAGAACTTTTACTTTGCAGACAGATGCTTCATGTTTAGGTGCTGTTTTAACTCAACAGTTTGATGATAGCGAAAAGGTCATTGCATATTTATCCGGTTCTCTCACTAAACAAGAGATGAAATTAACTGTTACGAAAAAAAGTCTTGCAGTTATTTGGAGTGTTGAGAAACTTAGGCATTACTTGGAAGATGTTCATTTTAAAGTCATTACAGATCATTCGTTGTTGTGGCTGCATAATCTTAAAGATCTTCAAGGTCGTCTTGCTCGTTGGGTTCTCCGCCTTCAACCCTATGATTTTCAACTTATTCACTGCAAAGGTAAAGAACATATAGTACCTGATTTTCTTTCACGTTCTGTACCAGTTAGTACTGACGCAGTCGCTAGTGTCAATGAGGTCAAGCCGTCTATAGATTTTTCTAGAACATCAGACAAATGGTACCGTGGAATGTTGATAAGTTTAGAAGATCACCCAGAAAAGTATCTTTGTTGGCGCAAAACGGTAATTTGTATAAGTTTGTTAAGTCGGCAGTCCTAACTTTCCAGATCATTCCAGCTGCTGGAAAATTGTCGTTCCCAAAGATAGGCTAAAAGAAGTGTTGCATCGTTGCCATGATAATCTGGCTGCGGGTCATGCCGGAATTTTTAAAACATTTTGGAAGGTTGAAAATGAGGGCCGATGTGTAATCGTCCTGAAATCAAAGAACCTTGGCAATCCATCAGCCTTGACTATTGGGCCATTCCTTCGTTCAAAACAAGGCAATACTCATATTTTAGTGTTGACAGACTATTTCAGCAAGTTTGTCGAACTTTTTCCTTGCAGATCTGCTACGGCGAAGTCTTTGGTAAAATTTGATGAAGATCGTATTTTCCTCGTTTATGGAGCCCCTCAATTTCTGACTTGCGACAACGGCACTCAAATGAAATCTAAAGAATTTCAATCTCTTTGTGACAAATATAAAGTTAGAATATTTTACACCGCCTCTTATTATCCTAGAGTAGATCACTTTTCAGTCAAGTTTTGTCAGATACTATTACTAGACCCGATACAGAGAATCAGGACTATGTTAGAAAACGAGTTGAATCGTTTAAACAATTATATCTAATAATCCTCAAAAGAATTGAATCATTTAGACTCAAAGGTAAACACCATTATAATTTACGTAGACGTCCTGTTAGTTATACTTCTGGCCAACAAGTTTGGCGTAAAAATAAGAGTTTGTCCGACGCCGCCAATCATTTTAGCGCTAAACTATCTCCCGAATTTGTAGGAACTTTTATTATTAAAAGAAAAACTGAGATTTGTACCTGTTTCGTATTACTTATTATTATCTTTAGTACTTTGCTTATCTTTATTTTTAAGTATAGGGTTAGTGAAATTGTAGCTTGCTCTATATTGTAAGACTCGATCAGTAACTATTACCTGTCACTCTTTTAAATTTTCACCAATTTTGACTATTTTCCCAGTCTTGACTTATTATTCCCGATTGTGACTTCTTAGCATGGCGTGTCTGTTCTTAACGCCAGGCCTATTCCTTAACCATAGCAGTGAGCGGTACTACTGCTATTTAGTTTATTTTTGATTTTTGGGCAAACTTCTTTTGGTAGAAGGATAACTTGTTTGTCGTTATTGGGTTACTTAACGGTACCTTTATTGTTGGATTTTTGAATAGTTCTACCTTATCTTGTTATCTTTAATATTTTGTTGGATTATTTATTTCCTTCTAGGCCGTTTTGGCTTTAATGGCCATCACCATGTACACATGGATTTCTTTGGGTCTGTTTGGAATTTTCCTTGTTACCTTTATTAAGTTCATTTCTTTCTCTATCCCGGGTCAGCGGTCTGGGCCTTAAGAACTTGGTTGAGGCGGGTATCTGCCGGTGGTAAAAGTCCACCAAGTGTCCACACTTAAAAAGCTCCGGCTTTCCGTCAGGTCGGTTTTCTTAGTGAATTTCCATATTGCTTGGGATTTGATTTGTTTGTGTTTACGCAAGTGTGCACTTCATGATTGTAACTTATTTTGATCCTATTGTTATTACCTTGGTTTGGTTGGCTTTCTTAAGTGATTGTCATCCTTACTTTGACAATGATGTAGTAGTTGGTTTTCTCCGCTGATTGATTTATTTGTGCTGGCACAATATGAGTGTGACTTGTTGTTTGAGGCGCCTCTGCGCTTGATTTATTTTTTTAAATTTCTGTCTTGAATTGGATTTCGCTGAATTCTTTTCTTTCCTTTCACTCTTGTATTCACTTTGGGTTTTCCCTCTCGGCCATTTGGAGCTTGCCTAACTTGACAGCTTATATAATAATGTAATTGATTTTTACATCCTTCTCACTGAGCTTCAAAGAGCGGTACGACCAGAGACTGGGAAAATATAATTTATTAGTTTACCTCTAAATATTTTGCCTTGATTTTTTTGATATTACCTTTTTTGTTCTGATCGTCGGTCAACTTTTTTTAAAGTTTACCTCCTTTCCTTGGAGAGGGGGAGTTGTAACACTCTAATTTTGTCATATAGTTTAATCTTTAAGTTTAACATTTATAATGTACTCTTTTAGTGTTAATTGATATGTGCGCTTTATTTAATTTATATATTGGTTTTATAGTTTAGTTAGATTACCCATATCTCAAGCGAAGATTTCATTTGTTCAAGTTCAATAATTAATCGGTAGGTATAGCGCCACCTATTATTAACAACTATCAGTATTCTTAAACTAAAGTAGTTCACCACCCCGTTCTAAAGAAACGTTTTACTGCAAGTTCAAACGTTGTTACTTGTATGGCGATTCATACAATATCATTCATCAATTAAAATTATAATTATTTAAAAAACGAAACCCAAATAACATCTAAAGATATTTATTTCTTAATACTACAGAGTAAATCAGAAAAAAAACCTATTTTGCCTCCTTTATGCAGTTTTGATCTTTCGATAATCTTGTCGGGATGTTGCATTTTCGACTTAAACCTAGGTTTTGGGTCCAAACATATCTTTTCTGTTGCTGTAAATAATAAAATACTGGCATTAATGCACCGAATTTTTTTTGCATGTATGTCGATATTTTGTATTAATACTCATATGTAGGAATTTATGTTTATGAAGCCCGGTTACAATACATGCTTGTTACTTTATTTTAAATTTACCCTATGTTAATTGTATTCCCTTTTAGCCTTGGATATCTAACACATAAGGGCAATATAAGTACAAATTCTTTCACTAAATTTTCATACCATTTTTTTTCTTTGATTAGGTAGCAGTTGCATATTGGTATAACTAAATCGGTTGTGTGTAGTGTTTGGAAAACCAAATTACTTCCTTAGATATTTCCTTTTTCAATCTTTTTCTTCCGATTGCATTTAGATCCTTTTATGTCCTGAATTATTACTCGACCATTTTTTGTCTTCTGTGAATTGCCTAAAATATTTCGTTATGATATAATATATGATATGATAAATCTCTTTTAATGGTAAAATAACAAATTTATTTATACTGTATTGTTGTGAAAATCTAATTTAAATCAAGCCTAGTTACCTTTTTGTTGTCAGGGCTTCTCCACTTCCCCATTTGAAATCAATTCCCCATAGCTTTGTTTTCTGTTTTAGTTGCAAGTTAATTTTTCGGGATAGCCTTTTCAACTATTATTCTAATTATATTATTAATTAAGTTTTGGAAGCTGGAAGATAGATGTTTGTTTACTATTCATTTTGCCTAGTTCACAGTATAATTTAGGGTTATGGGACGTGTCACTTCCTATGCGCTGTCACTCGCAGCATCCGATATACCCTCATTCAGTAGGCGCTTGCTAAGATCCCAACTGTTGCCAAGTTTATTCTCAAGTGGTTGCCGTTTGAATAACAAACCAATCAGTGATCGTTTTTCTTGCCCTGCAATCCCTATTTTAAATCATTTCGAGCTCCTCTTGACAACACTGATGTCACCTGGGGCAATCTAACCAATGATAGTTCGGCATTCGAGTTGAGTAAATTCTAGAAGGTACAACGGAGCTGGTTCCAGGAAACAACTACTTTTTCACTTCACTTTTCTGGTCTCCTGTAACATTGAAAGGTCTTCAGCGCGAACTGGGGAAAATAAAATCCAAGTTTTTCTTAGAAATCCTTTAGTGGGATTTCTCCTCAGTTTCGCACTAATTTACTTGGGGTTTAGTATTGGTGAACTTTTTTATTTCATATTAGTGTATTTTTTTTGTACATTTGTTTATTGATTTTATTAAATGTGTTTTATTTAGCTTACATTTTCTCTTCTTTTTCAGATTTTTTTTTTGAATAACTACTTAATTTTAAATTACTTTTTTTTTTAATTTATAAAAGTATCAGGAACAAGTGAGTGCCGGACACATCCAGGGGCTTTCCAATTTAGGCCGTTATTACGGTTATTGGTGACGCTCACCTTTTTTACTTTTAATTTTTTTCCCACGCCACTCTCCGGGATAAACGAGCTTAGGGTGTTGATATTGCACGCTCTGTTGACCACGAGCTTGTCTCTTGATACTTTTGCCTTTTTTTTTAATTACCTTTGCGAGTTTTTTTTATTTCAGTAAATTAATAAAAATATTTCCTATTTTATTATTTAAAAAAAAATAAGAGCGTAGCAATCGTGCACCGTACGGTTATAAACCAGAGCAAGGGTAGCAAATAATTATATTTATCTTAGTCATCTTACTGCACCGTATGGACCGGTGAAATAAAATAAAACAATACCTGTGAAAACTGAGTGTCAAAATACTAAAAATTACTCTTTTGCAAAAGCGCGGTGTTATCTATTATGGAAAATGTATATCTTCCAAAGTTTTGTCTATAAACAAAAAGCGAAGACACATTGTGTTATGCAGTTTTACGTAGCTAATAATGGTATTCATTAAATACAATTTTGTAGTCTAGTCTAGTTTTTGAGAAAGTTTAAGAAAAAGTTGAGATTTTAAACAAAAACTTAAGCTTATCCCATTTTTTTACAAATTAAAGATTTTTTTAATATGATTAAAAATCAGTATAAAACCCACTTTGTTTATTACTTTAATAATGCGTTTAATAAAAAAGTGATCGGTATCGGCAAATGACCGTCATATTGAATTATGAAAAAAACGTCTCCTGCTCCGCCATTTTGAAAATAAGAAATACAACTTCTGATATGTAGTAGAAAAAAAAATTCCAAGCTGTATGAAACTGTGTAAAATATATATATATATATATATATATATATATATATATACATACATATATATATATATATATATACATATATATATATATATATATATATATATATATATATATATATATATATATATATATATATATATATATATATATATATATATATATATATATATATATATATATATATATATATATATATATATATATATATATATATATATATATATATATATATATATATATATATATATATATATATATATATATATATATATATATATATATATATATATATATATATATATATATATATATATATATATATATATATATATATATATATATATATATATATATATATATATATATATATATATATATATATATATATATATATATATATATATATATATATATATATATATATATATATATATATATATATATATATATATATATATATATATATATATATATATATATATATATATATATATATATATATATATATATATATATATATATATATATATATATATATATATATATATATATATATATATATATATATATATATATATATATATATATATATATATATATATATATATATATATATATATATATATATATATATATATATATATATATATATATATATATATATATATATATATATATATATACAGTGTCCCGGATTTGTCTAACATGTATTGTTATCTCGGAAACCGTTATAGCTGGTTAACTTAGCAATCAAAATGGTGCATTTTTAACTTTTGTCTGTAGCTCATAAACAACTAGTATTATGGTTTTATCGTTGATACATTATTAGGACACTTTTAATACAGAAATTTAATACAGGCAAACATATTTTTCTAGCTTCATCTGTTTTCGAAATTTGTCATAAACTTTTTATTTTCATACGGACGTCATATTGGCTTGTTGTATTATTGGAAAGAGTTTCTGAATGGTGTATCACAAGTCTGGGTTATTATTTTTCTTAAGCTCTAAAAACCGCAATTATTGTTTTTCTGATAGTAGGGTTTGAGTAGGATGCGTGGCCGCCATTATGCCATTGCCGCTCGGAATGCTGCGTGTTATCATTTCAATCGAGTTATATTTAAATCTTTAAAATGCGTGATATATTTCTGTTTTCACGTTCGTAAGTATTTCTGAACTACCTACTTAGTATCGCTATGTTTCCATAAAAAATAATTGAACATGATAAAACCTTATTTTAAGGCTAACAGAAATATAAAAGCTGCAGTAAAATTTCCGGAACGACATCAATAAAACCAGAGACATTTTAGATTCTTAGTTAAGAACTTGTTAGCTTATGACTCTACAAAAAACGAAACACAAAACTTATACCAAAAATAATAAAGCAATGATTGCGACTTTTTTTTATAATAATTTTGACTACACTAACACTATCTTAAGTAAATTTAAAAAAAAACTGTAAAACGAAAATATATACAAAATTAGGGCACAACCCTCTCTATTTTCTACATATTTCTGGCAATTCTCTAACATTTTATGAGCAACTCTTCTTAATGTGTTTATGTTTATTGTAGCAAAAAGTCTGGTATCCTCTCTTCCAATTCCTGATAATTTTCGGGCGGAGAAAACTCATTTTTGGCGTATTCCCATAAATAAAAATCTGGGGTTATGATGTCCGGTGACCTGGCTGACCACCTAATGGGACCATTATTGCAAATAATATTATGGCCAAAAGACCTCCATCACCTTTCTGGTACCGTGGACCGGACAGGCACTTTCCTGGACCATATATTATTTAGTTTATATGGCGGAACAGAATTTGTAATTACTGGCATGTAAGATTTGTTCCTGCAAGAGTAGTAAATATCTACTTCCAGATGGATTTTCATTTAAAAAAAAAACACGAAATAAAAGTTTTATTTAATCGTAGGGCGTAATTTAAAAATACATTTTAAATTACATACAATGCCACACCAAACATTGAATCCAGTTCTTGTTTGTAAAAGCCTGTTTTCTAAATGATGTGGATTTTCTGTATCCCAGCAATAATGGTTATGTTTATTGAATATTCCGCAATTTTTAAATTTGGTTTCATCTGTCCAAAGAACTTTAGATTGGAAATTAGGTATTTCTTAGCATTTATTGATACATCATTTACTAAACGTGATTCGCCTAATATAATAATTTTTCTGAAGACCCTGAGCAATACGAAATTTGTACGGATGAAAGCGATATTTTTTAGAGTCCGATCAACAGATGGTTTAGGAATTACTGTTTGTTCTTCCATTTTTCTTACCGATGTAGTATAAGTTTTGGGTTTCCTTTTCAAAATCGATTCATAAGTTAATAAGTTCATAACTGAACTAAAAATCTAAAATGACTGAGGTTGGGTTGTTGTAGCTCCGGAAATTGTTCTTCCTATGCATCTATTGCAGCTTCTGTATTCCTGTTAGTTTTAAAATAAACTCCCAGCGTATCCAAGTTTTCTTCGTTAAAATAATTAACAGCCATTAAAATGAACATAAATAATTTTTAAAAAGATAAATAAATTAAGACTTTAATGACAACTTAGTGTAATGAATTTATGAGACGCGACAATCTTTTATTTCATAATGGCGTCCTACTCAGAGCCTACTATCAAAAAACAATAATGTCGGTTTTTAGAACCTAACAAAAATATTAACCCAGATTTGTGGTGGTTTATTCATAAGCTCTTTGGGGAGCTCTTTTCAAAAATGCAAAAATCTAATATGGCGTCCGTATGAAAATAAAAACATTATATAAATATCTCGAAAATAAATGAAGTTGGAAAAATATTCTTCCTGTATTAAATTTTTGTAATAAAAGTTTCCCTACTATTAATTTATCAACGATAAAACCATAGTTTACGAGCTACAGGCAAAAGTTAAAAATGCACTATTTTCGTTTTTCTTAATTGTCTCAAAAACCACAAAAGATAATATAAATCTTAAGGCGGTTTTGAGTATGTAATAAAATTCTCTAAAAGTTGGTAACTAATCTCTATAACGGTTTCCGAGTTAGCAATACATGTAAGACATCTGGAATGCACAAAAAACTCACTTATAAGCTTAGTAATTTAGAATTTGAACAGTGGTTACATTTTCAAAGAAAAATGTTCGTAGTTATCGATCGAAAATGTGTTCACTTAAAAACCAACTGAGAAAGTTGAAACCACAAAAACAAATTTCTTCGGAAGTCGAGAACATTGTAGAAAATCTTTCTTCTCAGTCCTTTGATAATAGAGAAATCGCCCTTTTGAATAAAGGTTTGAATTTTGCAGAGCCTCCAGTAAAAAATAGTTTACCAACTATTATAGGAAATATCGAAAGTTCCATTCAATACGTGCCAGAGTCAACTAAGGGATTCATTAGAAAGGCTTGCAGAAATCAAATCTCAAAAAACTCGTTATCAAAAATGATAACAGAAGTAAAAAGTACTTTAAAACAGTGTAAAACCTTGTTTCCGATAAACTAAAATTCAAACTAACACATAGTAACCCACAGTTACCTATACTGTATTGCCTTCCCAAAATCCATAAACGTGGGAAGTCCATCAGACCTATTGTTTCAGCTGTTGGATCACCAACGTACCATATTTCAAAATGGTTAGTAGAAGAATTCAGCAAATTAAATATCTCGTATGATAACTTTGAGGTTACTAACTCGTTAGAATTCTTAGATAAAATTAAGAATGTTCAATTAAAAGAAAGTGAAATTTTAATATCTTTTGATGTAAGCTCATTGTTTCCTAGTGTACCCATACCACTAGCTTTCGAGTACCTAAAGGAACTACTTGAAATTAATAATTTGAAGAAAACAATTATTGATGAATATTTACTTCTCACAAAATTATGTATGAATCAAAATTTTTTTCAGTTCAACAATAAATATTATAAACAACTTGAGGGAACTGCGATGGACAATTGCTTATCTCCGTTCCCTGCAAATTTGTTTATGGGCAGATTAGAAACCCAATTCAAAAAAAAACTCAAGTGTTTTCCAAGGGTGTGGTATAGATACGTAGACGATATATTTGCTATTTTTGATACTAAAACAGAAAATTTGGACACTTTCTTAGAAACATTAAACAATAAATATCCTTCCATTAATTTTACGTACGAAAAGGAGACAATGGACAATTACCTTTTCTCGACACGTTTATTATTATAAATAACGATAAATTAGAATTTGATATTTATAGGAAATTTACTAATACTGATATCCCATATATATTTATTTGTAGGTTTGCTGAAGACGGGGGTAGACTTTCCCCCGAAACGTCCAGAAAACAAACATTTTTCAGTGTCGTTCCTCGGGTACCTTCATAGTGGACCCAGAACTTAAGACTATCTATTCAATTTATAAGGTAATTATATTTTATTTTTTTATTTTTTTCCAATTTTCTAAGGCGAAAAACCCAAAAAATAGTTTTAAACCATGAATCCGGCACTACAATTTCGTAATTAAATACTGATAGGTATATAACATCCGACTCATTTCATTGCCGTCAACACAAAATGGCAGAATTCCATTTCTTAACTAAGAGGTTAGTCAATTTTCCATAAAGTAAAGAACGTTTTAACAATGAAATGAATCGGATTAAAAATATAGCTAAAAGTAATGGATATAATGATAATTTTGTACATAAATTAGTAAATAGACAAAAGCATAAGAAAATGTTAAAAAATGCCACTACTCTTCAAACACCTGAGGCTTCCAATAAATTCATAGTAATCCCATATGATCCCAGATATACGAGAGGTCTAGAAAAAGTATTTAAAAACGTAGGTTTTAGAGTAGCCTACAAAATGGAGAACAGTTTGAAAAATCTCCTTGGAAACCCCAAAGACAAAGTCGACTTGAGGGAGAGGAGTGGCATCTATGAAATTAGCTGTAATGACTGCGATCTAGTTTACGAGCTACAGGCAAAAGTTAAAAATGCACTATTTTCGTTTTTCTTAATTATCTCAAAAACCACAAAAGATAATATAAATCTTAAGGCGGTTTTGAGTATGTAATAAAATTCTCTAAAACTTGGTAACTAATCTCTATAACCGTTTCCGAAATAGCAATACATGTAAGGCATCTGGAATGCACAAAAAAACTCACTTATAAGCTTAGTAATTTAGAATTTGAACAGTGGTTAGATTTTCAAAGAAAAATGTTCGTAGTTATCGATCGAAAATGTGTTCACTTAAAAACCAACTAAGAAAGTTGAAACCACAAAAACAAATTTCTTCGAAAGTCGAAAACATTGTAGAAAATCTTTCTTCTCAGTCCTTTGATAATAGAGACCTTTGATAATAGAGAAATCGGCCTTTTGAATAAAGGTTCGAATTTTGCAGAGCCTCCAGTAAAAAATAGTTTACCAACTATTATAGGGAATATCGAAAGTTCCATTCAATACGTGCCAGAGTCAACTAAGGGATTCATTAGAGAGGCTTGCAGAAATCAAATCTCAAAAAACGTTCTTAACAACAAGTCAAAATATGTTGGGCAAACTAAACGCTCCATAAACATTCGTTTTAAAGAACACATGGCACATTTAAGATACGGAAGAACAGAACAGTCAAGCGTTGCCCAACATGCTTTGGAAAACAATCACCGAATAGGAATAAATAATCTTAAGTTGATTAAAAATGTATCTAATAATAGATTATTGGATGCATTTGAGAGTATAGAAATAGTTAAATGTGGTAAGAAAGCACTAAATAAAGACAGAGGGCCTATTCCCTATAGTCCCCTCTATTGTTTACTTGACAACGGTACAGCAGGGTGCAACCAAGTGTGACCACATTTACCTATAAATAGTCTCGGTTAGGATAAGTTACTTTCGTTTATATTATCTGCTGATGATGCTAACTTGGTTAGCGAAACGCGCGTACAGAACGTAACAAGTTGTGGTGTAGTGTGGTTAGAACTCTTGTATTTTGATTAGTTAGGGAGGAAGGACTTAACTACATATCGGTAAGAAAAGTGGACATCGGACTCTAAAAAAAACATCGTTTTTACCAATACAAACCTCGTATTGTACAGGGCCTTCAGGAAAATGATTTTATTAGACAAATCAGGTTTAATGAATGGTTTATCAGTAAATGCCAAGAAATAATTAATTTCCAATCTAAAGTTCTTTGGACTGATGAAACCAAATTTACAAATTGACGAATATTCAATAAACAACCATCATGGCTGGAATACAAAAAATCCACATCATTTACAAGAGAGATATTTATAAATTAAGATTTGAATTTAATGTTTGGTGTGGCCTTATAGGTAAATTGAAATGTAGCTTTAAATTACGTCACACAATTAAATAAAAATTTTATTTTTGTGTTTTAGACAACCGTTTGATTGAACCATTTATTTTCAAAGAAAATCTATCTGGAAATAGATACTTTTTACTCTTCCAGGAACAAATTATACCAGTAATTACAAATTCTGTTTCGGTAAATGAACAACCAGCAAGGTGGCTGTCCGGCCCACAGTACCAGAGAGGTGATGGAGGTCCTCAGAAATACTTTTGGCAATAATATTATTTCCAGTAATGGTCCCATTAGGTGGCCGTCGAGGCCCCGGACATCATACCCCCCGATTTTTATTTATGGGAATACGCCAAAAATGAGATTTTTCCACCAGAAAATCGTCATGAATTCGAAGACAGGATACGAGACGTTTTTACTACAATAAACATAAACACATTAAGAAGAGTTACTCATAAAGTATTAGAGAGGTGCAAAAAATATGTGCAATGTACAGAGATTCATGTGTCCTAATTTTGTATACATTTTGGTTCTACAGTTTTTTTTAAATTTACTTAGGATAATGTTAGTGTATTTAAAATTATTAAAAAAACGCATTCCTTGCTTCATTATTTTTTGGATAAGTTTTGAGTTTCGTTTTTAAAAGAGTTATAAGCTAACAAGCTCTTAATTAAGAATCAAAAATGATTCTGGTTTTATTGACGTCATTCCAGAAATTGTACTGTGGCTTTTGTATTTCTGTCAGCCTTAAAATAAAGTTTTATCATGTCCAATTTGTTTTATTGAAACATAAAGTAGGTAGTTCAGAAATACTTACGAATGTGAAAACCGAAATAAATTACGCATTTTTAAAGATTTAAATGTAACTCGATTGGAATGATAATACGCGGCATTCCGAGGGGCAATTTTTTGTTTCATAATGGCGACCACGAATCCTACTCAACGCCTACTATAAAAGAAAAATAATTTCGGTTTTTAGAGCTTAAGAAAAATAATAACCGAGACTTGTGGATACATCATTGACAACCTCCAGCAGAAAAAAATCAATTATTATTATTATATATATATGTATATTATTGGCGGATTTGAGTTTGTAATAAAATTCTCGAAAACTTTGCTAATTTAACCAACCTCGTAGCTATAACGGTTTCCGAGATAGCAATACATGGAAAACAAATCTGGGACACTGTATACAGCATGTAACAAAAGTAATGAAACGGCGAAATATCCCAGGTACCGATTATCTGAATTTAATAAAAATATGTAGACTTAGGTATGAAATTATGCCGGATCCAATGGCGAAATCCCTATTGGTACCAAGTTTATTGTTTTTTTTATTTAGTTTACCAGAAAATTTGCACATTTTTACCAGAAAAGGAAACGACGTCCCATACATGTCCGTAGATCAATTTCTAATAACCGAAAAGTTTTATCCATACAAAATAGCTTTGGTGCAAGTACTCTCTGAAGATGATCACGATAGGCGCTTGGAATTTTGTAAAATCATGATGGAACGTTGCAATATCAAATGTTTTTGTCAAATTATTTTTTCTGGTGAAGCAACTTTTTTTTGATGGAAAAGTTAACAGGCATTGTCGATATTGGGCCAGAGAAAATCCACACTGGATACGAGAAAATGATACCCAATTTCCCCAAAAGATAAATGTTTGGTGTAATATAAAGGGTACAAAAATAATCGGTCCCATCTTCATGGAAGACACATTAAGTGGAGAAAGGTATTTGAATATTTTAAAGACCGAAATTGTCCCAGCTATTGCAGAACTATTTCCGAATAACCGTACGTTCCTTACTTTACCTGCTGTATTAAGTATTTAAACTTGATTTTTTTAGGTAATAGTTTACCAAATGATGAAGTATGGTTTCAGCAGGATGGTGCTCCACCGCATTTTGCCCGGAATGTTCGTGAATATTTAGACTTTTTGTTGGAAGATGGATTGGCCGTAGGGGTACAGTAGATTGGCCACCTCCTCTCCGGATTTCAGTTGAAAAACATTTTGCGGGGACACCTTAAAAATGTGATGTATAAAACTAAGCCCAATGACCTCGAGTTTTTAAAGGAGTAAATAGAAATCGAATGTAGACAAATCGAGGAGACTGGCATTATTTTTAATGTATTAAATTTTTCCCACAGTATTTGGCCTACTGTTAGGAAGTAAATGGACAACATTTTACATGTTAAATATTAGGTTCAAAACAAAATTAAAATATAATAATGTGCGCGCCCTCTGTTGATAGTAATTATAACTTGTAAGCTCTGTCGGTATTTTCTTTTTTACATTTGTAATTTCATGTTTACCGAACATTAAAAGTTAGTTCCTTTGTTACAGTCGAATAAGTCGTTTGTGTTTGATTTTTCCTCTTCGCTTCCCGCCTGTTTTAATAGGTTATGGGCCCAGGAAACAAAAGTAAAGAGTAAAAGTAGTCGGAAATAAAGTTTTAAACGCAGTTTATTCGGTAGCAAAGTGAACAAGTTCGCGTTAAGATTTCAATTAACTATTTGAGCAGTTGTCCTAAGTTACTTGGCCGCGAGAACTATGATGAGTGGTGTTTTGCCGTAGAGAACATTTTCGTTTTAGAAGGTCTAACAAATTGCATCAGCGGCAGTGAAACCGATACTGTTTTGGTCGCGAAAGCGAAGGCAAAACTTGTGTTAACGATTGACCCATCTTTGTATATGCATGTTAAAGATGCTACGACCGCGAAAGACGTTTGGTTGAAGATTAAAAATCTCTATGAGGACACCGGTTTTGTACGAAAAATAAGGCTTCTTCGTACATTAATATCCTTACGATTGGAATCGTGCGAAAATATATTAAAACTATTTGAACCTCGCCGTTGAAACGTCGCAGAAGTTGAAGAAGACAGGTTTCAACATTGACGAAGAATGGATTGGGTCACTGCTTTTAGCTGGTCTACCGGAACGATTTGCGCCAATGTTGATGGCAGTTGAGCATTCAGGCATAAAGATAACTACCGACTCGATCAAGACAAAGTTGCTGGATATGTGTGAAGATGGCGACACTAAAGGTAAAGGCGGCAGCGGGGCGTTCTACTCGAACTCGAAGCGTAACTTTCAAACCCAGCCGAGAGATGGCAGGCCTAGTCATCAGATCAAATTAGACAGAAATGAATGTCAGAATCAAAATATTAAAAAAGGTAAACAAAAACAGAAAGATTTGAGTGATATCACTTGTTACAAGTGTAGGAAAAACGGTCATTATATGTCTAAGTGCCCGGAAAAATCAAGTTTGACGCAGAGAAACGCATTTAGTGCAGTATTTTTGAGCACTAAATACAGCAAAAATGATTTTTACCTGGACTCAGGGGCAAGCAGACATATGACTCCAAATCAAGATTGGATTTACAATGATTCAGACCCTGATGTCAAGGAAATTTTAGTGGCAAACGAAGAAACTTTACCTGTGACATGCTCTGGAACTGTAGATATTGTTACAAATTGCAGCGGACAATCTCACAAAATACAAGTAGAAGACGTTCTGTGCGTTCCTAAGTTAACCACCAATCTTCTGTCAGTGAGTGAAATCATCGCAAAAGGCAACAAAGTATTATTTACCAGTACAGTGTGTTCAATTGTAAATAGTTTGGATGTTCAGATAGCCTTTGCATGTTTGGTAGATGGTGTTTATAAACTAGATGTCAAAATGGAGAAGTGTTTTTTGGTAGCATCTCCAGAAACTTGGCATAGGAGACTAGCGCACATAAACAGTCAGGATCTAAACAAGATGAAACATTGTGTTAATGGGCTAACACTTAAAGGACAGATCAACCTTGACAAATCAAATTGCACTGTTTGTTGTGAAGGAAAACAGACAAGATTACCTTTCCCAAATACAGGTAAACGATGCTCAGATATTGTACATACTATCCATGGGGATGTGTGTGGACCCATGGAACAAGTTTCCATTGGAGGATCAAGGTATTTTTTACTTTTAGTTGACGATTACACTCGCATGTCTTTTGTCTATTTTTTGAAGTCAAAAAGTGAGTCGTTTAATAAATTTAAAGAATTTAAGTCCATGATAGAAAAACAGAAAAGTAGGAAAATAAAAATATTTCGAACAGACCAGGGTAGCGAATTTTGTTCAAATGAGTTTCAGGCATTTTTGAAAAGTGAAGGAATATTACACCAGATGACCAACGCTTATACCCCGGAACAAAATGACCTAGCTGAACGACACATCAGGACTCTCGTAGAAAAGGCAAGATGTCTCCTATTTGATGCCGGCTTAGAAAAGCGATTCTGGGCAGAAGCGGTGAGTACAGCCAATTATTTAAGAAACCGTTGTATAGTGAGTGGTCTTGATGACAAGACGCCTTATGAAATTTCGGACGGTGAGAAACCAGACTTGTCTGGACTTAAAATTTTTGGTAGTCCATGCATGGTGCACGTGCCTAAAGAAAAGCGTCTGAAACTTGACAGAAAGTCCAAGAAACACATTTTGGTTGGTTATTCTGAGAATATCAAGGGATATAGAGTTTATAATCCTGATATTAATGACATAACAACTAGTAGAGATGTTATTGTTTATGAAGACTACAAAAGCAAGACGTTTGAGCAGAATCCTGAGGTAACAAACTCAGAAGCTCTTGAGATACCAGAAGCAGAGGGGGATTAGATTCTTCTGAAAATCTGGAGAATGAAAGCATAGAAAACTCAATTATCGATTCAAATGACACAGATTTCATTCCAGAGCCAGATGAATCAGAATCAGATGAACCCTTTGATGACACTGCATTTCAGGCTGCAGAAGCAAGAAGATCTGGAAGAGAGAGAAAGGAAAAGAAGTTTCAAGACTATGTTACTTACCTGACCAGTACAGAAAATAACAATTTGGATTTTCCGATCACTTTTACAGAAGCTATGTCAAGAGACGACAAAGAAAAATGGCACAAGGCTATGCAGGAAGAGATAAACAACTTGGAAGAGAATGACTCCTGGGATGTTGTTGATCATCCTGAAGGCGGCACTGTGGTTGAGTGTAAGTGGGTTTATAAAATCAAAAGTGATTGTGAAAATAATAAAAGTTATCGTGCTCGGTTAGCGGCAAAGGGCTTCACCCAGAAAGAAGGGATTGATTATTATGAAACCTTTTTACCAGTTGTAAAATATTCGACATTAAGGTTATTAATGGCTTTGTCAGTAGACATGTGTTTAGATATTTGTCATTTAGACGTAACCACAGCCTTTTTACACGGACACTTAGAAGAAGTTGTTTACATGAGACAACCCGAGGGTTTTATTAAACCAGGATGCAAAAATAAAGTTTTAAGATTAAAACGTGCTATTTACGGGTTGAAACAATCCTCGCGAGTGTGGTATAAAAAGGTTGAGGATGTATTGTTAAATTTAGGTTATAGTATGTCTAAATTTGAGCCATGTGTATTTATAAAAAGTGTCAAAAATTTACTTACTATAGTTGCACTATATATATATTATATATGATTTTATATATAATGATAAGAATAGAAATAGTCTGAAAGAAAATTTATCTAAGAATTTTAAATTGAAAGATTTAGGTCAAGCTAAACAGATTTTGGGAGTAAATATAAATATTGATGTTAAGAATAGTGCTATAAGTCTTGATCAGGCTCATTATATTAACTCATTATTAGCTAAGTATAACATGCTTGATTGTAAGACCATTGATACGCCTATGGAGAAAGGGTTAAGTTTAAATAAGGGGGATAAAAATTGTGTGAATCTTCTTTGCCATATAGACAGCTCATAGGTGGATTGATGTACCTTGCAGTTATGACTAGACCGGACATATCCTATTCAGTGAGTTATCTCAGTCAATTCAACAGCTGTTTTGATGTTAGTCATTGGAAATCCGCTAAAAGAATTCTAAGGTATTTGAGTAAAACTAAAAGTATTTGTCTTACTTATAAAAAAGGCTCAGGTTTGTTATCGGGTTTTGGTGATGCTGACTGGGGTAGTAACACAGTTGATAGGAGGTCATATACTGGGTACTGTTTCCAGTATTCAGGTTGTGTTGTCTCTTGGGAGAGTAATAAACAGAAGACTGTTGCCCTGTCGACAACGGAAGCGTTATCCGAAGCTTCAAAAGAAGCAGTTCATTTACGAAGTTTGTTAGGTGAAATAAAAGGCTCATACGATTGTATTTCAATCTATTGTGACAATCAAAGTGCTATAAAGTTGAGTGCTAATCCCATGTACCATAAACGTACCAAGCATATAGATGTCAGACACCATTACATACGAGAAGTTGTTGCTGACAAACATGTTAGCATTAAATATGTACAAACAAATGAAATGGTAGCTGACGTTTTAACTAAAGCTTTACCTGCGAGTAAGCATTACAAGTTTTTACATTGTCTTGGTATTTTTTTTAAATAGATATTTCATTTTGTTAGTTTTACCTAGTGGGGGTGTTAAATATTAGGTTCAAAACAAAATTAAAATATAATAATGTGCTGTTGATAGTAATTATAACTTGTAAGCTCTGTCGGTATTTTCTTTTTTACATTTGTAATTTCATGTTTACCGAACATTAAAAGTTAGTTCCTTTGTTGCAGTCGAATAAGTCGTTTGTGTTTCATTTTTCCTCTTCGCTTTCCGCCTGTTTTAATATTACAAACCTTAATTAGTTTCATGAATTTATTGTTTGTTGTAATAGGTATTTCTTTTTGTACTGTATTGTTTTCGTTGTTTTTTACAACCTACTTTTAAAGTTGTTTTCTTTTGTTAGTGTCTTGGTAGCAAGATGAGGAATTATTGTGCTTTTCGGTCTCCCAGAACGTACAGCATCTTTTAATTTTCCAGTTTCACGAAATAATTTTACTGGTAGATTTAGTTATAGGATTTCTGTTTGGATATTTGTCATTAAAAATGTTAGAAACCTCTTGCAGGTTTCAAATTAATAACCCAGTATAATTAAAATTTCAGTTCTTTAGGTTTCAGTTAAACGATCCATTTTTGTAAATCAATAAAACTGACATTGTCAAACATATCAGACAACCTTCTGTGTGCAGGTATTTTAATAAAAGGTAATATATTAAATTATATTAGACCCTTATTCTCGTAAAAACTGTTGACTTTCATAAAAAGTGCTCTTAATAAAAGGTATTGAGAATTTTAAGCAAATTTTAAAAAAGTAATATTATAAAATGTGTTCCATAAAAAAAATCTTTTATAACAGAAAAACAGTAAACTTGGCAGCAATGCGAAACTCGCCATGGGATCTCGCAGAATTTCATACCTAAGTGTACATATTTTCATTAAATTCAGGTAAGCGGTATCTGAGATATTTGGCCATTTCCTTACTTTTGTAACACGCTGTATATATATTTTTACATAGTTTGATAGAGCTTAGAATGTTCTTTTTAACGACATATTAAGTTGTATTTTTTATTTATAAATTGGCGGAGCAGGAGGCTTTTTTTATTTACGACCATGACTTCCACTATCTTTCAATATTAGAACATTTACCCCCAACTAGTTCTGTTTTCAATTTGATATTATCGGCTAGCTATTCTCAAAATATTATTTTTGTTTCGCTTTTATACCCTTTAAAAATCGAAGATTTTACAAACTCTATTTTTGATGCAAATTCGAAACGATTCAGTTAGGACTCGAAATTATCCGACTATATGGTTTTTACATATTTTATAAACTATTACCGTACTCCTAAAAATGCGATAGAGTTGCTAAGGTGGCGGTAATCTAACTTAACCCTAACCTAAAAAAATATACCTTGAACTATGACACTCTCTCTAAAAATTTAAGAAAGTTCAGAAATTATGGGGGAAAACTTTTTTTTTAATAAATTATGACAATAAAAGTTACAAAGACTGTGAATACCATATTTAAAAAAAAACAATTTTCTTGGCCAGATATTATATTTTCTTCAAATAAATTACGATACTAAAAGTTATATGGAAGTGTGAAAACCGTATTTAAAAAGTTTAGAAGTTAGGAAAAAAGCGGCTTTCAAAATATTTTTTTAAATTAAGTTACGCTACTAAAAGTTACATGAAAGTTTGAAAACCGTATTCAAAAATTTTAAACCTAACCTATGGAAGGTTGTAAAACCAAAAAAAACTCTCCAGACAAAAATAGTTTTACATCCCGTATAACGAATATACTGGCACATCCCCACGATTACTAAAAAATATATCATCTAATGCACACATTCTACTCCTTCTGTGTTTGTGTAATTGGTTTTTAATAAAGAAAATATCAAGAAGTGAAAACACCAAATATAATAAACGATTACAACAACGGCAAGTATAAACAAAACAGATTAATGGTTGTCTTACGTCCATTACATGTAATGTTAATACGCATGCTTAATATGTGATTGTACGTAGCATTTTTACTGTTCATCTACGAACATAACACGAACAGAAACAGCACAACTTAACACTTGGCCCATCGTTTATAAACGGTTGCATAAAAGCCTGTATGTTCCTCAGAACGGCCACATCAGCGTCAATAGCAACCTGAAGTTTACATATCCAACTTTACCTGTTTTTATTAATTTCTCAAAATCAGAATCAGATCAAGAAATGTATGTTAGAATCTTATAAAATCTATGCCGGGTGTGCCTAAGCTATTTTCTTCGACCTTCGATATTTCTTTTAACTGGCCCTCGAACAGGAAATATTCAATAATTTTTGGATCCATGTCGTGTTAAAAAGTTTGACACTTCTCCAAATACAACAATGTGATGTACAGACCCTAGGTCTTTCAAGGCATACGATATTTGTGTCACTAATCCTTTAAAAATTAAAAATTATACATTTTTGTTTATTAAGTCTTTTAGATATGTTTTGTTTTTGTTAAAAATCTAGTCTATTCAATATTCAGTAACTTTTTTTGTTTTTATCCAATAGGTCGGTATCAAAACTAAAATTAGTTTTAGATAAAAAAAATACCCCAAAACTGCAAGAGATGAGGCTAGATTATAAAAAAACTCAACATTGGTCAGGGTCGCTCAAAATAACCGAACGAAAAAAAATAGTTTTTCTCATTTGGTTCGAATCGAGTGTTACAACAAGACTGTAATAATAAATACTATTGATTATAACCACAAAATTAATGAACTTCTTGATGGCAAAAACACATAAAAAATAGGATTTGATTCTAGGAAATCTCTTCAATCAAAAGTAACTGCTTCATAGGAACTTTTAAAAGTAATCATATATTTGCGAAAAGAAACTATTAAAATACCAAATAATTTCCAATTTGTATCTACAGACGTAATATCTGTAAGTATAATTTTTCTTTCCGACTGAACTTTTAAAACAATTAAATAAAAAAAGTGGGATCAAATAAAGAATTATACAATAGTCACTTGCACAGGATTCATTGAAGGAGTAGACCTGACCTCATCCTTTCAAACAACTATTTCTAATTTAAAGATAATTACTACCAACAACTTAACGGGTGTGTGGTGGGTTCATCCATCTCTTCCATCGCGGCCCAAGTAGTGATGGAATATCTAGCAGAGACAGTGTTACAAAAACAAATGTACCAGTATTGTTTTTTCTTAAAGATACGTGGATGATTGTTTATTAGGAATCCCAAAATATCAAACAACGGAAATTATCTCCCTCTTTACCAATTTTCATCCAAAATTACAATTTACTTCCAGAAGAGAAAATAAGATACGAGATCATCAAGAAAATGGCATTAAAATTAAAAGGTACACCAAAAAAAAACCTGGTCTTCGTTAAATGCAATTGAAATCATCCAAAATGTCAAAAAAACCGACATAATTATAGGATTCGTCGGCCGTGCTCTAACACTAACATTAGCTATATACCGAGTCGAGATTTTAAATAAAGCTAGAGAGATATTCTCTTAAAAAATAATTTTCCTTTAAAAGCCATCGAACGAATTATAAAACGAAGAACGTATACATTTTACAATAAAACAAAACATATCGTAAATAATGGCAACAACAATAACACCACAATCTTTGTCATTTACTGGCATTTTTGGAAAAGATCAAATACATTTTTGCTAAACACGTGTGCCACAAACCTAACAATAACCTTAAATCTTTATATACACCACTAAAAAGTTAAACACCAATTAAAAACAACCAATCATAGTTTACAGCATTCATTGTCTAAAATGCCCAGAAAAATATATAGGCATGACCACACAATACATATCAAATGGACTAAATGGTCTTAAATACACAAAAAAGCTTCCACAGCACTACACAAGCATGGAAAAGTTATGAAACATGATTTTTTAGCTACAAAGATTTTTATCAAAAAAAAAAACAACCTAAAAATCAAAGAAATAAAAAGGGAAAACCATATAGTAAACGCCAGGAAGGACATTGACAACCTCACACATATATCACAGTCTAATTTAATTCAATTAAAATAAAGTATTTTCATCAATAATAGTTACATGCTGCATACTGTCAGATTCACATATACTTTTAAAACAACCCGTATCTACCAATATTGCCCACAATGTAAATATAATTAAAAAATAAAATATTATATATAAAAAATCGGTAAATCTCTTTACCAGGAACTTCCCTCGTTATGATTTTTTTCCATTTGTTAGGAATAGTGAGTGTGACCCAATTTAGTTCAGTACATAGTCACAGTTTATATGTGTTACATATACTGTCTTTTCATTTTTATTTGATCCATGATATTGGGTTCCTACCAATATTTTACCATTTTCTTTCTACCTAAACCACACTTGACTTTTGGGCATAATAAAATAAATGCAATAAGTAGTTTTTACATTGACACATACCGCCATTTTGCTGCGTTATGTTGAATTCGTACCAGTTTATCCTATTTTCACATCTATTTTTTCTGCAAAATCAATTGATGAAGTTTTTTTTGCGTTGATTTTTTAAAAAATTTATTTGGCCGCCATTTTGTTTCGCCATCTTAAGTTGAAACCCACATTATCAGTCTTTACTTACTCCGTTGGTCCGCAGATACTTTCCAGATATTAGGTTTCTAACTCGTTTTCGTTAACGATCCTCTTATGTTATGTTTAGTGGTGTATTATTTGGGGTCATAGATTTTATATACTACATGAAATCCTTTACCTACTCCGTTTGTCTGCAGATAGTTCGTAACTCCAAATAATTCTAATAACGAAAACCATTTAGAAACTTAATATCTGGGAAATAACTGCGAACCAATGGAATAGGTAAAGAGTGATAATACGGGTTTTATGAAGGATATAAAATCTATATATGTGTTCTGAGAATGCAACAACAAAGTTGCAAAACGTCGACAATTTAAAAAACAATTTTGTTTTTTTTTACTGGATCCTAACTCCAAATAATAGACCACTCTAACAAAAAAAAAAGAATCGTTAACGAAAACCATTTAAAAATTTAATATCTGGAAAATATCTGCACATCAACGTAATAGGCAAAGACTGGACCCTAACCCCAAATGATACACCACTCTAACATAACAATAAGAGGATCTTTAACGAAAACTATAAAAACATATAATCTGGGAAATATCTGCGGACCAACGAAATAGGTAAAGACTTATAATATGGGGTTCAAGCAGGATATAGAAACTATATATGTGTCTTGAGGATGCAACAATAAAGTTGCGATACGTCGACTACTTAAAAATAGACTTTTGTTTTTTTACTGGACTCTAACCCCAAATAATACACTACTGTAATATGACAAAAGGTTTGTTAACGAAAACCATTTAGAAACTTATAATCCAGGAAATATCTGCGGACCAACGGAGTAGGTAAAGACTGATAATATGGGTTCCATGCAGGATATAGGATCTATATATGTGTCCTGAGGGTGTACAAATTAAGTTCCGAAACGTCGACAATTTAAAAAAAGACTTGTTTTTTTACTGGATCTGAACCCCAAATAATACACCACACTAACAATTTTTTTTAACATTGTTCAGGATCGGATTTTTGCCAAAATATTACCAGGTCATCCCCATATGAACCTTAATTTTTGGTCAAAATTTTAAGTCAATCGGGTAACTAGTATTTAACCTATGTCACAAACTAACAGACAGATCGATAGACGGACCGACCTAACTGATAAAACATGTTTTTTGGCATCTAGGGACGCTAAAACGTGAAGATATGTAAACCCTGAGAGGATGATTTTCTCACGATACCTAAATTTTATTTGGTCGGAATTTTGTTCCGCCATCTTGAATCAGTAAAACACTTTCACCAGTTGAGCCGTGTACCACAATTAATTAAGGAGCACAATTTGGAATCATTAAGTAGTTTTTTGTTTTGTTCGACCCTCTTGAATTGGTCCCAAAATTTTGATGTTGTTTGATTCCAACCATGTTTGTGCAAAATTTGAAATAAATTCGAAAAGTAGCTTTTTCATAATATTTTTTTAACATTTCACTAGGCCGCCATTTTGTTTTTGCCATACTCCATTTTAGAATATTACCAGATCATCCCTATATGACTTTTAATTTTTTGTCAAAATTTCAAGTCAATCGGGTTAGCGAACTGACAGACAGACAGACAGACCGACGGAATTAAACATATTTTTTGGCATCTAGGAACACTAAAACGTGAAAATATGTAAAACCCTATTTTGGCCGCCATATTGTTCCGTCATCTTGAATTAGCACCACAATCTTACTAGTTGACCCCTATATCACACTTAGCTATGGCACACAATTTGAAATCAGTTCATTAAGTAGGTTTTCAGGCTGAATTTTTAAATATTTTATTAAGCCATATTGGATTTTTACCAAGATCTTACCAGGCCATCCCCATATAACCCTTAATATTTGACCAAAATTTGAACTCAACCGGGTAAGTAGCCTTTAAGCTACTGACAGACAGACAGAAAGACCGACAGACGGACCGACGCGACGGAGTTGATAAAACAATATTTTTTGGCATCTAGCGACGCTAAAACGTAAATATCTGTAAAAGTGAGAGGTGACTTTTTCACGATTACAAACATTTTATTTGGCCGCCATTTTGTTCGGCCATCTTGAATTAGTACCACTATTTTACTAGTTGATCCCTAAACCACAATTAGTTATGGCCCAGAATTTGAAACCAAACTATTAAGCAGTTTTTTCAGGCTGAATTTTTTAATATTTTATAAAGCCGTCATTTTATTCCGCCATCTTGGATTCGTACCAAAATGTTACCAGGCACCGAGCACAAAAGCCCGCCTGAATCTCTTCGAGCTCATTCAGTGTTCAGATCTCGTGAAGTAAAGATCCCTGAAGATGCCTCGTGCAATCGAAGGTAAAACGTCGGATAGTAATTCCAATTTGACACGGTCTAATCCCAAGAACTTAATTTTTGACCAAAACTTGAATTCAATCGGGTAAGTAGTCTTTAAGCTTGAATTAGTACCACTATTTTACTAGTTGATCCCTATACCACAATTAGTTATGGCAGACAATTTGAAATCAAACCATTAAGCAGTTTTTTCAGTCTGAATTTTTAAATATTTTATTAAGCCGCCATTTTGTTCCGCCATCTTGGATTCCAACCAAAATGTTACCAATTGATTCCAACATAATACTTAATTGAGATAAATTGGATGAGTAATTTTTTAATAATTTTTTTAACATTTCACTAAGCCTCCATTTTGTTTCGCCATAATGAATGTTTACCAAAATGTTACCAGGTCATCCCCATATGACCTATAATTTTTGACCAAAATTTCAAGTTAATCAAGGCCCATTAACTGTATAGGTTGCCTCGAGCGGTTTTCACCTATCCCAACTTGGTGTGAGCGATCTACGTCACTTGGAGACCGGCTTGCTTTAACACGGCATTGTCCATATCACTTCTGTGTGCGTTTAATTACATATATTAAAATTTTTTTGTTCAAAATGGGAACCTTTTTGTTACAATAAAATGCAGCCCTCAAGACATAAGTTATTATAATTTTAAACTTATGTTTAGGGTTCAAATTTTACCAAAATTTTTTGCTGAGTGTATTTCAAAACGTTCGCATCGTATTTGAAAAAATATTATGTTCAAAATATTAGTTTCAAAAAATATTCTTGTAAAAAGTTTTAGAATGACAAATAGTTATATATCTGTGTAAAATATACATTTTTTATACAAGGTGTCCCAGTAGTGTGTTCTCGGTTTTTGTGGTAATGGTTAGATATATGTAGTTATTTAAGGAGAGAAGCGCCTCCTTCTAATTATGCATCTACTCCTCCCCCCTATCACTTCAAAATTATATCTATTCCTACTCCTCCTCTGCATTATGCCTCTACCCCTCCTCCTCATTGTGCATCTACTCCTCCTCCTCTTCCCTAATATTGGAAATTATTGAAACTACTTCGTTAACTTAGCCTCGCCGCAGGAGGTTCTCCCCTCTGTTAAAATAGTAGCCTAGCGGAAACATTAAATATAAAGAATCACCACTTAGGCTCAGTGTTAACATGGTATTTAGTACTGAAAATAACGAATTGACATAAACAATTCAAGAATTGCATAGTGAATTTAGCAAATTACTATATGAAGTTAGTGAGCATCAGATGAGAAGTGGACCATCTTTTTCTTCATTTTATTCCGAACTTTCAGAAGATTATTCAAAGGCAGTATTGTTGTGTGTTGACTATTTAAAAAATTTTGATTTGTTAGAATTTGTGCGCGAACTGATAAAGTTAGGCTTTTATAGTGAGGTCATAAGTTTAAAAAAATGTGTTCAAAATTCAACAGTCTTGAAAGAAATATCAGCGGCAGACGCTGAAAGAGATTTTTACTTGTCAATATCTCAAGAAGGTTTAGTCTAGGAAATTGTGTAATTGTGATGGAAAAACTAGTGACCGAAGTACTTGAAAAGTTTGTTATGTGAGAAGCTTGCTCAAGATATTTAGCTTTTGCTGGTGATGATGATAACGCGAATGCTCAAGATTTAATGAAAAGTCACAAATATTTAGAACATGCTGAATTTTGTAAAAAAATAGTGCAAGTGTGTAAAAACTTTTTAGAAAACAAAAACAGAAAAATATTTTAATAAGTTTAAATAAAACAAAGTACATAAAGCTAATATTATTTTTATTCATTCATAAAAAAAAAGTATAAAACGTTTGATACATAATGATTTACAGTGATAAAACCATTTTGGTTTGGATGCTATTAAAACTGGTTGTTCATCTAACTCAATAATTGGCTTTTTTACTTTCTTATACTTTTTCCTTCCCCTTAACGTAAACAAATTCAGTATCCGCCGTCAATTCTTTGATTATATTTGAAAATTGATGCAGTGGTGTATGTCCAGAATTCCAGTATATGCAATGATAATTTTTCATTAACCAAATAGCTTGCCTATGTTGTTCAGGCGAAAGAAAGTTTAAAGAAAAAGGTTGTTTAAAAATATAGTGACTTATTTATCTCCATCGTAAGCTGCCAATTCTTTAGGTATAAATTTATTTTTTTCGACCTTAATACCTTGAATGTCTAATACTAGCCTCATATTTTTAATTTAGAAAATTTCTTAAAAATAAATGTTTTTTTGGAGTAATCTTCAATATCCTTTTTGAGTTTTCTTAATTTTCTGATAAAAGTTTCTATCTCTCCTACTCGAAGTGGCATTATCAGTTAGTCACGTTTTCTTGTCAAACGTCTAGTAACAACTGACGCTTTTGTTATTTGCAAGTTATATTTAGGAATTAAATTTAATTTTGAGGTAAAAATTCCACATGCGTAACTAATTTTTGCAGCTGCTTTACAATTTTAGTAAATTAATTGTAACTAAAAACTTTATCATGTAATATTAGACAATACGCTGTTGTGTCTTTTTCTACGTCTTTATTTAGTTCAAATTCTACTCTCATTACTCCTGCTTGTAATGATTCTTTTTGATGAGAACAATTAATGTATGCAATAGGGGCCTTCTCCTTGAATATGAGCGGATCAAATAATGGGTCTTCTGTTTTTCCATAATAAGTATTACATTTCATACAAGATAGCGAATTTATTTTTACTCATATCTAGTATGAGATCGTTATAAGGATACTTTTCAGAATTAAAGAATACTTTGATGTTCTTTAAGTCTATGTCATTAAATTCACTCATATTGCTCTTTTTCTTATTCCATTTTTCTTGTTGAAATGCAAGTATAACATGACTGATATATGAGGTATATTCCATGTAAGTTTGTTAAGATTAATTTTTGGATTTTCCTTGTCATCTGTGGTTGAAATGGCATTGTTATTGGTATTATCCCTAACAAGTATGAGCTCTTGTTTCGGATTTAGTATTACTTTTTTATAGTCTTCGAAGAATCCCATTAAAGTTTTAAGGGGTATGCAAACATTAAAAAATCCTGTCTTTTCATCGACGATAGATACAGTTGTTGTCGTGGTCGCACCTGTTTGAAGAGTTTTAACAGGATGCCAGCCTGCATTTCGTAATTTAGCTGACTCGTTTTCATTAAATGAAAGATAACCTTTTAGAGTTGATGTGATACCAACATTTTTAACCGAATCTATAGTAACACCATTTAATTGGTATCTTATTTCTTTAAAAAGAAAGGCAATTCCATTATTTATTAAACTCAACGTTTTAGCAACTGTTTCGTCCTCTCTAGTTAACTTTCCTTCTATGTAAAGAAAACTTTCACAAGGAAGGGTGTATTTTTCAATTTCATAGACGGGAATTATTATCTCATCATTATTTCCTAATTTGGTGGGTAAATAAGGTTCATAAGAATGAATTTCCGACTGAGTGATGGAATTATCAATTAAAAGCTTTTCTGTAACATTAAGTATATTCATATTAAAAGTTTAAGTCCTAGAGACTCCAGAAACTTTTTATTTGCAGTTGTTAGCTCTTTAACGCTAACACGTCTACTAATGTTTTTCTTGACTAATTTATGCCTATTATACGTTTTTTTGGAGTTCTAAAAGTTCTGTTGTATAATTTAACCATTTTTAATCAAGTTTTTTAATGTGCAGTCTAAGTGTAACTGTTTCGTCCCGGAAATTCACTATTTCCCCGTTTTGATCTAATATTCTTACAGCAATACTTTCACGGTTACAGGAAAATATATAATATTTTGTGGACTTTCAATTATTTTAAATCCAGGAGAGACATTTGGAAAAAAATGATGGATAATATGAACGGGTCTTCCGTTCAAGTAGGAACCTTCAGCAATACTGCAGCCAATACATAGTGAATTAACTTTTATAATTTCTGCAGGAACATCTGAATGTTTATTCTTTCCATCACCTCTGATAACCTGATCTTTGAATACTAAAATTTTGCTTATACTACCCTCTTTAAATGTGATATTTGTAGAATTACATAATTACCGATTGTAGAGTATTTTTATTTGCATATAAATGAAACGAAATCCCTATTTTATCAAATTGTTCTATTAAATATTTATTATTATCTTGAATTTCATAGCTTCCGGGAGGGATTTCAATAAAATCGTTACCATCCCCATAGAAAAATTTGTTATTTTTTTCATCAATATTTGGAATAGCATTAAAAGTTTCAAAATTAGTTAAACCTATAACATATACTAAGTCAACATCTAAATAAATTGGAAGGTTAAAATCCGCATGCAACGTTTCTCCTTGAGCAGAGAGCGCTATTGTGAACGACATTCTAACGTATTGTCTTCTTAAATGATTCTAAGATTATCTATTGTGTTTTTTTATAAAGAAACGTTAAACAAAGTTGACCATAATTTGAAGAATTGTAAGACTGGTAAGAGTTATGATTATATATAATTTTGTTCTCGCTGCCATTGCTAAAAAAATAGGTTATAATCTCTAAAGGGGGTCTTAAATTGCCGAAACTATTAAAATAATTGATAATTTTATCATTTTTAATATAAGCAGTCCAATGTGTACCTGCTCCATTACTATTATCTAAATTTATAATACCAGTTTCATATTTACTCATTACATTTGGCATATTATTCCGCATAAATACACCACGAAAATTTGAAATTTGTAATTTCTTGACATACTTTCTTAAATCAATGATAGTTAGTGGTTTGCGAGGCAGCATCTTTAACATTTTTTTTTGTTTTAAGTATAATCCACTACCTAGTTTATATGGACGCAAAAATAAACCTTTTCCAATAGATAATTACTCCATAACAATATTATGTCTTTTTTGTTCTTCAAGTCCAGCAGCACCACCACTAAGTGCTCCTAAAGCAGATAATCCTGCAAAAAGAGGGATTAATGGTAAAACTCCGTCGGAGTGGGACAATTCGATTTGTGGGATTTTATACTTTTCCTTTATAATTGCTGATTAAAGACAACGCATCTTGAGCTGCAACACGTAAATTTTTATATTTTTTTCCGATTATTCTTTTCTTAGCTTTTTGAAATGCAGAGTGAAAAGAAATTTTTTTGATTGAACCTTTTTTCCTTTTTTTTAACTTTATTCCCCTTCCTTTTCGTAACCCCATTCCCAATCTTGATTTAGCTTTCATAATTCCAGTTATTCCTAAAGCAACAATCTTTTCACCGATTGGTGCCTCAGGTGACTTGAATCTTTCAAATGTCCTTGATGCCAATACCTGATCCGCTTGGTTGCGATGTTTTAAATCAGAAAATGTATAGTAAGCAATATCGTGTTTGCAAGCTTCGTCTAAAGGATTTTTGCTCTTATCTTCTCTAACAAGCCGTTTACCTAGTTTGGTTCCTGGACCACAATAATTGTATGATGAAATATGTAATTCGAATGGTAACTTGTTAATTAAAGTGTTTAACGAACCACCTATCGTCATGAGCTTTGACCTCCTAATATGTTTACATCTACTTCGTCTTCCCATTTTATATATACTGCAGCTTAAGTGAGGTTATATATTTAAATGAAAAACCTGAAGATATATCTCAGATACACATTGATTTTCCTAAAATGTGGTTAGAAAAACAATCTCTCTCTTTGCCAGTCAAAAATCATGATGTCAACTTAAATAATTTTAAAAAGCACGGAAAGTTATTTGGGGGGTGTTCCAAAAGAGCTTTAATCGTAGGACCTTCTGGTTCAGGAAAAACCAATGTGGTTGTCGCTCTTTTAATATCAGAAAATGGTTTACGTTTTGAGAATGTATATATTTTTTCAAAATTCTTGTACCAAACGAAAGTTTTTAAGAAACGGAATGGAGACTATTAAAGAAATAGGATATTTTGAGTCGACAAACGAAGAAGACATTGTGTCACCTGACGAGGTAAAACCCAACTCTTATGATGATCATGTCACCTCAGATATGTCATTCGAAATTTTTTAAAAAATGTGTTCAATGTGTCGGAAATCTAACTATGATTTTTTAGTTATTGATAAGAATTGCTATCAGATACCTAACCTTTACAATCGACTTTAGTTTATGACTCGTCATAGTTTAGTCAACATGAATGTAAAAGTTGCAAAGAAACTGGTAAAATCTCGAAAAGCTGTTAAACGAAAATATCAAGCACTAAAATCAGATTTAGTAGCAAGTAAAGTTCGATAAGAAAAAGAATTAAAACCAATAACTGAACCTTTGTAAGAATTAATTAAAACAATAAAAACCGAACCCTTGGTAAAACGAGAACTTACTTCACCATCACTTTTTTTAACTCCAGAAACCGGCAAACGTAGTTTTTCAACTACAAAAAAAAAGACCAGAAAGAAGACAAACGAATATTTATAATAAATATCTTCCTCAAGATATTCCATCATTTCTACAAGATCAAGACATTTTACAAAATTATAATGAAGATGTGTTCTTAGATGAACCATCTGGTACTCAACCCAGTCGTTCATCCGAATCATCTTTTATTGAACCCACGGCAGCAGATATAAGACAGGAAATGCTTGAATTAACTAAAAAAGGTGGCGTTTAAGATACGTATCTCGAAGTGTATCACCCACTCGTAAGATTATTTGTTGATGACTCGATTAAGCGTAGTCGCGAACTAGATCATACACATGGTTTTGTTCACGACCCTTTACTAGAAAAATGGAAAATCAGAGATTCTACTGTTGAGTTTAAAGATGAAAACTTAAAAATCTAATTTATAAGGGAACTACTGGGTTGTACGAACTACTTTTTTTTTAAGATCCTAAAGGTTACAAACCTGATGATGTAGAAAATTATATGGACATATTAAAACGAACAAATGCTTACAAAAGAAATTATGACCCCAAAGAGCAAGTTCAAGAAACCACAGATCCGAAATACATAACAATAATTAAACCATATTTAATAGAATAAAAACATTATTAAACCTACAAGATCTTCTGCATCTGGCATTTCAAGTATCTCTAGTTTCAGTACTTAAAACAAGTTAAGACCTCCTCAGAGACCACAATCCTCATCATCAAAAAAAGGTGGAGCAATGTTAAACTTATCTAACAAAAAAATTTACTACATTTATTTCGACAATATTAACAAAATAGTTGAAAGATTGAAACTACTTGTATCATCGCAAATGGGGGGTCATACAGGTCATCAAAATGAAATTGTGTCAATTTTAGAAGAACTTAGGGAGGCTAAAGTAATTAAATAAAAACGCTGTATTGCAACAAACTATTTATTCCTCGTAGGACTATGTCGATTGACACATTTGGGTCACATATATTAGATAGAGATAAAAATAAATTAAATATAAATGCTTCTTCTCAAATTTTAAAAGTTGTCAACATCGCCAAAACAAATTTGTTTTATAACATTGTTATGCCCTTTATTGGAACCTACGATGCCTCTAAAAGAAGTTATCAACTACTTCAAGATGAAAGATTAATATATAAATTTCCATTTACTTCAGGTGAAATAATCAAAAATTGAGTACCCCAAAGATGCGGTTTTTATAAAATAAACAATATTCCTATCTATTCCATATGGAAAGCGACTATATATATAATATATATATATATATATATATATATATATATATATATATATATCAACGTAGTAAAATGTCCGATAATTATTGAAACTTAATCATTGTCCAATTTCAGTCATGAGCAATAGAATTAAAGATGTTGTTAATGAACTTCATAGACCAAGCAGAAAAAAATATAGACGAAGAAGGGTTATTGTAAAAGGAATAAATGATCTACGGCAAGGTGATTTAGTTGAAATGTTACCATACTGGAAATCAAATAAAGGATACAGATACATGCTTGTAGTTATCAATGTGTTTTCAAAATTTTTGTGGGTAGAACCAGTTAAATCAAAGCCTGCAAATGACGTATGGGTATGCATAATAAAACAAACTGAATTAAATAAAGGCAATGTGTTTAGTATAATACCAAGAAGAGAATGGTTATAATACAAGAACAAGTAAATTTAAATATGCATTATTAACATTTCCAACATTGTACTTGTGCAAAAATTTTCAATAAAACAAAATATATTTTATATTTTTACATTTCACATAATGACTAATAACTATTTTTGGAAAACAAATAATTATAGAGAAAAATATTAGTATTGACAATTTTTATTAGCTTTAGCTTATAGCACTTTAATAAATAAGCCATAAAATAATAAAAATATAGGAAAAAAGAGATACATTAAATAATAAAATTAATTGTCATAAAATCCATTATTTACCTTTTAAACATATAAAATCATTTTATAACTAATAAATTTTATTAGTACTTTTCAATACGTACACAATAGTAAAAAATAAACAATTTAATGCTTCTGGAAAAATAAGTAATTATTCATAACACTTTAAATATTGATTGATCAAAAAAATGTTGAACAAGTCAATATACAAAACATCGTTTTATAGGTGCCTATTTTGTCATTAGTACATTTAAATACATATTGTTTTTTCTACTTTTCAAAAACCACAAACATACAGCCAAGTCGCAAGTTTTAAAATAATTATAATGTTCATCAATTGGACAGTCACCATATGTCCACTCAAATATTTCTACACCACAGTAAAAACATCTGCAATTATCATTATATGAAGTGTAGTAAGATCCTGCTCTTGCTAACACTTCAGGTTTTAATTTTCCGTTCCAATTTTTAAATGAGGAAAGTCGTTTTTCATAATTTCGATAGAAATTGTTGTAAATTTCAGAATCAAAGCTTTCTAAACACATATTTACTTCAAGTACTAAAGCAGTTAAAGAAACAACTGAATGCTGACTACGAGTTCCTCTGATATTTAATATAACCTGTAACCTTGAAAATTAAAAACGGAAGGGAAAATTGAATTTACAAATTTGAAAGGTCTTCATGGTTCACTGACCACTCGTAAAAAGGAATATCCTGATGACCCCACGCAAGTGTGTCGAAGCTGTTAGGAATTTTAAATCTTTTATCATCAGAAGAACTTAAGGCCAATTTACTTACTAATTCGGTGTAAATTGTATGTAAAAGAGATTTAAATAAATACATTGCACAGAAGGTTTTTGAGTTATTTTTAACAACATCTTTGTAATGAACAAAATCTAATTGTTTTTTAATACTACTGGTTTTAATTCTTTTGGCCTTCTTAAGAGTATTACTCTCCGTTTTGACACAATATGCTTTAGCTGAAGTGCCGTAAAAACACTTCATGGGTTTACCAGCATATTCACCTTTAAACTTCCCTACTACAGATTTGGCATTTCATGAATATTATTTGGTTTATAATTTGATGTGTCAAATTTTTCGATATTACGTTTTAAATCTTCATACACATTTTGCGTTTGTATTTCTAATATGAAAGAGTCTGTGTCAGTGTACAAAAGTTTAACTTTATCTTCATAAAGAGGCTTCAAAAAGTTATAAAAAAATCATACATTACAGTTTTTGAAATATCTAAAATTGAAAATCCTACGTAAATTGGCTTATTACATTCTACTAAAACTTTTTGCATTTGGATAGCAACTAAATTCTCATAAAACACAATTAAATCTTTAAAATACGGTTTGGCAATTAGATTTTCTGCGCCATCTTTTCTGTGATTTTTCGACCACTGTGTAACTAACCTTATGTCAATTCTTTTATCGACATTTTCCATAGTTTTTCCATATATACTGTTATTTACTAATTTAAAATTATTTTTATCAAATTCATTTTTAGACTCATTGCATAGTTTTGTATTCAAGTCAATATACGGTTTTAACGACGGTGACTAAGTAAACCGTAAAACTCTATGTACCCTAGTTAATTTCAATCCATGTTCAATGCACTGTTTTAAAGGTGTATAATGAATTACATATTTTACTTTATCTTTTAAATTTGGTATTAACTTTGTGAAATTAGAATTCGGGGGTTTATAATTTTCAGGACAAAAAGAAAAGTCATTATGAGCATCATGTAAGTCCGTGGGATACTCAAAATCAACTTTAAGGACATAGCCTTTCTCAGAAGAGTCGGAAAAGTTTGTAATATTTAAATTTTCTATTTCTGATTTTGAAAGCCATATAAAATTTTTTTGTGGAAGATATTGAGACATTGCGTATCCATAAAGATTGGTAGGATCGAGATACATAATAAAATTAGTAGGTTTTAAAGGATCGAAATCAGAAAGAAATAAATTATTTGCAACGGCTTTTCTACATGCGCAAGTACTAACACCACCTCTCATACTACTTTAAAAAAATGTAACATATCAGGGTCCGTCAGAAGTTCTAATTGAACACCTGTATAGCGTAAACAGGAATCAAAACTCAAACCGAGAAATGTATAATAATGCGCCGGATCTAATTTATAGGTGTTCATACAAGTTTTTCTAAAATTTTGAAAAATATCTGCTAAAAGTAAAACATCTGATTTTAGGTAAATATCAGAATAATCACCTAAGGTGTTACAGTTAAATAATTTCCGCACCCTTTCATATTCTTCTTTGCTAATATGTTCATTCGTCAAGTCATTATAAAATTCCTCTTGTTCAGGTATTGCGGTTTTATTTAATTTTGTAAGGTCGTTAACGTAACTGTAGGGAAATATCCCCTTTAGTCGAATATATTTAAATTTTTCAATATCAGTAAAATATTTATAAACTTCTTTACACTGATTATCACTTAGCTTTTCGGATAATTTTGCAAGGGAATAAGGTAAAAATTGAAAAGAATCAATAAATCCTAAATTTATATACTTTCTTTTTTTAATGCCAATATTCGGTCATAATAATTCTATTTTCTAACTTCTATATGTTTCTGAAAAGAAACATATTTTTCTTTATTTTGTGCTATTACCTATAATTGCTCTTGACTGTGGCATATATTTTTTATAAATAAATACAAATCGTAATTTTTTAAATTATGCACAAGGAATGCGCAACTCCTCTATATTTTCCGGTTAAATGGCAATGGTCTGCCAGTTTCTCATTATCACTTTCAGATGGTTTGTTGCAAATGTGACACTCGCTTGAATACTGACAGCTCAATTTTTCTAGTTCAGTTAAATTTTCCATTTTTTTAAATTTCCTAAATACCCAATATATGTCATGAACCTCCCTTTCTAGAAAATTTATGAACACTTGAGCACAATTAGGCACTCTGTATAATCCTAGCTTTGAAACATTATCATTAAACGAACATTTTAAGTAATATGCAAATAAATAAGGGACATGTTCAAATTTTTTTACAGTGTAAGTTTTATCTAAACCTAACTCTACATTATCGGTGCTATCAACAGGTTCAAGTACACATTCAAAATCGGCATATGACAAAAGGAACTTCCATTTGATTTTGAATATTTTCAAATTTAAGAATATTTCCCGGTACGTTCTTCCCAAATTTGTCTTCTTTGTAACCTTTTGATGGTAAATTTATTCTTACAAAATCGCAGTCAAAAGTATTATGTCTAGTTAAATACTCCTCTGAACTAAAATACTGAAGACATCCATCACATAGATATTTTCTTCCATTATGTTTTGAAACTTGACTTAATTGTAATCTACTTAAATCAGAAATATAACAGTAGTGAAAATTCCCATCATCATCACTAATTAATAATAAATTAATATGGTTTGTTTTTTTTTTAGATTTTGAATAATGTAGAGGACCTATTACTTCATAACTGAACCTAAAGTTTTTTCTAATTTTTTCCAAAGAATAAATATTAATAGATATATTGTTCTCTCTTTCAAATTTTTCTACGTCCTTTAAAGCTATAGGAAAGTCAATGCCTGAAGTATCCAAGATTGTTTCGAAGTGCGGATATGATTGGATTTCATATTCCAATCCAGTTGGAGGATACATTGCAGCTATCACACACCACGCCAAACAATAATGGTCCTGATTTCGAAGGTTAATAACAGCTCGCTTAAACTCAATTTCTTCCGGCAGTGGAATGTAGGAAGAAAAAGTGGATTATATTTGTTGAAATTCATTTCTAGATGCAAAAGTTTCAAAAGAACCCATCCTGCAACAAAAAAAAATGTATTAGAATATATTGGATTTTTTATGATTTTTAATAAAATATAAAATGGTTTTAAAATATTTAAAAAATTACCTGAATCTTTTTCTGTTAAATCATTAGCCTTTCGGTCTATTATTTCACACATTTTGTTGATGTTCGATATAATATCTGAGCTGGTACAAATAACTTTAAAAGGAGTATTGAATGACTTGATTGCGTGAACTCTGTTACCAGGATTGAAGTAAATGCCAAAGAATTCCAGATTTAATTTTAAGCATGTATGTGTTTCAAGAAATTTTTCTATTAAGCTTCTAATTTTGTCTGATATATCAGTGAAAAACAGTTGCATGTTTACATATAAGGCTTCTGCTAAAATTCTGTATGATATGATTCTTTTATCAAAAGCAGATTTAATAATTTCTCCTCCACTTTCTCCGGCACTCAAAGCTATGTTATTCTTGTGTGTATTGGTTCGAAGGTGGCTACCCCATAGTGATGTTCTAATAGATTTCTTACAATGTTCACAATATTTGTTACTTTCTAAAAGAAGAGCATTCTCTAAATAACTTTTAATTATAATAGAAAATCACCAAGTAAATTCAAAATACGTTTACAGTGCAAAAATAAAAGAGTGATAGAGAGAATAAATAGATTTAAAATAGTGAAGTCACTGCTGTCAATATTTCATAGAAATTTACGCCTTAAAATGACTGTAAAACTGCAAATCGTAACTTAAATTTACATGTAAAATAGGTGAATTTGCAATCGTAATAGCATACTTATATTTAACAAAATGAATACCAATAAAATTTCGTTATTACCTGAACACTCTGTATTTAGTATAGAAAAATTTTACAAGTTGAATATATAAAATAAAGTAATAGGTAATATGAGTTTTAAAAACAAAGTATTGCTTTGCGTTGCCAGGCCTAAAAAAAATGTAGAATATACTATAAAAAATAAACTCCTACCGTCTTTCTTTTTCAACCTTTGCTCCGATGAATTTTCCAAAACTTCTAGTTGTTGTTTGCCCCTTGCTGATACTTTTACACACTTATTTTTTATGTGACGAATTAAATTGTCTTTTCTAGTAAAAAATTTGTTACAGTTTAAACATTTAAGATTCATTTTGGGCTGAAGTAAAAAAAAATCCCTTAACTACCTCTCTTCTTGGAAAGCAGTCATTAAGTTTCTTACGTACTGAGTTAAAACTGTAGGAACAAAAGTTAAATAGGATTTTAAAAAAGATTATAGGAGAGAGGGGGCGATAAAAAAAATGTGTGAATATTTTTTAATCCATAGAATCTGCCCACCCATCAAATATACATTTAATTCTATTCCAAATTTCCTCTTGTTCCTTATCGATGGAATTATTTTTTAACTGGGAGTCAAACAAGTTGTTTAAACAAAAGTCAAAAGATTTTAATTTTGACAAAGTAATCCGTGATTCCCTACTTTTAGTTTTTTTTTGAATGCCAAAATGAATTTTTTTACGCATCGTTTGTCTGTTTGCGTCGAATTTGTCCTATGAAAATAAAATTGCTCAGGTGTTTTTGGTTCTGGAGAACATAGTTGCAAATTTGTATTTTCATTAGGCGTAAATTCTGTCTGAGAAATATCACTATACGGGGACTCTTGGAGAAAAATTGGACTTCCATGCCCGCAAGTGATATCACTATCAGAATCAAATAAAACAGAAGGAAAATTCGGAGGTGAATTATTTTTGAAAATGTCATTGTTTCGACCAACTGAGAAATCCGAACCAGGTGACCTATTATCACAGAAAGTGGGTTCTTTAGAACAATTGTTGGTAAAAGGGTCAACAGAAAATTTGGAATTTGAAACATTTTCGGTAACGTTTAAATATTGCAAATGGTTATCGCAAGGTATAGTATCAATATTAAAATGAAAATCTTCTGAATTTGAACTGTCATGATTGTCGGCCGAAAATATACCTAAATAGCCTTTCGATTTTGTCATGTCTTCTAAATTTTGTGAGTGCACCTCTAAAGGTTCGTCTTCATTAAATTGTAATATATCTAAATCAGAATTAGTTTCTAAGAGATGCTCAATCGGTTTCCAGTTGCTTAATCCCTCAGTTACTAATTCTGGTTTAAATACAACACCTGCTAAATTTGAATTAAAATTTTGAGAAGAGATATTGCATGATTTGTTTTTTGAAGATCCTATAACCAAGTAATCTTTAAAATTAGACATGTCTTCTAAAATTTCGTCAGTTGGTTCGTCAATAGGATTAGAATTATTGTCCTCTAAAAATTTAACTCCTGGGTCAGGATATTATTAGAATTAGTTGTTTGCAAGTTCTCTTCAACAATATTTTTTTTATTTATAGAATTAAGTTGTAAACGAGTATTGTTTTCTGCCATACCTTGCACCATGTCCCTGAAAGATCGGCTCCTTTGGCTTAAATTATCGCTTGAATTTAGAATTGCGGGAACATACACATTTTGCAAAATTTGAACTTTTTAACCCTCCATTATTGTAAATTTGTAAAAATGAAAGAGAAATCGAAGGTTTCTAGACTGGTTTATTAAAGGTCAATGCTAGGCCTACAAGCAACTCTCTAAACATGACCTCGTTCACATGTATGTCCCCTTACCCTCCCCCTCCCCCATCCTCACTAATTAATTAACCCCTCCCCCCTCACTCCCCTTTCCTACCCTCCTCAATGACTTTCGTTTCCCCTTTACCCAAAATTTCTTAACTTGGTGTGCTATAAATTCATTTTAATCCCCACATTTTTTAAAATAGTGATATATTTTAACCAACCGTTAACCAGAAAGTATATTAAAATGAATGGCGAAGAGCAAAACAATTTTTGGCATGGTAGACTCATTCGCATTGTTGGAAATAACATAAGAATAGTGCAGCAACCACCCCAGGAAGAACCTGTGGAACAGCCTCAGAGTAATCAAGAAGGGTTCTTCAGGAGTGGCATCATGAACGAAGACGTCCTATTCGTTTGTTCAGACCTCGGAGGGTAGGCAGAAATTCTCTACCAAGATTTCCACCCCCGTTCCCACTACAACCTGCGGGGCTAGGACCGGAGCAGGTGGATGAAGAACAGCATCACCCTGAACAAGGAAGGCGGCGGCGGGAACAAAGACGCCCTATCCGTTTAAGTAGAAACTGAGTTTTTGAGTGTACTGTTTAGTGTATATAGAAACAGAAAAATTAGGAACAGTGTTAGTTAAATTATTAGAGTGCTTAGAGATAATAGAAAAAATAGTGAAAACGATTTTTTAGAGACAATTAAATTATTACACAAATCATTTTATGGAATCTGCATGGATCTAGTCAACCGTAAGTAATAATATTTCTGTCAAGTTTAGATTATTAATTGACTGCTTAAACAAAAATGTACACATTTTTCTTATTTGCACATTTAATATTTGTGGTAAATTTTGCTTTGTTTATTTCACATACCTAACATGTTTATTGTATATAGGAACAAAAACATTTAGTAGAACTACATATTTAGAAAAATAGGAACAGTCTGTTAAACTATTAAAATGCTTAAAGACAAGAGAAAAGAGTGAAAAAGAACTATTTTTAGAGACAATAAAATTAGAAGTAGTGTACAAAGATTTATACAAAATTTAAACAAAGTTTATTAAGTTGTAATATTTTGGTTACATTATGTTTTAATTAAGTGCTTAATAAAATACACTCGTCGTTTTAGTAAATTTATAGTCTCTTAAAGAAATTCGGAAAAGCACATTTAAATGATCTAGTAATAGCGAAGTTAAAAATAATAGTGTTTACTAATAGTATTTTATATTGTGGTTTTCAACAATATTTCAGCAATTACTTCATTACAGATAGACAAAATAACACACCAGGCCTTTTTTTAATTTACATACATAACAAGTAAAACATATATTGATTTGTATATAGCTTAAAAAATATACGTGTCTTTTTAGTCACCTAATAAATTCCACACTTATTAACTGGGAGTTGTTTTATTAAAGTGAATGTAATAATATCATAACAAGACTATATAACACTAATTTAGAATTATTTGAAAAATATAACCTTAATAATATCCAAATCAGTATCTGGATTCTGACATAGGTATAAAAATAAATAAAAAACAAACTAACATTCTATATTTTATTTTGTATTAGCTGCGAGTGAATTTAAAGTTGTAGATGTAATGTTACAAGCATGTCTTAAATTGTACATCCTATTTTTACGGGCAATATTTTCATCAACCAAATAACTTTATTCTTCAAATATTTGCCGTGGAAACGATTGTTGGGAAAATTGTAACCATGGAAAATATCCATCGAATAGAATTATATGAAGATGAAAATATCAGCCCTTAGTATATTAGTTGCATAAACATATGAATAGTCCAGATTATAGGCAATACTTTTTAATGTTAAAACTAAAAAATAAATTACGTTTTTGGAACTTCGTTAACTTCTATTTGAATTGTATTTACATTACAAAAAACACAAATGTCTGGAAGTATCATCTGATACAATGATTTCGAACAAATTGCACATCTAATATCTCAAATCTGAATATCTAACACTTCGTTTATAATGAGTGTTTATATGTTCGTGAGAACCATTTCCAAGAGACAGTTGATGTATGTAATAACAAAAATAACATAATGTATTTTTTTTATGTCTAATACCGTACGAACTATGACATAACTTTGAAATATACAAAATATTTTATCTATGAAATCTCACGAAAAATCCATATTAACGCCTTTTTTGCCGTTGCATTTTCATCAGCTTGGTCAATTTCTAGATCTGAATCACCCGATTCAATGTAATTTGAAGTAAAATTATTTACATCTTGAAGCTCCAAACGTTCGCCTTCAGCAAGGTTGACGTTTACATAGTCATAAATGTTCACCACTTCCAATACTTCATCCGGTAAAATTTCGTTCACATTAGCCATGTTTATATAGTTAAAATGTTCTTAAAATAAACTTTCACTTCACTAAGATTCAAGTTTTTAAATTTCGTAAGGTGGCAATAATGCAAAGGAATGGTTTCAGAATTTAATAACAAAATGATAAAGCAATACTCTTTTCTACACAATGGACACGTTAAAAAACTGTCCACGGTCCACTCGACTAAACAGTTAAGGTAAAATTTATGATCACAAGAATTAGGTCTGCATCTTTCTTCATTTTTTAAAGGTTTATAGCAAATAGGACACTCATCGGAAATTTCTTCTGTCACTTTATTTTCTTTTTTATTTCTTTTTAATTTTACTTGCTTTAAAACTCTTCGAGAGTCCCTTTTTCTTTTAGACATTTTACAAGTTTCAGAAATGTTTGTTACTTTAAATTTACAACTTTAAATTGAAGCAGCAAAATCGTATTTACCTCTTTTAAGCTTTAACTTTAAGAGGGAGTCTCTCGAAGTAATACTATATTATTGGCCATAGCTTAAAGAAATAACCTTCAGGCGACAAGGCTAAGTTAACGAACTCGATTAAATAGTTTTCAATATTAGAGGAGGAGGAATAGATATAATTTTAAAATGATAGGGAGCAGGAGGAGTAGATGCATAATGAGAGCAGGAGGCGCTTCTCTCCTATAAATAACTCATATATGGAACACCTTATTACATTTTTTAATTTTATCTAAAATTCTACGTCTACTTCATATTTTGTTCATAGGCCTAAGTTTAATGGTTTTCGAGATACTGACATTTAAAAACTGTGATTTTCAATTTTGAACAGCTGTAGAGTCTAGACGGTTCAGATTAGAACAAAAACACCTTATGTATATTTTCATATTTTATTAACTATAGGTATACTATTTCCAGTAAACAAAATGTATTATTTAACTGTTCAAACATCTTTTTTAATAATAGAAAATAAATCAGCACACAATTTATGCTTAAACGGCAACAAATTAAAAATTAATTAAAAATTCATAAAAATTTTCATTATTTTTATACTGCTTTTCTTGTGGGTCCACTTCAAAACTGCTTCTTTTTTTACCTTGTTTCTTCCTTGCCAGTTGATTTAAATATTTCTTTCTTATAAACGACCTTTGTCTTAAGAACATTAAAATATTTTGAAACTTTCATATCGAGGTAACCTAATAGAGTTAATGGGCCTTACAAGTCAATCGGGTAAGTAGTTAGACAGACATACCGACGGAATTGCGAAAACATATTTTTCGTCATCTGTGGGCCCTGAAACGTGAAGATCTGAAAAAATCTCGGAGTGATTTTTTTCACGATTACAATACTTCCCTTTTACGAGGGAAGTAAAAACACAATACAATACTTTAACCAGTGTATTATTTATCTTCGCACTGCCAAGCAAGACACAAATAACATATGTTTTCAAATAAATTACTATAGCAAACGTTACATGAAGCTGTGAAAACCGTATTTAAAAATGTTTAAGTAGTTTAAAAGTTACGATAAAAAAATTTTTTTTAAGGTTTTCAATTTTTTTTAAATTAAATTAATAATAACAACAACAATGTTAACAACAAACATCTTCATTAAATACAAGCTCAAGAGTAAAATCTTATAAAAAGCAATAAAAATTAAATATCAGTAGCAAGGCGATATTTATCCAGAGGGGCTACTATTACATACCTTAAAACTACGAATACTATAAATAAATGGTTAATAAATACCTAAACCTAATCTATCTATAAATTAAAATTTTAATATAAAACAAAATAAAAAACTCACAGAAAGCACTATAATAATAAAATAAAGCAAATATAATTCATACATAGAAAATGTATACGCACATTCGATAAAAATAACGCAGTAGGTCAGTATATTAAGAATGTAATAAAATTGACGAGAAGTTTATTATAGAGATGCGAGGTCTGATATGCAAAATACTTCTTAAACAAAGCTGTCGAGCTTTAGGACACCCAACTGTGCATGGTGTTGGGGCCATGGACTTGATCACGTAAAATTAACCTATCATACAGGTATTTAGGAGTAACAATAATTATAACGTTTGAACAAAAACTGCAAATGCAGCTCTCTTTGTTTATTCATTATAATTAAGTCCTTTAAA
>JAUTXW010000173.1:0-178782 GCA_030620095.1 Kuschelorhynchus macadamiae
GAGCATAAAAATACCTCTAAAGCCAGTTATTTTTAACAGCTTTACATATTTAATAATATCATTGTTCGTAAGTGCTCTTTTTGGAAAACTTATTTTGAATTTTTTTTTGTCTGATTGCTTTCATTTTGACTGATCCTCCTTTATAAGGTCTAATAAATAGTCCTTTTCCTTTATATGGTCTAATATATAATCCTTTGCCTTCTTTAGAAGCATTTTCCATTGCAATATTATGTCTATGTATTTCTTCTAGTTGCTGTTTAGCTGCTTTAGCATTATTTACTGCCTTAGCAATTCCTGTCGCGCCTCCACCAGTGCACCCATGGCGCCAAGAATGGGAAACAAAAGAGGTAGAAATCCTCCAACTTTTTTGGGTGTTCGAATGATACGTTTTTTTCTCAATTTAAGTTTACCCCCTTTTTTATCTTTAAATCCCAAACCGAACTTTTTTTTTACCCTTCATTATTCCTGCAACACTTAGAGCTGCAATTTTTTCACCGATAGAAGAATCCTTAGCTTTACCCTATCCCAGGCTTTTTTTTCTAATATTCAGTCAGATATGTGTCTTCTTGATAAATTTTCAGTCTGAGAGTATGATATATCGTGTTCTTTACAAGCGGAATCCATTGGATTTATACCATCGTCACCTCTAGTTAATCTTTTCTCCAAGTTGGTGCCTGGACCAGAATAATTATATCCTTATCCTTATCTTATAAGGGAACTTTACAACCACTTTAGGTACATAACAGCAATATTGAATACGTAGAGTCGGTTAAATTCCTGGGTTTAAATATAAATAACAACCTAAAATGGTCTAATCATATTGACACCTTAACTAAAAAACTTTCTACCGCCTGCTTCGCCATTCGATCAGTTTCAAAAGAACTAGACGTTCCTTCTACCAGACTTACTTCTTTTTCTTTATTTGAATCCCACCTCCGCTATGGCCTTCCCTTTTGGGGCTGCTGTACCACCGAGCAATTTCGTAGTATTTTTTTATGCTTCAAAAGAGAGCCATTCGTTATTTGTTTGGTCTAAATAATAGAGCCAATACTATTTCAAAAAACATGAAATATTAACACTTCCTGCATTATTTATTTTGGAAACGGTATGTTTGCTGAGAAAACATATAAACACCCTCCCAGAAAGGCCATCACATGTATACCCTACCAGAAACTCTAGGCATGATATATATCTTCCCATTCCTTCCTCAGAATTAATAAAAAAATCAATTATTTATAACGCCATAAAACTTTACAACAATCTGCCAGTACATTTAAAATCTATCCCTATGCTTGCACAATTTCGAAAAAACACCAAAGCATACCTCATTGAGAGACCATTTTACAGCGTTAATGATTTTTACAGCGAGTAAGTCTCTTTAAATTGTCACTAAATTCGCTTGTTTACTTAAATCTTTTGTGAGTCATGTCCTAACTCGTAGCATAGAATTTTGAAAATCATCATATAGAGAAAAGAACTGTCGAACATTCACTTAAAACTTAATTATTTTTGTTAGGTATTGGATTAAAAACAAAATTTAATTCTTTTTTGTATACTACATTCTACACTAGTTCATTATACCTTCTGTTTAACATCACAATTATTTGTATAACTATAATAACATCGAGTTTAAGGTCGCATAGTTGCAATTTTGATTTCAATGTCATCGAAATTATTCACCTCGTACATGTGTGTTTGTTTACTTTTATAAGGTTATTAGGATTCATTAACTGTTTTGCGGCAATGTTATGTTATATTCTAACGTGTGTTTTACGATTTGGTAAATTGATAATTTACATTTTTAAAAAGCATTAACCTATCGAAATTCTTTTCGATTAATGTTTTGATATGTCTTATTTTAGGTATATTTTGCTTTGTCCATAAAATTGTAAAATTTTTCTGCGGCAATAAAGCATACTTTTGTTTGTTGTTTGTTTGTTTGTTAATTATATCCTGGTATATGAACTTCGAAGGGTAGTTTACTAATTAATTTATTTACTAAACCAGAGCCTTTTCTATTACGTCTTTTGATAGTTTTTTTCAACGTATGCGGACCCACAGTCATTGAAGTTCTTTTTATACTAAAAACACATTGACATTTTTCTGGTATAAATACTTTTACAGCTAAAAATATTTACTAGTGTGATTAAGAATGAGGATTGAAAAACAAAAATTCTCTTTACCAGTAAATAATCATGACGAAAAAATTTTAAGTAAACAGTTGAGAAAGCATGGTGACTTATTTTGCGGTGGTTCAAAAAGAGGACTCATAGTTGGTTGCAGTGGTAGCGGTAAAACCAACGTTATGCTTACACTGCTCGAGCATCCTAATGGAATTAGGTTTGAAAATGTCTATGTTTATTCAAAGTCATTAGATCAACCAAAGTATGAATATTTAAGAAAGTTGCCTATGAAAGAAATTGGATACTTTGAATACGATAGCGATGAGAACATTATTTCACCTCATGAGATTGCCAAATTCCGTTATCATTTTTGACGATATTCCTTGTCATAATCAATCTTATATTAGGGACTATTTCACGCATGGAAGGCATAGAAACACCGATTGTTTTTTTATTTTTCAAGGAGATTCCTCAATCCTTAAACGTCTAATTCGAGAAAATTCTAACTTATTAATTTTATTTAAACAGGACTGTTTGAGTTTAAAACATATATATAACGACCACTGTGTATTGGATATGACATTTGATCAGTTTAAAAATATTTTTGCTAACTGTTGGATGGATCCATATGGCTTTCTTGTAATTGACAAAGATTGTGAAGTAAATCACGGCAGATACAGGAGTAAATTCGATTCCTTTATATATTTATAAAAGTGAAAACGTTTAGTTAGAGAATTAATAAAATCGAGACAAGCCGTGAAGCAGAAATGTCGAAGCTTGAAATTAGCTACTTCTACCGCTCAGTCCGAATTAGAACAAACTTATAGACCAATAACACAACTCTTAAACAGCTAATTTCAAATATTGATAAATCCGAACCATTCGATTTAAAAGAGGAAAGAGTTTCAAAGTATGAATGAGTATAGAATGAATGGGAAAAAACATATAAAAGTTATATTTCGAATTATTACAAAACATAAAAATTGAACTTCCTTTAAATTGAATAAACAAGTTTGTTGTCATGTCAACCGTTAAGCAACAAGTCATTAATGAATTACATAAACCTGCTAGAAAAAACTACAAACGCAGAAGGGTGGTGGTGAAAGGGTTAAATGATCTTTTTCAACCTGATTTGGTTGAAATGTTACCCTATGCCAAATTTAATAAGGGATTTAAATATATCTTGATTACCATAAATGAATTTTCTAAGTATGTTTGGGCCGAACCGGTAAAATCTAAATCTGGAAAAGACGTAACAGCGGCAATGAAAAAAATATTAATCAGTGCAAAAACGCCACCAAAAAACTTGCAAACGGACAGAGGGAGAGAGTTTTTCAATGTAAATTTTCAAAATTTGATGCAACAATTTCGAATTAACCATTATAGCACGTTTTCCAATTTGAAAGCGAGTATAGTAGAAAGAGTGAACAGGACTTTAAAGAATAATATGTGAAAAATATTTAGCATTCAAGGAAATTATAAATGGTTTAATATGTTAGCGGATATTGTAAAAGAATATAACAATACAAAACATTCTTCAATAGGAATGAAGCCAAAACAAGTAAATAAAACAAATGAAAAGAGAATCTTGAAACCTGCATTTACTCATGCTAAAACGTCAGATATTAAATCTCCAAAGTTTAAAGTGGGTGATCACGTACGCATAATCAAGCATCGAGAGGCATTTTCGAAAGGTTACTCACCAAATTGGTCAAATGAGATATTCCACATTAAAGAAGTTAAGATGACAAACCCCTGGACATATTTAATTCAAGACGAAGATAAGCAGGACATTCTGGGTGGGTTTTATGAGCAAGAATTACTAAAAGTAAAGCATAACGATGTGTATCTTATTGAGAAGATTTTGAGAAGGAAAGGAAACAAAGTATATGTGAAATGGTTAGGACTTGATAAAAAATATAATACATGGATTGATAAAAAAAATATTGTTTAATTTAATTGTAATTAAATTTTAATTAAATTTGTTTTATTTCTGTTACTCACTTTATGCTTTAGCTGATACAAATTACAATGTCTGAAAAGTACCTACTCTTATAATAAACTCGCTAATTAATTTCAAATAAAATTCACATTTAAGAAATTAAAATTTTATTAAGTAAAATATCAAATACAATTTTTATTAAAACGTGTCAAATATATTTTATTTCTATGTTCCTCAGATAATATCGAATCTAGAATAAGTTTACAATCATTTATTCTTGTTTCAAAACGGAGTCTATCTAAGTACCACATCTGAAAGTTACTCCTACGAGCTTGGCTGTAAGCAAAGCTCCACTTCACTAACACACGCACCTTATTGTTCTCTTCCAGAAAAGATATTGTTTTCTTCATAATATTTTCTGTTTGATCCATTTTCATTGTTTTCTTCGTAATATTTTCTTTTTGTTCCATTTTGCTTCAATTTAATTTCCATTTCTTCAGGATATAAAGCAAGTACATCCATCATAGTTGAAACATTTTCACTGTTAGGATTTTGTGTTAGATTTATTATATTATAAACATGCGTACACAAGTCGCCACAATCAGCTGAAATATTATTTTGAAATATTTTAAAATATGTATTGAATTCTTGCCTTTTAATTATAGATAATCTATAATCAATAATTTCCTTCAATCGCCACAAATTGTCCAAAGACTCTTGTCCTAAGTATATGAAGTGTGGGCCTTTTGTAATTTGCAGAACAGGGATATCATTTATTTTCTGGACCGGCAGATGAATGTTGTTTATCTTCATACTGGTTTGATCAACTTGAGGAAAGTAGAAATTGTTTACAATAATTCCTTGATGAACACAAATGTCTTTCCAATTTTCTTTGGTTAGTGCGATTAAAAATCCTGTTTTTCCACCAATTACAATTTTTGGAGAAAAATCATTTAAACTAATGCCAACAAGAACAAATTTTGACAAAGAATTATTTAAAAAATAAATTTTTGAATTAAGAAGCGTTTCTAAAGATTTATGAACCACGGCGTTGTTCATAATGACTAAACGAGACTGAAACATATTGCGTTATTCTTGTACTTAAATATTCTCATCCCCACTTTCTTTAAAGTTTCGATTAAAATGGATTAATGAAAAAATAGATTTCCAGGTTGAAATTTGTAATAAAGATAAATAATTAAAATGGTAATGTATAAAAATAATGCAAAGTTTAATGTAACACTAATGATGGAAACGTAATAATTTTTGAATCCGTCATAATAATTGGTATGGTTGGGGGTTATAATTTGTAACTGATTATTTTTAAACTCTAACCTTTCGATCCAATTTGTATCAAAAATAGATCGATTTGGATAATTATACAAAATTTTAAAAAATTTACTTGCATTTTCATCTCCATTTATTCGTTCCATCCAACTAATTGTACTATTGTTAATTAATCCAATTTTCATAAATTTACAATATTTACTTAGATTGACGTCTGTTTTATTAGAAAAACATATTTCAAACTGTGTTAGGCCAGGGGGATGATGAACATAAAAAACATTTTGGAAAATAAAATGAAAAAGAATGCATTGCGATCTACTGATAGTCATTGAAACAAATTAATAATTATATTCCAAATTTATTAACATTAAGCAGATACTTTCACCACGAAAGCAAAAGCAGTTGTAAATTAATAATAATAATAACTTAATTTAAAGATATGTAAAAGTTCATAAATAAGGATATAAATAATACTATATAAAATGTGGAGCTTGAAGACTTATTTTGAATGGTTACAATTATTCAATTCCTATTTTTACACAAACAGTTATTTAATTCACAATTTCTAGCAAATTTCTTATGCTCCACAATAGGATCATGATAACTTAACCAAACAAAAATTTCAATAACACAATAAAAACATTTACAAATATCATTGATTGAAATATAGTAAAAGCCAGCCAACACTTCTGGTCTCAATTTTCCTTTCCATTTCTTAAAAATGGAAAGTCATTTTTCATATGTTTTAAAATAACTGTTATCAATTTCGTTGTCAAAAGTTTCTAAGCACTTTTTGTGAAAGGCTTATGAAGACTAACTTTGGTTTCAAAAACAACAAATTTAAATACCTTATAATATCTACATAAATATATCTAAATCTTCATGTTCTGCATTCCATTGATACAAAGCAATATCTTGGTGTCCCCAAGCTAATGTATTAAAACTATAGGGAATTTTATACCGCTTATCATCTTCAGAACTCAAAGCCAATTTAATAATTAATTCGGTGAAAATTGTTGTCTAGATCGAAAAACATACATTGAACAAAAGGTTTTAGAATGATTTTCAACAACATCTTTATAATGAATAAAATCCAACTGCTTTTTAATGGCACTTTTCTTAACACCTTTTACTTTTTTTGTTAAACTATTTTCCGTTTTAATACAATATGCTTTTGCTCCAGTGCCAAAGAAACCAATAATGGGTTCACCAGCATATTCATCTTTGAATTTTCCTATAACTGACTTTGTAATAGGCATTTCATGAATATTACCAAATTCATAATTAGATGTATCAAATTTGTGAATATTTTTTATCATGTCAGAATAAATATTTGGAGTTGTGACTTCTAAAATGAACGAATCGGTATCGGTGTATAAAAGTGAAATACTTCCTGATAAAGAGGTTTTAAAAAATTATAAAAGAAATCATACATGACAGTTTTAGATATATCTAATATTGAGAAGCCTACATATATTGGTTTATTGTAAATAACTTGAATCTTTTGCATTTGAATAGCTACCAAGTTTTCAGAAAATATTGTTAAGTCCTTGAAATATGGTTTTGCAATTAAATTCTCAGTACCATCTTTTCTTCTATTTTTTTTCCCACTCTGTAACAAGTCTTACGTCAATTCTCCTATCAACATTTTCTATAGTCTTGCCATAAATACTATTATTTGCCAACTTGTGAGTATTACGATCAAATTCATTCTTTGAATCATTTCTTAATCTTGAATTCAAGTCTATATATTTTTTCCTCCAATCAGATTGAGAAAAGTGTAAAATTCTATGAACTTTAGCCAACTTGAGTCCATGTGCCAAACATTGTTTTAATAACTGATAGTGAATAATATTTTGATTTATCATTTAAATTGGGTATTAATTTTATGCATTTAGAATTTGGCGGTTTAAAGTTTTCAGGACAAAACGGAAAATCGTTATGATAGGAATGTAGACTTGTAGATATTCTAAATCAACTTCTAAAACATATCCCTTATTAGATTTTTTAGAAATATTCATAATATTTAAATCGTTGATTTCTTTATCTGTTAACCAAATAAAAATCTCCCGTTGGAATGTGCTGTGATATTGCATAACTATGCAAATTTGTTGCATCATAATAAATTATGTATTTAGTTGGCTTTAAGGGATCAAAATTTAAAAGAAATGGATTATTAGCTTCAGATTTTCTACAAATGCAAGAGCTCACACCACCGCGAACGCTTTTTTTGAAAAAGTGTATGATATCTGGATCTGTTAACAATTCTAACTCTATTCCAGTATAACGCGAACACGTCTCCCAAGATAAACCTGGCAAAGTGTAAAAATGAGCTGGATCGAGCTTATATGTAGATAAACAAGTGCTTCTAAAATTTTCAAAAATATCTGCCAAAAGTAAAGTATCAGAGAGTAAGTAAAGGTCGGAGTATTGACCAAGAGATTCACATTTAAACAATTGCCAAACCTTTACATCTCTTTGATATTCTGCATCACTGATGTGCTCATTTGTTAAAGTATTATAAAATTGCTCTTTCTGAGGTAAAGTTGTTTTTTCTAATTTTAAATAATCATCAATATAATTGTAAGGAAATACACCTTCTTTTTCTTTACATGGTTCATCTTTTAAGTTTTCAGAGAGTTTTGATAAAGAATGGGATAGAAATTGAAAAAATCAATGAACCTTAACGATATATTTTTTTTCTTAGCCCTTTGTGTCTTTTTATCAAAATAGTTATCCACATGAATAAGCTTTTCAGATGAAATATATTTTTCCTTGTTTTGTGCGATAACTGTTAGTTGTTCTTTGTTTAAGCATAATTTTTTAAGAAATAGATGAGAATCATAATTACGCAAATTATGCAATATAACTGGAATAAAGTTAGGTATTCTGTAATTTATGTTGCAGAGTGAATGAGCTGGACCTCTATAAAGACCAGTTATATGACAATGATCTGCAACCCTGTCATTTAAAAGAGGTTTATTACAAATATGACAAACTGTTTCATAGTTATGATAAATTTTGTCCAGTTCGTTCAAAGGAATCATATTTTTAGGAAACTTTAAAAATTTATTGTATGTGCTATACTCGTCTCTTTCTAAAGAATTTATAAATAATGTATCCCAATTTTGACCTCTATCTTTCAAATTTAGAATAATTATCTTCGAAGGAACATTTAATGTAATAGGCAAATGAATGTGGAATATGTTCATATTGTTTTAAGGTGTATGAATTATTAGGATTTTTGTCAACATTGTCATTATTTAAAGGCTTTAAAATGCATTTAAAACCTGCATACACCACGAAAGGAACTTTCATTTGTTTATGATAATTTACAAATTTCAAAATATTATCATATGAATAGTTTTCAAACTTATCTTTTATTAATTCTTTAGAAGGTAGGTTAATTCGTAAATGATCACAATCATAGCTATTGTGTTGTAATAAATTTTCTTCTGTAGGGAAATATTGTAAACAACCGTCGCAAATATATTTTTTTCCGTGATGTTTAAACATTTGTGCAGAAACTAATTTTGATAAATCTTAAATATAGCAATAATGAAAAGTTTTTTCATCGTCATCACTTATTAACAATTAAATTGACATGTTGATTTTTTTATTCTAATCCATATACATTAATAGAAATGTTATTTTTTTCTTCAAAAATCTTAATATTCTTTAGCAACATTGGAAATTCTATACCTGACATATCCAAAACAGAAGAGTAGTGTGGGTAAGATGAAGTTTCAAAATCTAATCCGCTTGGTTGGTGAAGAGCAGACACAACTGCCCAGACGAAGCAAAAGTAGTCATCAATGTTGATCACAGCTTGACGTCTCTTGATCTCTTGAGGAAGTTCGATAAAAGATGAGGCTCTCAGCGGATTGTGCTTGTTAACATTAATTTCCAAATGAAGTAAATTCATCAAAGCCCATCTTGCAATGTAAAAATTAAAAAATTACTTTTTTTGTTGCCGTGGTAAAATAGAAAATAAATTCTTTACTTGAATCTCTTTCTGCAAATTCGAATGACTTGGAACGGCGCATTAAAAGTTTTGACATCATAGCTGTCGCTGCTGGGGATAAAATAGAAACCGAACAGTTCAATATTTAGCTTGATACATTTATGTTTCTGCAGTTCTTGATCTATTAGATGTACAATTTTGTATTCCAAATGTTGAAAACATTCTTTCACATTTATGAAGTTTTGGGGTGAGGAAATCCTATAAGATATTATTCGTTCCCTGAATGCCGACTTGATAATTTCAACACCTTCCTCCAAGCCTATTTTGGAATTGTTCTTGTGCACACTAGATCGAAGATGTCCACCCCATAGACTTTGGTTTATATTTTTCTTGCATTCTTTACAATATTTTACAATATTTGTATAATCCATAAATTAAGAAAAAATATTTTACAAAATAAAACATGATAAATAAAATGTTCTTACCTTTAACAAGCTTTGGTTATTTCAACCAACTAGTGAGTGTTGTGGAATTTCCGCAAACATGTTTTTTAATATGTCGCAATAAATTATCCTTTCTAGTAAAGACTTTATTACATGTTACACACTTATGCATTTTTGAAGTTGTCTAGATAATAATAATAAAATTAATATTGTGCATTTTTATTTAGTTATAGTCAAATTTTGAAAAAAGCAATTGCATTTTTGAAGTTCTCTGGATTATAATAATAAAATTAATATTATTTTTAAATGTGTTCAGATTATTTGTTGCGTTTAGATTGACAAACAAAAATCTTTTTTGGCTTTTTCGCAACTGAATAAAAATATTTAACTTTAAATTAGTTGAAGCAGATATTTAATATAATTACATACCTCAACATGTAGACTAGTCTGTCTACGGAATGTTTCGATACATAATATAAATAATATTATTTAAGCAAGCATAAGAAATTTTATCATTTACCTTAAGTTTTTATAGACACATAGTAGTTGTACAAATACTTAGTCCCGATAGGATGAAAGTATTTGTACAACTACTATGTGTCTATAAAAACTTAAGGTAAATGATATAATTTCTTATGCTTGCTTAAATAATATTATTTATATTATGTATCGAAACATTCCGTAGACAGACTAGTCTACATGTTGAGGTATGTAATTATATTAAATATCTGCTTCAATTAACTTAAAGTTAAATATTTTTATTCAGTTGCGAAAAAGCCAAAAAAGATTTTTGTTTGTCAATAAAATTAATATTGTGCATTTTTATTTAGTTATAGTCAAATTTTGAAAAAAGCAATAGAAATTAATTGACTTTATGAATCCATTTCGTCAAATGAGTCAACTAATTAGGCCTGTTTAACAGAATTCACCGTACTTGCGTCTCCCTGTTTAATTGTGATCAAATCAGTTAAATTTTGAATAGCGAAACCCAGACACTTAAGGTTTGCTACATGTTTTTTATTTTTTTTATTAATTTTAAATTTTTTTTTAATCATAAATGATGGTTTCGAAATTGAATTTTGTTCAACTAGTGAATTATTAAGAGAAATATCCAAAGTTAAATTTGCTTAAATTTGTTTTTCTTGCGAATCAGAGTTTACAATATCATATGGTGAATTAATAGTAGATATAGCCGAACTTAAATTTTGATCAATTTGTTCTTCTTCCGAATCAGAATTTTCACTAAACAAAAAGGGAGAGCAAATTGGTCTCGGAGAATTAATTGGCGATTTTAATGTTAAACAATATCCTCATAGATAGAATTTTGATTTTTGTCAATGGCATTCAGTTCTTGAAGAGTTTGTTTAGGTTTTGTTGTAATTAAGTCCGTTTTGTTGTCGATAATGTCATTAAGATCATCAAGAGTTTGTTGTTGAGTACCTGTAAATAAATATTTTTCGTTGTTCTGTTTGTTGGCATTATTCTGAACTTGGCTATTGTAAATAATTTCATTCAAGTCCTGAATAGTTTGTTGTTGACTAGTTGTAAATACGTCTGTTTCATTGTTTTGTTGGTTTGCAAAATTTTGCATTTGAGTACATGTCTATAAGTCAAAGTAATTGTCAATAATTTTGCTACTCGATGCCAAAAAATTGTCACAAAAAAGTGTCACAAATATAAATAAAAATGTCACCAATATAAATAAGAATTTAATTTTGCCAAATAAAATGTTAGAAATATAAATAAAAATTAAAAAATTACTAAATAGACACAATGAAAACAACAGAAAACTCGCGAGCCCTGCACAGTATGAATGCAGAAATCAATTGCACCCGTCTCTTCGCTGAGGCGATTTTATATGGAAAAGTTGATCACATGTCCTACTTAAAGCTGAACGACAATCATACAACCACTTTCCCAAGTCGAGCAACGACCTTACCCCCCCCCCCTTCCCTCTCCCCTCCCCCGAACTCCTGAAATCCCGAGACTCAAATCCCGGCTCCCCAATTACCGGCTACTCTTTTCGGGTTAAGTTAGGATAAGTTAGGTTAGGTTAGGTTAGGTTAGGTTATTTTAAAAAGAAGAAAGGAAAAAAAAGGAGTAGGAAGGAAAAAGGAGTAGGAAGGAAAAAGGAGAAGGAAAGAAAAAGGGGAAGGAAAGAAAAAGAAGAAAAAGAAAAAAGGAGAAAGAAGGAAGGGGGAGAAAGAAGTTGGGGTGAAGGTGGGGGGGTTAAGGGGGTCTTAGGTTAGGTTAGGTTAAAAAAGAAGAAAGGAAAAAAAAGGAGTAGGAAGGAAAAAGGAGTAGGAAGGAAAAAGGAGAAGGAAGGAAAAAGGAGAAAGAAGGAAGGGAGAGAAAGAAGATGGGGTGTGGGTGGTGGGTTTAAGGGGGGTTGGCGGAGCGGGGAGGGGGTGAAGTCCCCCTTGGCGCCCCCCCTTAGTATCATTCGCTGTAATATCAGTTGTCGCTATTATTTATAACTTATAACCAAATTTTTTTTTATCAAATCTATCTAAATCTAAAGTTCCTAACGATGGCAGAAAATATGATTGGAAACGCTGCATAAATTGAAGAAAATAATGTGAAGATCGCCGCTCAAATTGAAGAAAGAGAAGAAATTTTTATTAACTTGGAAGGCGATTCCATCAGTTATAAACATTCATTTTTGGACAAATCATCTAGGCTTGTTAGAAGATCATTCTTGTTTAACATCGATATTAATTATATTGAGAAGGAGGAAGATGAGGAGGAGGAAGATGATCAGGAAATTGACGAAGGAGTGGACATGGATGGACAACTGCTAAATTTGGGAACCGAGGCTGACGTAAAAGTAAGCAAGTTTAGAGCTAGTGAGTTATTTAATAATTTTGAAGGAAAAGATGTATGTGTTATACAAAGCTACACTAAAATTGAAAGTCGAAGACTAGGAACATTTGCTATTTGCCTTCCTTGTAGTCCCATTCACATGAGATATTTACGGAGAGGGGAGTCCGATCATGTGAGCTGCCACTACAAAAGAGCTTATGTTGTTAGTGCTTCTGATCTACATTGTGCTATTTGTAGGATAGATTTTTTTCTACTAATTCCTGAACCTGCTTGCTTATACTGCAATAAAAATGAAAAAAAAAAGAGATGGGAGATTATGTTGTAAAATATTAATATTAAGCATAGTTTGTAAAGGTGATGGGTAGATTATTTTAACAATATTAATTTTAAATATAGGTTATAAACGTAATGGGTAGATTATGTCAAAAATATGAATTTTAAACATAAATTGTAAAGATTATAAGTAGAATACGTCAACAATATTAATTTTAAAAAATGTCAACTGGTACTATAAGCGGTTATATATTTTCAGTGCTATATGCAAAATACTTCTTTTTATTCTAACATCTGACCCTGTATTTTTCTTATTACAACAAGAACGAAAAATGAAATAGCTAATCATATGTAAAAATAATGTGTAGATTATGTAAACTGCCACTATAAGGGCTCATATATTAGCATAAAATTTTGTTAACGCTTGTTTCTGTATTCAATTGAGTTTTCTCTTACTTGATGCAAATTATATTAATATTATTAGTATAATTAAAAAATAATAACATTTAATTTCAACTGTTTATTATTTTAAAAATGTTAAACCATAACAATTGTTTTGTTATGTATTGTGAAAATTAGTATGTATTAAAAAACTTCTTAAAACATTGTTGTTTTAATATAGGAAAAGGAAAAAAAATATATTAATATATTATTATTAGTATAATTAAAAAATAATAACTTTTAATTTCCACTGTTTATTTTAAAATGTCAAACCATAACAAATTAGTATGTATTAAAACACTTAAAGAATATTGTCGTTTCAATATAGGAAAAGGAAAAGGAAAAACTGTGTGTCAATTATTATAAATACATTTACATTTACTTTTTACAAATTTATTTGACCAGAGTTTTCACAAACACAAATTATGAAAAATATTATCCTCTTTTTAAAACTACAACAAAATGATGTCTAATTACATCTTTGAAGATTTGTACCAAATAGTAATATCTAGTGCGACATATAGGACAATTGTTTACCATTATAGAACAACAACTTTCATCATTCCATCTTAAAATACATTTTAAACAAAAAAAGGTGGGAACATGTATTTGGTCTACATGAATCATAATATTCGATTATTTCAAAACAAATAACACAAAACACTTTTTTCTCTTCACTCTCAGTTTTGTTCAAATTTTTTAAAACGGTCCCATTTTCTTCTTCTCGAACTAATGGTATAGTTTCTTCTCGAACTCCTGGTATAATTTCTTCGAGGCTAATTGTCTGAAGCGGAGTGGATCGATTTCTTTCTCCAACTGATTCACTCATTTTATTTTAATATTATTAATAGATTTATTCAACAGATATTTTTTCTTTTAACAGTCACTCGTATCTTAGCATACTAAAATGATCTTGATGCACCTATTTATAAGACTTAAGAATGCAAAATCAAATGTGGGAGGACAAGAGAAGGCGCTCCCCTATTTTAGCTACTATAGAACACAAAAATAATAACTAAAGAAGATAATTGGGTAGAAGAATTTCATATGAAACTTAACCCATTATATGTTTCGAAAAATTATCCCAAAAACAAACATTCTGTATCCTCAGCTCAAGAGCAAGAGTTTTAAGAAAAAAAAATATTAGCACCCAGAATAAAAAATATTCACTACCCTATATTAAGCCATCTATCTTATTCAGTCAAATACATTTTACTTAAGAGTTTTATTAAAATTTTCTCGTGAGAGTTACCCATACCCGATAGCTCGAAATAATATAGTCATACCCTTATTAAAACTAGGAACAACACTAAATTGGACCTCCTCATACAGGCCAATTGAATAAGCTTCAGGTATACTAAAACATACGAAAGACTCATTAAAAATAGATTACAATTTTGGATGGAAAAGTACCAAAAATTCCCAGGTTCTCAGTTTGGGTTTCGAAAAGGACGTTCTACACAAGAAACGTTAGTTCATATTATTACGCACATCCAGTATAGTTTCACAAAATATTATCAACGTCTGCACTGTTTTTAGATAGGCATGACAATGTTAGTTATATTATACTGATACAGATGATATATACAGACTAACGCAGAATATGTAGCATCTATACCACTTCAAAAAACTAGTGAGTAGAAATCACGATGGTCTCACAGAATTCAGAATAGCGAAAAAAGGATTAGCCCCAGAAAGCTTTCTCAGTCCTATAATATACAACATTGGACTTAGATGGATTATTCAAAAAAGACATAAGATTCATTCAACTTGCTGGCGATGTATGCATTTTCACAGCTCACAAATCGATTACCACAGTCAGCAAAAAAATAGAAGGACTAGATGGACCGAAATTACTTGAACATTTCCACAGAAAAACCACAATACTAGTTACATTTACCAGAAGCCGAGCTCTAATTCCAAACACATTCAAGCTAGGAAATCTAGAAGTTGCGTACGAAAATACTGTAAAATATTTAGGAGTATAACTTGAAAGATCACATACAAAAACTAATAAAAAAACAGAAAACGGTTTAAACATTATCGGAGTGTTTGGTAATCATAGACGAGGCGCTGATCCAAATATATGTTTGCTATTTTATAGATCCTACATAAGATCAATAATCAATTACTCATGTACATGTTGCTGATATTCATCTAAAAAAAATCTAAGACAAAATGTGGACTCTTGAATAGTACACCGATTGACATTTTGGAAGTAGAACCACCATTAGAAATTAGAAGAAATTTCTTAGGAGATAAACTTTTGCTAAAACGTATAGCAAAAAACAGCAACTTATTAGGAAACTTACAGTTTTCGCTTACACTCACTCATAATGGCAGAAAAAGAAGCTCCCTCTACTTATTCAAGTTACTTTTGGATAACACAAAAAAAAAGATACATTCTTTTCCCTAGAAATATCACAATATCATGAATTTGACCACGATTCTATTTATTGACCAGTAAAGGTAACAATTGAAAAGTCAGAAAATTGCCCGCAGATTAAGAAGATGGTTTTTTTTGGAAAAACTGAGTCAGGAGTGGTTGTACTACGAACAAGAACAGATGGTTTTTAAATTAACAGGAAAACAGCATGCGCCTTTTACCACAAAAATAAAAAAATACAAACAAAATGGAGTAACAGACGGAACATCCACTTTTTCAGTAAAACTGTAGGCCAAATAGGAGCCCTCAAGTATTGTTTAGAATACAAAGAGGCTTTGTGAAATTCATTGACAGTACGAGCACACTCGAAAAGCTTCAATTTTTTTTTGCAAAGCCAACCACGAATCATCTAATAAAAACAATATTCCTCATAAGTCGAATGGTTACATATTTAAAGAGAACTGTATATTTAGGGTGAAGGCACATATAGACATCGAACCAAACGAAATGGTGACAAACAGGCCACTTTGCTTCCAAATCCAATATATCATTTTAAAATTTCGCACACTAACATCTATCAACTAGCTAAAGCCAAAAAAAGAGAGGAATGGCAGAAGAAATACTTTCATTCAACGAAAGGTCGTGTTTACAACAATAATTTTCCTAAAGTACCTATAAAACCATGGTTCCAAAAAGAAACAAAGAGAAACTCATTAGAACAATATCTAGGATAAGAAGCAATCATACTTTATGTCCCAAACATAAGAAAAAAATAGATCTTAGAGATAATAAGTTTTGTGACTGTGGTGAAATGGGGGACACTGAGCACATAATACAAATTGTACTCTTGGGAATACAGCAGGTCTGAGGAACTTCGTGATAAAAAATCTAAAAAAAATAACGATACTAATTCAAAAAATATACTAATAATATATCACGAATGACATATATTTATCATATCAACACTACTACTAGACAGTAGCAAATTAGTGGACTTAGACATTGTATGGGTTGCAAAATTAAAGTAAAATAAATGAAATGAAAACAAGGCAAACATGTATCACATGCAACAATATGGCCAGTTGGTTTCTACCAGTGCCATTAAACGTATACAATCTTTCAATAAATTATACATCTAAACTGTTCTGCAGCAATAGTTTCGGATTTGTAAAAAATACAAATAATAGCTTTATTACAAATTTAATAAATATATTGAATGTTGTAAGAACTTCTTACATTAATTTGTTCATTATTAGATCTGTGTGTAGCTTAAACAAAAAACTATTAAAATAGCAGAAAATGATTTTTTACGATTGTAATAGTAATGTTAAACAATTTTTGAATTAAAAAAAAAAACAAATTATGAAAAGTATTTGTTTGACCGTCCTAGACAGAATCGTTAAATGTCAATTAAATACGTAAATACCTAATCTAAAAATCATAAAAAAATGCGAAGGTTCCTTTGCTCAACACATACTTTTGACCATCATATTTACAGCTTAATGGTGCAAGTCCTAGAGATAAAAATATTTGTTATGTCGCAATCAAGTAAAAATATAACTAAAATACATGCTAGTTTATATCGACTTAAAACAAAGCCATCCATCCATAAAAACGGAAAAGATGTACGTAAGTTGATTTATTGCCAATTCTGTAGGAAGAAAATAAAATTAGGCGGTTCGCTTTCGGAAAACGCTGAACGACATTGATAAGACACTTCATTAGATCTTAGTCGAAAAATTGCGTTACGGAGCAATCAGCGAAAAACGAGATTTTATTTTTATTGGGTTTTCTTCTTATTGCATTTAGGATGCTTTGATTGATGGTTATTAAAGCCACTGGCTATATATTCCTAGTTTTTAAGTTTAATCTCCTAGAGATTAAACTAACAATGTAAGCAAGGATTTTCCTCAAAAATAAGTTCTAAATTCAATGATTTAAGAGTACTGAAGAATTAGCTGAATGTCAGATATTTAATATGTTAGTTATGTCAGATTTTAATATGTTAGTTATTGTATATCGTCCACAGGAGATTTTTCTCACGGAAGTCTTAAATTTATATTAACATTCCTTCATTTGATAGCTTCAGTGCGTTAATAAAATTATTTCTTAAAAAATATTTCTTCTTTCGAGGTCACCTATTTATTGTTAAGAATTAGTTATCATCTGCATACATTGAAACATTCAGAAGAATATCAGTGACTCAAAATGTTGATTTAGGTAAACATATCAGTTACGGTACTTAACGCCCTCAACACTCGTATTACTGCAGCAAATATCCGTTTACATACTAAGACAGGAAAAGCATTTTCCTCCTGAGGTATGTATACAGTTTTTTTCTACTGCCTTTGTTGTCGTATATATGCATATATTTTGATAATTTAATTCCAACAAATGTAATGCGTGCAGTTGTGGAATTATATGGGGCTATATGACAAAATATTAAGTAGGTTTTGCATCGTTATCACCGTGTTAACAACGCTTTGTTGCTATGAAATTATTGACAATACAAACATAACAGGATTTCAGAGAGAGGAGTATTTTTTACTTTTTTCACCAAGAAATTTTTTTTTTATTTCATACTCTTTATAAATCTACTTTCCGGGTACTAATTTGCGACCGAGAAATCAAACATTACAGTATCTAATAGCGTAATGTGTTGCCTAGACAGACTACAATGTTATTGTTATTAGGAAGCAATTATATGTCAGGTTTGACTTTGAAATTTTCTCATTTAAAAATATAAGAAATATAATATTTAGTTTTATTTATCTGACCGTGACTAACAAAAGATCATAATTAGCTATGAAAAACAATATTTCTTAAATTTTAAGAAACATAACTTTTTTTTGTTTTAAAAATGCTTATACAGACAGTATGAAATAAAATATAAGATACATGTCCGTTCAGTGTTTATGACAGTATTTGTTTATATTCCATACTCATAACCATTTTTCCGAAAATCTTTGACATTTTTAATAACATTTTTGAGAGAAAAAGTTAATATTTCGTTGCATATAATTTATAAGAATTCTAAAAGTATCATCAAATATATACATATGTGATAAATTTATTAGATGCGTTGCGTAGTGTGAATTCTTTAATTATTTTATGTGGCTAGTTTCATGTTCTTTCACTCTTTCAAAACATCGGCTGGTTTGACCAATATACATGTTAGGACTTAAACCACACTAGAGCCCTCTACTCGCTATTCGTTGATGCATTGATTTGATGCAACCATTTACAAAGTGTGGAGAATATAGGAGAATAAGGATTTTGGGCGAATTATGAAAGTAGGCAGGTATTGTCTAGTTAGTTTGGTTGGGATTTATGCGGGAGAATTTAAATGTAAATTAAACTGATTCAATATGGGGCTGAAATATGCACGAGTTCGTTAAAATGTGTGCCAATGCGTTAATTGGTATAAATGGATGAATTGTATTTTCCCTGTGTATTAGTGGCCTTAACACTAATTGCTAACCCATTTTTAGAAATTTTTTTGGAAACCTTAGTGCTTATTTTATGGATATTGTTATAATGTTAACAGTTGCAAATGTATCGCTAGCTGATCGAAATGGTGTAAATAATTTAAACTAAACACAATGGAAATTCGATAAACCTTAATTCTGGAGCCCACGATAATCAACCCCAGATAAACTGGTACATGGTTAATTCTTATCCTTTTATACCACTACTAGAATTGTAGTCTGTGAGTATAGTCGGTGCTATAGTAAGTGAGGGGGGAAATTACAAGAAATGGAGTTCAGATGTAAATTGATTCCTGTGTTATGACGTATATTTTACATACCAGACTCGTAAGAATCCCTCAGTAACTAGACTACTCTTCTAATATTGTAGATTTTTCTTTATTTTTAAATTGTTTTATTCCAAATCAATTTCAGAAGCCTATTATTGGAATATAACTTAAAACAATAAAAAGTAATAACAATGTTTCAATTTAATGTAATATAAAACTAGGTTAAAATAAATGATTATTAATTAAATTAATATTCATCAAAACTTATCATAAAGTGATGTAATAGTGTCTCTTATTAAACAAAAAAGATGATCTGGTAAAAGAACATACAATAAAATATTATATTTCCATATACATAGTTTTTTATCAGTTTTTTGTAAAAAAAACTGTTATTTACGAACTCAATAAAAAAAGCAAATTTTATTTTAGTTTACAATTTGTTTTCTTCTTCCTAACTGGAATCTAATAATTTGTAAGTCAAACACATATGCCACGAATTCTCTAAACTAATAAGGTACACATAACGTCATTACCTAGACGTTAATTTTAACAGACTATGCTGCACCTTCTGGCTTTTACTAAATATCAGAATACAAATTTCAATCAACTTTTAGTGACATGTGAATTTTGCTGATTTTACCTTAATGTGCATACCGTTATTAATTTGATATTACCTATAAATAGTACTATCTTTTCTTAATATTTAATATGTACTTAACTCAGCAATATTTGGGTCTATGTAATAATTTTATAATTGCAAAAGGCTTAAGTAAATGATTTTCAAATATTTAAATAAAGAAAGTTTAAAATCTTAAATAATAGGGGATCGAAAATTATATTTTTAGTAATTTAGTAGACCTTTCTATGTATTAATCCCGACAAGCAATTCTGACTAATTGCGACAGTAAAGTGTACGTAGAAAAGTTGTTGCAACGACAAAAATACGTTATTTATTGATCTTAATATATAAGAAGATGGAAACCTACGTCACAAGGTATACCTTAAAGTGATACTTATTTATCCTTCCTATAACAAACATTCTGATCAACATTCCTAGCAAATGCGGGGTGTGATTCAATACTTGCTAGTCGAAGTTACAAGGTTGGCAAACTCTTAAAATTTTGATGCAACCAACTATAGATAGAGCAGTTTTCGATAAAAAAAAAAGAAGTAACAAAATGGCGAACAAAACAGCACTTGCAAATTCAGTGATTCTAATTTTGCCTGCTGCATGAGTAGAAAGAAATATGCAAATATTAAATACCCTATGGGAACGGACGTTTTATTTTTGACTGTTATGAACGAACAAGCCTCATTGAAACATCTTTTGTACTATATAGCCAATAGTTTGCCGAGTCTTAAATTGTTTACGTTAAAAGTATACTATGTATGTATGTATGTAAAATACAGCTTAAATTATGTATGCAGGGAAAACTAATTTAAAATGATTTGAAAAACTTTGAGGTCACCGAAAGTAAGAATAGAGAAATTTGATAACATACTGAAATTATAAAGCAATTTAACTGACCAAACCATCTGATGAATGGTTGAGATAAGAGTTTGGATAAGTCGTAACCTTATTAACCTAGTGTCATATACTTCTAATACTCCCTGTATTAGTTAATGCTAACCTAATTTATTATTATGATGTATGTCATTGTCAGTTGTCATGTCATGTCTTCACCGTATGCTAAATTCTGTTAACTAAAGCCTAAAGTTCCAAAAAGGTTTTTCTTATTACAGTTTAATTAACAGAACTATCTTAAATCTAGACCAGAACGACAGTGGCTAGAGAAAGGAAACTTTTATGAATTTTTTTATAAAGAAAATGAACTCGTGGATAGTGATAAACTAAAATTATTGACTAAATGTGATCCAATAGTGTTTATGAATATTTAAACAAATAAATGTTATAGTTTTGAACAAAGTAATCTAACACCAACTAAGGAAACAACAGCCTACAGAAAGTATCGACTAGTAGGTCCAAGCTCTAAACAACTTAATAAAAATTGCAATTTTAAATCGATCTCCCAGCCAAATGAAAATTATTTTATTAGAGATGCTTTTATAAACGGGCTATTACGAAACGAAATTCGTCAACTCCTCTTAGAAAGAAATACTTTAACCCTAGAAGGAGTAGTTACGAGGTATTGTAGGAAGCAAAGAAACTATCAAGTGTCTAATTTAGTCATAATAGTGCTCTTTGTTCCATTGAGAATTTCAATGAAACAGAATTTCAACATAGATCTGCAGCTACTTGAACGTTGTTATTTCTGTTGAAATGCAAAACATCCCTGTAGTACTTGCTACTAGCTTGTAACGTTGCCTGCACTAAATGTAAGAAATTTGGACATTTTGCAAAAATATGTATAAAATTCTACTTCAGCAACAACATTTTTCAATGCTTCTGCTTCAAGACCTATATCATGCTATTAGTCACAGGCAGTAAATAGAATTTCCTTATAGAGAAACTAGAAGTTCACATAGTTTTCTGAATTACTTCTTTGTCATAAATAATGTCCTAAGAATATATCCATTAGTAGGTCTGGTTTCTATAGTAACCACATCACATTCTACACCTGTAAAAGGCTGCTATTTAGTAAATTTGCAGGTACTTGACACGAAATATAAAGAATTTAAAATATATGTTGTTCCTAAACTTTGCCTTTTATAATTATTGGCCACAACATTAGGAAACAACATGTTCGAGTAGACGTTACATTCGGTGGTACTCGACAATCCTTGTGAATTTGCTGTTTAGTCGAAGCCAAAGTAGAGCCTCCATCACTTCACAGGCGATATTTCTTAGAAAATAAATAACAGCAGCATGTCCAATTTGTGCCGAGGTGAAATCAAAATTCCGCAAAAATTCACATTTAATGACCACTTCTGAATATGAGCATTTAAATATTGATTTTGAAGGGTCTTTGCCAAGTACTACAAATTATAAATAAATGCTTATCGTTAACAAATATTCCATGTTTCCTTTTGCATTTACTTGTTCATGACTTTGATGGTAATAGGATCTCTTAGTCAGCTTTACACTACTTTTGGCATGCCAGCGTATATTCATACGTCGTGGACCAGCTTTTGTATCACAGAAAAGAGTAATCTATCTTAAGCCATTTGGAATAGCACATAGTCTGCCTAGTTTGTATAATCCAAATGTATAATCCACAGTGTACAGTAAGAAAGGTATAACTAAATTATATGAAAAACCGTCAATTTAGCACTTAAAACGAGAAACAGGAATCCAATCAATGGGAACAAGTATTACCTGAGGCTTTACATTCCATTCGTTCTCTATTTTATACAGCAACTAATCAAACACCAAACGAAACGATATTTTTCCATCAAAGATGTCAACTGGGTGGGTCTATCATCTTTGCTGAAACCTTTAGAAACACTGTTATCAAAGAAACATGTGCGACAGAGTAAATATAATCCGCTTATTCAAGAAGTTGGATTGATTGATGTTAATTCAGAGTATGTTTTAATTCGCTATAAAGAAAGGAATCTACAATTTCAATAAAACATCTAGCACACAAACAGATATCACTCTGCTTAATACAGATTCTGCTGAAAACATCGAAGAATAAATTGTAAACAATCCATCAATCACTCTGCTTAACACAAATTCTGTCGAAAAAAAAATTATTAATCTAAACCCTGATATTTGATTAACTCCCAGGAACTCTATGATCCGCAGAAGACGATAATATTCCAGCAAAATCAATAGGCACTGTAGAAGCCCAAAAAGAAATCCTGGAAGACATCTAGTTCTCCAGAAGCACTGGATATTCCGGATGTTCGGACTTTTGAAGAACAGTTCAAAAGAAATTCGCTGATCAACCAGAAAACGTAAAATTCCTCAGTATTTGGAAGACTAACAATAAACTTAACTGGGGGAGAATGTTATATAACTCTGTTACTTCCAGTATTATTTAATGTTAACATAAATTATATGATCCATGTCGTTGTCAATTATTTTCATGTTTTGTCACATACGCTAAATTCTGTTAATTAAAACCTAAAGTTTTTTTATTACACCTAGTAAAGTGCCCTGATTAACTATAAACACCAGCGTGTCCACCTTTGTTATAAACCCTCTGTACGCGAGTGTTTATAATAAGAACCTAGTTTCTGTATATTTTTATTTATTCGTAGCTATAACTCGGAAACGGTTTCAGGTACACTTTTGAAATTTGGCGCGCTTGTAAACTTAATTTGGTTTTCTCGAACGCTATCAAACGGGTCTCCGTATTATTTTAGTTTACTGTTAATAAAAAAAGGTTTTTTTTGAGGTTTTTAGAATTCCTTTCTGGTCCAAAACAAGAGTCCATTGAATGATCTTTGCTGATCAAATGGTTCAAGTTTTCGACAAAATAAAAAAAAATAGCAGGTTCTCTTCAAAAAAAATCTAAGAAAATTACTATTTTATTATTAATTAATTAATTATTTTTGTATTTTTTTGCTTTCTTTCGCTAAAAATTAGTTTTATTGAAAAATGACATAAGAAAAAACCAAGGCAGGCAAAAGGTGCAAATTTGCGTTTCAAGTTGAAAGTTAAATATTTCACGAGAAAAACTAATTGCATTTTCCCGACACCGACTATCATTAAATTTTATTATAATTCAGCCGTACCTCTTGAAATTTTGTAGTAGGCACCCTATCTACTTTTTTCGCAAGAACTTATCAGATTCAAGGACCTCAATTTATATTCTACCATTGCCTGATTTACTGTTTCAGTAGAAAAAATACCGAAATATTAGAATATATAACTTGAAAATACGCACACTTTTCAATTTTTAAAGAATATTTTCATTTTTTTATTAAGACTACCTTGAAAGACTCCGGCTGGACTTGAGGAGCGGTAAAAGTAGACAGTAGTATAGCATACAATTTTAAGATTTATATGTTTATGACCAATTTTATTTACCAAATAAACTCAATTAGAATAGAAACAATAAAAACAGGTAAATCGTATCAAATATGATATGGAGGATGTGTATAAAAGTATTTCTCAATGCGATCTACTTGGGGTATGTATTATGGTATATGGCTTCGAGCGATAGAGCTTTTTTAATTATACGAGTTTTGGCGTTTTTAGTTAACTGTAGGGGATATTTACTAACATACTTATTATACGAGTGTTTCGGTCCAGAAGAATTTTTTTATTTACAAACTTGTGTAAAATTTCACAGGAAACAGGTCTAAATTAAGAAAATTTCGGATATTTTCATGCTAGTATATGTTTCACGTACGAAATGTAATGATATTCAAACTTATCTCACATATACTGGGCGGATAAGTAAAAAAGCATTTATTATGTTATACAGGATCTTTAATTTACTTAAAAATTCTAGTTTAGAAGTTACAACTTTTTTCCTAATGAAACATTTATCGGTTTATGACATCGAAATAGGCGAAATTTTGTTTTCACAGTGGTGAATTCTTCACAATTTTTTTCTATTGGAACTTTTAAGGGATTTGAAGTATTAATTTGCGAGAATAGATAGGATATTATGAAAAAGGTTTTCATAGTTTTATGTAAACATATATTATCAGTTGTTAAAAAATTAGCGATATATATGGCAAACTTGTCACTAGAAATATTTCGAAATAACTTGTATGCTTCTGCATGTCTTATAACTAATATGGCTATTTTGGCATATGCCTTTTGTTTGTTAAATTGTTTCAATAGATTGCATTTTTCGGTTTCTTCTCATTTAGTTATCATGTGGTGCAGTATTACTATAGCTCTTGGACTAATATAAAACAAAGCCCGTTAGTCAATTCCGTATTTTAGACAATTTTGATTATGTTTATCTAAAGTAGTTTTACATGACAATTAAAATTAAATGCCATTCTTTTAAAAGATTTTAAATATTTTGCCACATTTCTAGAATTAAATTATTTAAATTAATAATATAAACCCCATAATTTATAGCAATCTTTCCATTAGTTCGAGTGCCAGAAATAAAAAGTTTTAATTAGTACATATATACAAACTATGCCGTTCATTTCTATAGATAGCAATTATTAACCTGGTGTTTCAAATTCTGTTTGAAAAAATTAAACTTTAGGATCAGTATAATTAAAGTTATAACATTCACATTACTTATATATATATATATATATATATATATATATATATATATATATATATATATATATATATTACCATCGTTAGTTAACCATTCAGGTACACTTGTTGCAATTTATTTTCCATGGACGCCCGTCGCCATAAATAAATCCCTTAAATTTAGTTGATATAATATATATCCTGTATGTATGAGAGACGAAAAATGAGAAACTTCAAACAACCCCTCAAACAACAACAGTTTATTTCACCCAAATTAATAATTTGTATGGAAGATGCGTATAAATCAAAAATATTATTCATTTGTAAACACGGAGTATATAAAAAACTTAAAAGGAAATGTGTCAGTAAATGGTTACCTCCTCCCCGAATGTTGGACTGTTTTAGAGCAATTGACTGGTCTTTAAGCTAGGTACCTTGGTAGCGGTTGTATTGCTATATGGATAATTAGGTACTCTTAAAGGCTTAACAAGATACAGTTTACTTGTGCTGTAAATATTTTTTTATTTTTCTGCAATACTAGCAACAGCACATGACACAAGAACTGTTTTGAACCATTATTAGAGATGTTAAACTGCTTGGTCTTAGACCTGTGATTGTATCGATATTAAAGTAAACAGAATATCCTGCTTATTGTAAATCAGATTTTCACACCATCCTAAAAAATATCATATTAAAAGCTGATTTTTCCAGAGAGCGCAAATATAAACATCATATTTAATTAATATACTTTGAAGTAAGTGAAAATGTATTTTTTAAATTTTGACTAGGTTAAATGAAGAACGTCCAAGGGATTAAATTGGCAAAAATAAAGGCTTTTTCGAATACGGAAATACAAAAAGGACGGTTCGAGCATCACAAATGAGTTACTGGCTAATTGATTGAGAAACCCTTTGTAGATCTTACCAGATCTTTATTTTTTTGTAGAGAGTTTGACGAAATTCAAGATTTGCTTGAGATTGAATTATATAAATAGAAATCTTCTCGCAATGTGTTTCTTTTTTTACAAGCTCTAGGCATTACTTAACACTTGCAATTTAAAATGCAGCTTAACAAGCCATAAAACTAATGACATTGATGCTCTAAGGTCAGTCAGTGCTTGCGTCGTTCTGACAAATATAAGCTTCTGGCTGTCTAACACAGATTACAGGGTTCAAGAATGCCTTATTTTAAAATAATTTTTAAAGAAACAAATTTTAATATAGATTAAAATAAGTCCTTATGATAATCTTAGTCATATTATAAAAAACCAAAATATAGGAATTTTAAAAATATTTTTGAACATTTTTTAGTTCTAGGTAAATTATTCTAAGACAGACAGGTCAGACAGGCCGTACAGAATAAATGCTTCATTGTCAGTTGTACTTCACCTTCTCACTTTTGACCTGTCAAGCGCAAAATAATAACTTACAATCTGCTACTACTAAGATTGGTCTCTCGGTACAGTTGCTAATCATTTTGATATAGCCAGAAGCACTGTTGAAGGGAATATCCGATGCTAGCTTTATGGCATACCTAAGACAAAATCGGCTAGAAAATCTGTTTATTTTCTTGTTACGATCTAAATCATACACAAAATCGGGAAGCCAGTAGTCGCGTTTAAATAAACGTTTGGCCTTAAATAAGTTATCGCGGTCCGGATGTAGAACACTGGTGAAACTTTAAAAAGACAGTTTCTTTAGAAATCTTGGAAATGTGCTGTTTCATCGAGAAGTAGTTAATATATAAATTTATTTCAAAGAAATAATTTTATGTATTAACACGACAATTGTCTAGTTCATGTAGGCCGATTAATCAATCAATAATTGGTTTGCTGAAAACAGAATTACATATCTGCTATGGAGTTCAAGAAGTTCGGATCTAAATCCAATAGAAAAAGTCTAGTTTATGACCAAAAACATGACCGGAAAACGAAACTGTGGGACCAAAAAAAAGTGAGGCAATATACCTAGCAATAGACCAACTAATTACGTAATTATTTATTTTCTTTTGAAATCACGTACCGTGTTTTAAATTTTTATTATGACATATGTATAAAAATATTGTATTTTAGTGAAACTTCCTTTAATATTTAAATATTTTGTTGTCGACAATATAAGAAACCTGTTTTGCAAACTACAGGGTGAGTCAGAAATCGAGGGTAAAAAGTTACATATTTTCAACTTTATAATTTATATATTGACATATTTCAGCCTCGGAAGTCCTAAATTAATATTTTAAGTTTTTTTGTATTTATGCAGGGTGAATCGTAAGTAAGTGCACAATATTTTTTACTTTATTAAAAACATTATGCAGTAAATTAAAGATCAGGCTGCTATAATTAGAGAACAGAAAAAAAAATAGTTTTTAATGTAAATTGGTATTTTGATGCTTTTTAATGTGATATTCTATTCAGATTACTCATATTAGTTTACAGGTAATATAACGACATGAGAAGCATAGTAGATCTAAGTAAAATTCTAAAAATGAAGATATATAACTTTTGGCCCTTCATTCTTGGCTAACTCTGTAAAGTATAGTGCAATAGTTGCAGTGTGCATAGTGCAAAAAAAGTTTCCTTTAAGGATCGAAAACAATACACTAAAATATTTAAGGACGTTTCGCAAAACCCGTTTAATTTATATGCCGTTAATATTTAATGAGCTAAATTAATTCTCTGGGATGGGTATCTTATGTTAGAATTTTTGATGTTAGTAAGTTTAACAAACCTACGTAGGATGTCATAAAATTTATTTGGTTATTTTTTGTAAGTCTTTGTTTATCTTACAGGTTTTGGGTTAAATTAATATGGCCTTCAGCTATATCACTCTTATTAATGTATTTTTCCATGTTCATTTTTTAAAGAATTTATTTGCCCTACAGCATCCTTTTTGACGATTTTCTTCTGCCAAATTGACCCTTTTAAATAAATCCTTATATTGCATCATTCTATGATATATCAAAATTTTTTACTTAGTTATAACCGAGGTTATAACTCTGGAATATACAGAATAAAAAATGTATAGTTAAATTCGGTTTTAATGATAAAAACAAAAAAAGACTTCTAATTGGGGACTTAGATTTAGTTATGAACAAGGCATGTTAAATTAAAAGCAGTTTTAAGTAAAAATTACCTTTAATTTGTATTATTACGAAGTAATTTAAAAAAAAATTTAAAAAAATATTACAGCTTGTCTGAACAATTTATTAAAATTAAGTTGTTAAAAGTTTGTTGATTTAGTAAGTCATACTCACAAAAATGGTAGAAGAGAAATTATTATTGCACCTATTTTTTTTATCAGTAGCTTTTGAGTTAACGAAGTTCTAACGGGTTCCATCATATCCAATAATATGTATATGTATAAACCTTCCAAAAATCAAGTAGCACCCACTCCGCTTAAGCTACTAAGTAACTAACCAATTGCATAACATATTCTGCTGGATGGAGATAAGACAGATGAAGATATTTTAAAAACGGAGGTGCATTGTCTTCTCAAACACTCACGGGAAAAACGAGAAGGAAAGCTGATGGTAAAGTAGGTTGACTGTAATTAGTGACAAAGTACTTAGTGGCCTAATTTAGCGAACTTAAATTTTACAGAGGATGCACATTTAAGGTATTGTTTTGTTTTATCAAATTATTTAATTGTTTTTGTCAGTTTCAATTTTTCTTGAGATTATTACTTAGATTCGGTTGTTTTGGATTTCGTTAAATTAAGTTCAGCGCTGAATAAAATAATGGAACTTTTTGAAATATCCAATTTTTAGCCAATTTTACAGGGCTACCCTGAGCACCCTATAACAGGCCTTCTTGGGTTTCAACAAGACAGGGTTCTCTCCACAACACTAGTATTTTTTTTTACATGAAGAGTTCCAACAAAGTTGGATTGGGGATAATGGTGCCATTAAGTAGCCTGTCAAGTCGATAAATTAATAACAAAAAATCCTAAAAACTTTTTTTATAAAAGAAAGCTTTCAGGGGTTTATGATAAATAATAATAAAAAACAGAACTGGATCCAAATATCATATTAAATAAATAAAATGATGCAACAATACATATTAATAAGGGTTCTGTAGAACACCTAATGAGATGAGATAGTAAAAGAAAAGAATAGGCCCGTATATAATGTTATATAAGTTAATGATAGTTTCACAAAAAAACATGGCTATATTTCGGTGTTCTAAAATATTTTCGACAGTATTCAGAATTAAATTAAATTTTTTCACATACAATGGCTCATTTAATTTTGTGGTTTAATTAAAGCAATGCATGTACGTCGCCTTGGATTTCTAACACCATGTGTGCCTATATTTAATTTCATTACAAATGTAGCCTTGTATAATATTATTATAAATCTTTAATGTATGTTACGATATTTGTTGCAATAAAACATTATAAACAACACGGACCAGTATTTGTTGATTTGATTCTAATTCCGGGCAATATAGGGAAGTACCGCTTAATCCCTTCGAGTTCTCTTGTATTTACATTCGGCAGAGGTAACCATCGGTATTCTGTACAGAAATTGCAGGAAATTGGTTTCCTTTTGTAATGCCTTTACCCGCACATGATAGATCAGAAGCAAGTAATTTTACAACAATTAATAATTGTAGTCGCCCCGGGAGGTCTCCATTATTCGACAAGCTTAAGGCTTCGATATCACGTTTTAACTTTTTTAAATTTGGCTAATGATCAAAAAATATATTCTAAAATAAATTCAGACATAGTTGATTAGGAATAATTTGAATCTTGATGCATTTACAATAAAACATCTGTAATTTTACTATTACACTTGACCACTCTTTAACACCAACCCTAACCATCATTGATTATACAATTTACAATGCCGTAAAATGGTCAAAAATTCTCTGCTACGCCTTGATTCGACCTTATTTGAAGTATTGCTCATATATGATCCCCACAGTAGCTGATATATATTGGAAATATACAGTCAGAAGATTGAGGGTGTGGACATCGAACACATGAATAATTTATTAAAGCATCTAATTTGGCCAGAATGTTACTCACAGAAATATGTAGAAAAATTGTGTGAATATTCAATTAATAAGCGTAGAACATTAGTTAATAAATGTTTTCCAATTAAAAAAAATATTTGAAAAAAATCCTGTTAGCTGGTTTAGTCGAGAACTTTATTAATTGCGTAATACCTTGCATGTTCGCAGGTAACAAAATAGACACACCGACTGCTGAGGTTTACAAAGACATGAGAAAACCACCCAGGAGTAGAATTAAAGATACAAACAAGCATCATATGATGATTTTTTTTAACAAATCAGATAACAAAATTAAAATTAGTTGAAGGCTAATTAATTTTGTAAAGATTTAAGTCAAGTCAGAGAAAACTAATATAATTTTAATGTTTATCTGTTTAGCACTATCTTTTCTAGCGCTGCTAGGTTCTATTAAAAAAAAATAAAGATAATTCACTCCAATTCACCGCAATTAGCAATCTTAAAAAGTCTAATTCCTTTGATGCTTCCATCGGTTGCGTTCTTATTTAACAAATGTTTAGAACAGGGATTCTTCCCAGGCAATTTTAAGGTCATTCGCTTTGCCCATTTTAATTATTCCTATATTTGGAATAATCTTTGAAATTATTTTAAACCTCAAATATCATCTTGGCAGCAGAGGCTTTGCAGAGGAAAAAATTATGGGCATTACCCTCTGTGACCTCAGCAAAGCTTTTGACTGTGTCGAAGAGCGGTTGCTACACAAAATGGAAAGACCTTATGGATTCAAGGGTGTTGCGTTGGACTTCTTTGGGTCTTATATCTAAAATCGCAGAGAGTATGTTGGTCTTAGTAGACAGAATTCTAAAATAAAAGTAGTAGCCTATGGGGTACCACAGGGCTCCTTCTTAAGTTTTTAAACGTTATAAATGACTTCTATTTTTACCTTTTATGAAATTCTTTCTTATTATCTGCGGACGATACAACACTAATCAATTCAGAAAATTACTTTCTGTTCCTGGAAGAAAATAGGATCGCATTGGAGGAAAGCACAGAATCCTGGTTCCGGCGCAATAACATTACCATGAATCCAGATAAAACAGAGCAAATAAAGATCTCGTGATCCAAGAACGTCATTAGGTAAATGGATTGCACAACTTGGTATTTCTATTGACGACAGTCTCTCATAGCAAAACCATATTGACAATTTATGCCACAGACCCTCCACGAATATTTAATGTACAATTAGAACTTCTAGAATACAGAAGCAGGCTGTAAGAATTCTGTCAAACACAGCCTTTAGAGAACATTGCAATTTTTCAAACTTCATTGTATTCTGACATTGCCTTATATGTATATTGTCAGTTCATTGATTAAAATACATAACAATAATTTTTTAGCCTTCAATTTTGGTTCTGATTTTCATCACTGTAATACTTGGGGAGCAAATCCTCTACATGTTCCAGGTTTTAGGTTTCAAAAGTCTGAGAAAAACTCGTTGCAGTTTAGCCACTACAATAAACTAAAAGACCCAACAAAACATGTAAGTCTAAACGAGTTTAAAAATGCCGTTCGAAGGTTCCTTGCTGGGGAAGATTTTTATTCCGTTTAGATGACTGTCTCTTCTAGGATATGATTTGACATAATAAATTATTGTGATATATTTATAATTTAATTTTTCCATTATATACGACGAGTATCGTTATGGTAACGGGCTCTCATAGTAGGGTATAACTATTTTATTATACTTAGTGCTATTTTGTCTTTGTACACCTATTTGAAGTTTGTAAAACTGTAAACTTAATGTAATCAAATTATTTTATTCTACTCTGTTCTATTAATCGTCGTTGTAATTTTAAGTAGCGCGATTTATTATGTATATGATCTTTACTTAATTGTTAGCTAGAAGATACAAATTGAGCTGTTGCCGCTGTTCCAGGTAGTCTAATTTAAAGATGACACGGTTGGACTAGGTTTCCTGTGAAAATGTACATTTTATCATTTTATTAATATTGTATTAATTGAAACTTTTTATTTGAGTTGTTATTTTAGTTACCTGTTAATAAGGCTACTTGTGATAGCGGCAAGAGAGTAGAGGAAGGCGAACTTTGTTTTCATGACTTCTTACCAAATAGTACCACTCAAATTTTTGATTTAGGTAACCACCATTGAAACTCAACTCGAAATCATCCTGCACGCCCTGTATATGCATAGGGGCACAATAGGGCTAGCCAACTCTGTTACCATATTAAAGTCTTTGGTATTATTTTATGTTTACGATAATCTTACCTAAAAGCTAAATGCGTAACAAAATGTTTTAAGAATACAAGAAAAACCAGAAACAATCATAAACAATGTAATTAATATCTCTACGTTGGCTGTTAACTAAACTAAAATGAAATTACAAAACACGAGTAAAAAAAATTTTGAAAATTAAAAAAAAAAGTGGGAACATTCACTTCTTTTCAGGAAAAATTAAAACCTGTTAATTTTAAGGCAATGAAATTAATAAACAAAGCAAAACTGAAAGTTTAACCATATTAAAAGATGTAAAAACTTGAAGAAAAATCTGCCATGATATCGAAATACAAGAACAAAAGAAAAAAAATTGATTATGTCCGCAAAAAAAATGGCAACTGCTAGATACGTGTTTCTACCTATTAGGCTTCTTCACTTAAGGGTTACTGAAGTGAAGAAGATTAAAGATGTAAAAGACTTAGAGAAAACCGTATAAAAGGAAAGTTGATTCACTGAGAGGAGACAGCTATACATTTGTAAATTCAGCCAGAAAAGCCCAACATTTTAGGCTAACAACTGAAGTCACTTAGTCACCTGCCGTGACATAAAAGCCTAAAAAATCATTCCAATTTATCTCTCGACGTGATTGTGCTGTTTCTGTGTTCGGATGTATTCTTAAAAAGCGAAAGAACTGAAAATAGTAGTTACTACAAACAGTCGTCAGACGATTATATCCAGAAATCACATCAGGTCAGTTCTGCAACAAGATTCTATTTTAAAAGATTTGTGATATACTCAGACTATAAACATGAATAGTACCAACTAATTCCTTTAGTAAAATAACATTTGGATCGATGTTTCATGTACCTGTATCATCTTAAAATTATCAGTGATCTTAAATGAATGCATGTTTGTCTAAGATGAGCAGTAAGAGTAGACCTGTTATTATCATTAAGTAACTTTTGAGAATTAAGGTAATTTTTGAATTCTGATCTTAAACTTCCAATCTTACCAATTATAAGTTGTGGACTAATAAAGTTTTTCCTATATTTCTTATTACTTAGTCTGTCAATGAGGCATTTTGTGTACGATTGTTCAAAGCTACACAGTAAACAATATTTTGTGTTTAATACATTTTATAGGCAACAATAGAATAATAAACATTCTATGTATTTAAACTAAAGCATTAATAGCAGCAAGTTTGTTTTTACTAACATGACAAGAATTAATTAGGATAAAATTTAATATATAAGATTGTTACTATTTTTAGTGAAATCTAAAAAATGTTTTTAATTATCATTTTAAATTGTAGTTTCTATGTAGGCATAAAATTCATTCAGTTCTCTTTAGTGACAAAAAAAGGTTACAAGAAATTGTAATAAAAATTTATCGAAATATGTTTTATAAAAAAAATAAATCTGATTTTGTCTCTAGGACAAGAGCACTAATTTGATTATTGTCTTAAAAAGGTATTATTTTAAAGTCAAAACTTGAATTTGTTTGGCATAGATGCAAAGTTCCTTTGTCTCCACTGGTTACTGAGCTGTAACTAATCAAGGACCGGAACTGCGATAGGTGCTTAATACGAAGCGAGTCTCCTTTCTTGTAGAAAGACGATAAAATACTTCACTGGGCTAACTTAAATCGTTAAATTTGTGTTGATAAAGTTTTTATGTAATTGATTAAACTGGCTTTATAGCTATTAATAAAAACATTAGCTTCATTTAGAAGCAAAAGAAAACAGGTATATAGTATATTCTTGGAACAGTCCCTTAATACATATATATTATATGATGATATCTCTTTATATAGATAATTAATTCTCAGTTCAAGTTTTTAAGATTTACTTTAAGGATGCGAATAAAGACTTATGTTATCAATTTGATTGATGTGAAAAATATTTATTAGCATATTACGCCATGACCAGACATATATGAGGTAGACGTAAAAATTTTAAAAATTCATTTACTAACCTCCTAAAACAACAAATAAATATTGAGACAAAAATTAGCAGAAGGACAAGGTGAAGAATGGAATTTTAGTATTTACTTACTTACAGTGTTTTCTAGAAATTGTAAATTTTATATGCCTATTGAAGCTTACTATACAAACACAGAGCAGTACTAAAAATAACATTTAGCTAAATGATACAAAAATGTTTCCATGCTTTCAGAGGATTTGATCTATTTCTGAATAAACAAGAAAAAATATTATAGAACGTTTTTTAAATACAGATAACAGTCCCTCAGCTTGGCAAGTTTATCACCAAGAATAGTGCTGCTCACCACCATGAAAGTTTTGTCACTTCAATGTTGGTATGGTAGCCAGCTGGATTTATGGATCCGTTAAAATGGGGTTGGAAGTTAAGTTCAAACTATTGATGCCTATGACAGCAACTTATAGCACGATAGCTCAAATGGAATCACTCAACTTAATTTCGTATAAATGAAAAAGAGGGTGCAAAAGGTAACGTGGCTGTCGAGAAGCGTGCAATGTGTATTCAGTTTTTTAGTTCAAATAGCAGGTCAAAAGTTGTGAAAATATCGAGAATACTACCTATGGCAGCGATGAGGAGAATGAAGGTTTGAAGATCGATTTCCAGAATTTTTTTATCAGTAGAACTAAATGAACAATTTTTTTGCACACTTTAGAAACTTTCTATTGAATTAGTAAAAAAAAAATTATAACAATTTTTGTAATCCTTTTATTATATATTTTTTTCCCGATACAAAAATAAAAATATATCAAATTGCTGTTTACTATTACCTACATAAAACTATTTCAACTCTTATATTTGAAAAAGAAATGACGTATTCAAAATAAACTAAAATTTACACGCTAAAAGTAAAAATAAAAAGTCTCTGCTTCACGACTTCACATCTCTGGTCCTATTAGTCGTTAGTTATTCATTACAAGGTCTACTTTTAATAAATAAAAATTTAAAAAATCTCGCTCGAGGCTCCAAGAACTATTTCTCAAGAAATATACAAAAAATTACGAATTTTCAGCAATTTTAAAATTGTTTTCGATTAATTTTGAACTTCCATATCTCCGCCATATTTCCGAAAATATTTACGGCATCCAGTTTTGCAATGCGTTATTTTCTTTGTTATTAAATAGAGAAAATAAATCTACAGTGCAAGAGTTAAAAACTGTAGCATTCTACCTTATTTTAAGTGTCTTCATTTCTGAATTTGTCTGTGCATTTCTAAATTATCTCAATTTACACGTAAATGCACTCACAAATCTATAAATCTCCTTATTTCTAATTGTGTTTTGTTTAGGTTGAACTTTTGTCTGCGAGAACTGAACTAAATTACCGCGGTATATCCAAAATTATGAAGATTATATTTATTATTTCAATTATTGCATTGTCAATATGTCAAATGCAAAAATGTGGATGCAGGAGTCAAAGCACTCCCAAGAAATTTACTAAGTTTAATTATTTCATTTACTTTGGTTTTAGGTAATAAAAATCCCTTAGGAGTTTATTAGTTATTATGAATTGTGCTTCTTTTGGCCAAATCTCCGTTTAAGATTTTTTTTGTGACAAAATGTATTATTATAGTGAGCTTGTTGACTCGCGTCACACACAATTTTAATAATAATAATAATAATAATAATAATAACACAACAACTTGAGCCCATTACAACAGCGGATATATCGCAATGACTACCTGCAACTACCAAGGCAGGTAAACCAAGGAAGAGGTTAAAATGGACAGTTGAAATGAATAGAACGGTGATGCATTCCTACTACACCGCTACCAAACTTAAGAGCATTTCATCAGGATACGGACATAAACTGCATACACTTTTCATAGCACAATATCCAGAATACAAATCACTTATCACAGAACAGAGAGTAATAGATCAAAAAAGAGTCATGACAGACCAGTAAGCTCACCTCACTCGCATTGAAAAATGTCAAAGCTATGGTAGCTGCTGAACTAAACATTCATCAACCAAACATTGAGGACAGTGGGGCAGATACCGAACCGATCCCACATACAAACCAGCCCAACTTTGTGCAAGAGGATCTGCAACCTCACTCAATGCTCAGTAGGGGCGAAGCATTCAGCAACAACCCACGACAAATGACAAGCACCATACAGCACACAGGATAAGTGAATCATTCGCCCAAAGAACCATACACACAGCTACACCTCGGACCGTCTCTCACACAAGCAATCAAAGTAGAAATGAAGTCACGTCAACAAACGGTCAGGCTCCAATCCTACAACAAGAGATCCTATTTCTCGTGTAATCTTCAAACGGGCCACACATAAAATCCTAAAGACCATCAACGAACACATAATTCCCGAGTACATAACGAATGCGAGCACAATTGAGGACATTCATACAGTGATCTACGCAGCAGCTATAACCACGATAACACAAAACAATCAGAAACTCCCGCGACGACACAGAAACACCAACAACATAAAACCAAAATTCAAATGGCAGATAAGCATCGAGAACAAAATTAACAAAATTAGAAAAGAATTGGGACATCTTACCCAGTCCATGAACGTCAACAAGTCAAAACGTATCACACAAAGTGTAGAGAAAATCAAATCTGCATCTCCTGATTACACGCTTACAGAAATCCTTGACACTCTGAAGCAAAAATGATCTGTGTATGCCGCAAGACTGCGAAGATGCAAAGAATCAAATGAAAGAAAGGACGCCAACAACCTGTTTCGAAGAAGCGAAAAACAGTTCTACCAAAAAATCACGAACAATGAGGAAGGACGAGTAATAGAACCACCGACCAAATAAGAGATCACAGAATACTGGAAAAGTATTTGGTCAGAACCGAAACTACATACTTCATGAATGAAAGCGGAAGAAGACAGACACAAGTGCTTAGAGGAACAAGAGGACTTTGCAATGACAACACAAGAAGTTGCAGAAACAATCAAATACACGCATAACTGGAGATGTCCTGGAATAGATAACATTCATAACTTCTGGCAAAAACAGTTTACCTCCACACATGAAGCTCCCACTAGCCAAATTAATGAAATTATTTTAAAACCTAGCACACTCTCCAGTTTTCTTACCCAAGAAATAACATACCTTAAATCCAAAAATTCAGACAATAGGGACCCGTCAAATTACCGACTTTCCAACCCTATATAAGATGATCACAGCCACAAGTACCAGGAGAATAGAACAGCATCTAGTACACAAAAACATTACATTCTAACGGAAGAACAAAAAGGGTGCAGGAAAAACATCCGAGGATGCAAGGAGCAGCTCATTATAGACAGCGTGATCATGGAACAAAACAGGAAAAATTATAGAAACCTTCATACTGGTTACATAGATTATAAAAAAGCCTTTGATTCGATACCCCACAGTTGGCTAACCAGAGTACTAGAATTATATAAAGTCAATAAAAACATCAGGCAATTTCTTACGCAAATCATGAGTACGTGGAAAACTAAAATCATGAGATGAGAACACAAAAAGAGCACATCGAAACAGAACAGATCTACATCAGACGAGGTATGTTCCAGGGAGATTCACTCAGCGCTTTGTGGTTCTGCCTCTGTCTCAATCCACTCTCAAACACACTGAATAACACAAACTTCGGATTCCAAACTAAACACCAAAAAAATAACCTACCAAAATAAACCATCTCTTGTACATGGATGACATAAAATTATATGCAAGCACAAAGGCACAGCTAAAGGAACTCCTTAAAATCACAGAAACGTTTACTCTGGACGTCAACATAGAATTTGGTGTAAGTAAATGCAAGCTACTTCATATCAACAAGGGACAGTGGAAAGGCCACCCTATGGAGGAAATAATCAACAATGAAACTATAGATAACGTGTTCAAAGAAGAAACGTACAGATACCTAGGCTTCCATCAAAGCGCCAAAATTAACCATACTCATATCAAATCAGAGCTCAAGACGGAATTTAAAACCAGACTTACAAAGCTACTAAAAACAAAACCGAATTCCAAAAATCTAACGAAAGCTATTAACACCTTCGCCATAACTATTCTTACGTATTCGTTTGGTATCATTAAATAGTCACACACAGACGTAGAAAACATTCGCATTCTCATACGCTCTGAATTCACTAAACACAGGAAGTTACATCCCAACGCATGCAAGGAAAGACTCACTATCGAGAGAAAAGAAGGAGGAAGGAAAATTATAGATATACCATCGCTAAATAAAAAACAAATTTACGAATTCAGAAAATTCTTCCACAACAAACAAACTAACCTCCATAAGGCAATAGTAAAGGCAGACAAGAATTATACACCTCTCGACCTGTCTCAAACGAGCCTCGCAGTCAGTCACATCCAGTCACGACTAGAAAAGATGAACACCTGGTCTGAAAAAACACTTCACAGAAGACACAGATACCACATAAAACAAGACCATATACATAAAAAGCTTTCATATACGTGGTTACAAGAAGGGCAGCTGTTCCCTGAAACAGAAGGCTTCCTGCTTGCCATCCAGGACAAAGTCATAGCAACCAGAAATTACCCAAAGCACATCATCAAAAACACAACCATTGAAGACGAGAGGTGTAGGAGATGTCACCAGCAGAAGAAACGATCGATCACATCACGAGTGGATGTAGAATAATGGCCGGAACTAAATACACCGCGAGACACAACTCGAAGGTCGTTCATCAAGCATTAGCAACAACATACAAACTAACAGAGAACACAAACCCTTACTAGCATTATACACCAACATCTATACTTGAAAACGAAGACTACAAGCTCTACTGGGACATTGACATCCACACAGATAAAACAATCCCCGCAAATAGACCCGATATCACCTTTCAATCCAAAAAAGAGAAAATAACTTATTTAATTGACATGGCTGTCCCCAACGACGTTTAAGGTCTCACCCCAACAACGTTTACACCGCATTAGGGTCAATTAGGACTTAATACAGACATTCACAGGAACATCCAGAAATCGGTCATTTTGAAAACATGTAGCATAGTTAGATCATTTCTTAATACACAATAGTTGTTTTTTTTTTTCGATTTCCTTTTTTTTATTTTTATTTTTTGTACTGACTTGGTATAACCCGTCAGTATAAAATACATCCACAGGAATACTGTGAGACAACAAATCATAATAATAATGACAAAACTTGTCGGAACTTCAGATATTTTCGTTATTTCACGACGACGACATGAAGAATTTCAACAACTATTATAAGTTCATGAGCAAAACCACTACATATGGAACGAGCCCAGAAATATTTGCTCTCTCGGAAACCCAGAAGCACATCTTCCATATTTCCAACATGACAAAACATCAATCCAAACAACAAAGTATCGGGCGAGCAGCGTAACGGTCGAGGACGCTGCGGGAAAGGACAGCTCGACTGAAACGATCACGACCAAGCAAAGGAAAATTGACCAACCAAAAGTGTTTTGCCCGCTAAGCTCGCACCCACCAAGGCGAGAAAGGCAGGGCAACGCATGAGCCGCATTACAGAATCGAGCGAATCGATCATGCGCTACCCAAATGGGTACACAAAAAAATCTGACACAGATGCTTGTCAAACACAACAACTTGAGCCCCTTATAACAGCGGATATATCGCAACAACTACTAAAACAAGTAAACTAAGGAAGAGGTTAAAATGGACAGATGAAATGACTCGAACGGTGATACATTCCTACTACACCGCTACCAAACTCGAGATAAGTAGCAGCCTAACTTTGTTCAAGAGGATCTGCGACCTCACTCAATGCTCACTAGGTGCAAAGCTCCCAGCAACAACCCACGATAGATGACAAGCACCATATAGCGCATAGAAGAAGTGAATCATTCGCCCAAAGCACCATACACACAGCTACGCCTCGGACCGTCTCTTACACAAGCAATCAAAGTAGAAATGGACTAACATCTAAACAAATGGTCAGGCTCTGATCCTACATCAAGAGATCCTATTCCTCGTGTAATCTTTAAACGGGACACACATAAATGTAGCATCGTTAGTTCATTTCTTAATACACAATAGTTGTTTTTTCCATTTCCTTTTTTTGGTTTTTTTATTTTTTTTTATACTGACTTGGTATAATCCAGTCCAACCACAAGAATACTGTGAGACAACGAGTCGAGATAATAATATTATAATGACACATCAATGGCCGAGCCACCAGGACAACAACCTGAAAATAATAGTGAGGATCAACAACAAAAAGATAGTCAGAATAACAAGCGACCAACTTTACCAAAGCCTTGATACCCAAATGAAAAAGTAGTATTGGAATATTGTGGCACAGATCCACTAAGTAGACCACCTTTGCCTAGGCTCAAGGCTTCCAAAAAACTTGCAATATTACTTAATATCATGAACAACCGAATATTAGCTGATATTGTTCCAGAAATTGAATATACCTATTCAATGCCTCGATACTCTTAAACAAAAACTCTCTGTATGTGCAGGTCGTCTGAGAAGGTATAAAGTCAGCAATGAGAGAAAGCACGATAACACTTCGTTACTTTCTTACTCAATGAGTTTCTTAGGTAAGGAACACACCTTCTTCCAAAAGACCGAAGCAACACGCTCGATCCTTCTAAATATCGCCTAATTACTTGCCTTCCAACGCTTTATAAGCTGCTATCATCATGTATAACTTTAAGGATAATGACACATTGTGAACACAACAAAAAATAATATCTATACAGCAAAAGGGTTGTGCTAGAGACTGTATGGGTTGTAAAGATCAACTGATAATTGATTCGGTCATATGTAATCAAGCTTACGCTGAACGGAGAAATATTTTTGAGTTATACTGATTATAAAAAAACGTTCGACTTTATGCCGCATGACTGGGTCATCAGAGTATTACAAATGTAGAGTATCGATCCCTGTATAATACATTTCTTGGAATATGCCATGTCAACCTGGCGTTCTACTATTCACTTGAATGATACCAATATTGACACCAAAACCAATCCTCTACCAATAAAAAGATATATTTTTCAAGGTAATTCACTGAGTCCACTATGTATTGCAATAAACGCTCTGTCTAACCTTTTAAATTCTACTCGACATGAACAACAGAGAAAGAATTACAGGCAGCCACCAAGAACAAGCTGGATCAAATGCTTAAAATAGTTCAGAATTTCTCTACAGATATTACAGTGCGGTTTGAGCTGGATAAAACCAGAACTGTCAGTATAAGAGAGGGTAGGATTCAGGAGGATGAATTTGAGATGCAGAACGGTCTAGGTATAATGCAAGAGCAAGTGAATAAAGAATAATGAAGGATGAACTGACGAGCGAGTATACAAGGAAAATAAGATAATTGCTAAAATCAAAAGTCGACAGCAAAAATGTGTCACGGACAATAATTAACACCTACGCTTGCTCGGTGCTTGGCTCTTCGTTTTGGTATAATTAAGTGATCTAACACTGACATCAATAACCTGCAGCGAAAGATCAGAACTCTACTCACAAAGGCACAAAAACATCATCCAAGGAATGCCATAGAACGTTCGAAAATTCCACGGCATCACGGCGGAAGAAGATTAACAGATATCTAAAAGCAGCTAGACTAACAAATCAACGAACTGACGCACATCTGACTTACATCGGATTATATGTGATTCAGATCACTTTTCGCCTTTAAAGCTAAAAGAGCAGACAATTTCCGGAATCCGTAGAAGATAAACTGAAAAATTGAAGGGAAAGCTTCTGCATGGCAGACATTTAAATGGGGTCAGTCAGGATTACATCGACAACATAGCGTCGAACTACTGGCTTACGTCGGGACAGATGTTTCCCAAAGCAGAGGGTTTTCTCGTTGTCATACAAGATCAGGTAATTCCAACCAAAAGCTACTATATATATATATATATATATATATATATATATATATATATATATATATATATATATATATATATATATATATATATATATATATATATATATATATATATATATATATATATATATATATATATATATATATATATATATATATATATATATATATATATATATATATATATATATATATATATATATATATATATATATATATATATATATATATATATATATATATATATATATATATATATATATATATATATATATATATATATATATATATATATATATATATATATATATATATATATATATATATATATATATATATATATATATATATATATATATATATATATATATATATATATATATATATATATATATATATATATATATATATATATATATATATATATATATATATATATATATATATATATATATATATATATATATATATATATATATATATATATATATATATATATATATATATATATATATATATATATATATATATATATATATATATATATATATATATATATATATATATATATATATATATATATATATATATATATATATATATATATATATATATATATATATATATATATATATATATATATATATATATATATATATATATATATATATATATATATATATATATATATATATATATATATATATATATATATATATATATATATATATATATATATATATATATATATATATATATATATATATATATATATATATATATATATATATATATATATATATATATATATATATATATATATATATATATATATATAATATATGAAAGATGACACAGTGGTGAATGGAGAGCTGCAGGTTTGGATGTCGGATGTCAGAGACCATAAAACATGTCACAGGGGGATGTCAAATGTTCGCTGCGAGTGAATACAAGTTGAGACACACACACACACAAGAACTAGTAGAGAAATTACAGCTCTCGCAGAAACAAAGAGTGTAATTATATGTACAACCCCGAGTCTATTTTAAAAAATAATCTAAACAAGTTCTTTTGGGACCGTATTGTTTTGACAGACCAAACTAACACTTATAATAGACCAGATCTTATTCTTGAAGAAGAGATTGAAAAATATCGTGACTTAGAGGAGCAGATCAAGGAGTTATCCCAAAAAACTTGCTTCAGAACAACAAGGAGCTTGGCCTTAGTGAAAATGGACCCAATAACAGGGAAAGGGTCCCATCCGAGCTCAATCCTTTAGATATGTAAATATCTGGGATACGTGAATGTTTCCCCTCTGCTTAGAGAGGGAGTGCGAATGCCAGTCGGAATTTAAATAATAATAATAATAATAATAATAATAATAATAATAATAATAATAATAATAATAATAATAATAATAATATAATATCCAGATATAGTTATCATCTGCAAGGTCAATAAATATGCCATCTTATTGACGTCGCATGCCCACTAACTGCAAATCTACAGAAAACAGAAAGAAGAAAAGTGTCTAAATAACAGATCCTCGCTGTTGAAATCTAGCGTACTTTGCAGCTGAAAGAATTGCGGATAATACCGTTCGTTATATTTGCTATTGGGACAGTAATAAAAAGCTTCAATAAGAACCTGAAATAGTTGTGGTTCCGTAAAAGTCTCCTGGGAACGATGCAGAATTCAGTAATATTGCAAACATGCCACATTGCTCGAACGTATTTTAATATTTAACATCTTAGATGAACTTCATCCTTGAAGAATGTAAGACCCATTAAATACCCTCTTAAACAGGAGTGATTGTTAGTTAAGACAATAATATTAATAAAGATCTTTATTTGTATACCATACAAATAATATTCATGATAATAAAGATAATAAAAGATAAAGGTTTAGTACACTCATGTCGATAGGAAGTTGACACTGAGTCTTCTTCCACCTAATCTTAAGTCTAGTAGATAACGATTAGTAATCTAAAAAAATCTTATTTCTAGATATTTTTCGTGAATTTCTGCTTATTAATGCGTGTAACAAATTTTATTTTTAAGGTATAGAGGTGGTTAAGTTTTATTTACTGAAAAAGATAAAGAAGCAGTCTGCAAATATATCATGTTACTCGTAATTAATCATTTAGTGATATTGAGAGTATACTGTATCTCAGGTCCCATTCTAAGGAAATTCTTAGATTTTTGAACTGATGAGAAAATCCAAGCTTTTCGTTGTTTATTCATATATACTTTAAAAAATTATCTTTATTGCCCTTTTTACCAAATACCACAACAGCCAATTTTAGTTGAATTAAGTTATGGATAATGCTTATTAGAAAATTCCTACAATACCTAAGCTTTCGCATAGAGGGGATGAAAGATATATTTTTGTATCATCAGCATAATAATGTTGCTGATGATAAGAAAACACTAGGAAAATTAGATCCATATATGGAAAAAAGCAACGGATCCAATATAGACCCTGGAGTGACATCTGATGTAATACCGCGAAAACTAGAAAGTTTCCATCACAAAAAAAACTGTTTGGAACTGGTTTTCAAAGAAATCTGAGATTATAGCGCACGAACCTTTTCGAATCTCAAAAAAAACGTAGAATAGACATCAAATTCTCATGGTCTAATGTATCGAAGGCCTTGCTATAGTTTAGCATTATCAGAATTGTAGGCTTATTTTTATTAATAGCAAAATATCAGAAATAATATCGTTAGTAATCACTGACAAGGCAGAACAACAGCCGATGAATGAATGAGCTTTTATACCTTTTTTTTATATTTTTAAGAGCGTGGGAAGAATACTTACAGGACGTAAATTGTTATAGTTTCGAGAACTTGATATTTCTTGTATTGGTATAATAACAGATTTTCTCCATTCAGACATGAATACGGAGTTTTTTTAGGCAAAACATTTTAACATGTGTTATGTAAAGTAATATAAAAGAAGGCCCAAGTTTGAAGTAAAAATATTGATTCCGTCCATTCGTATTTTTGCTTTAAAATTAGATATTATTTTAAAAACTTTCATTTCGGAAATTTGTGAGAATTGAAACTTTGGAATTTTATTTTTTGTAACATTGCAATAAAACGAAATTAAGTCATCGTCGGGTGTAATATTTCTAACGCTTTTGATAAAATATTGATATATTTTTACGTCATTAAACTCGTTTGGTGTTTTAGACTTTTTTTTTGGTTTATTTTTTAAATTTGATAGTTTTAAAGAAAACCACATATCTTTTACAGATACAGAGAGATTGCAAATTTAAATATGCCTTTTACTCCCATTTCTATCGTTCTGTCTGCACGCGGCATAGCTCAAAAATTAGTTTTCCTGTGGACTTAACTTAATAATCAGGGGTCATATTGGAATAGAATATTTATATTTTGATAAAAATTTAAGATGGAGGAACAAAATGGCGGCCTAATGAAATGTTAAAAATTCACTACCAAAAAACTATTTATCCAAAAGTCTTAAAATTTTACACACAAATCAAATGTAGAACATTGTAAAATTTTAATGCAAATCCTATAAGGCAAAACAAAACGGCCGCGGCGGCCTAATAAAATGTTTTTTATATAGGAAATATAATAAATGACATAATTTATTATTTATGCACTATGTAAATAAAGTTATAAAAAATAAATAATAATATTTTTAATAATAAACAAATTAAAACCAAATAAAAAAATCGGTAAATTCGCTTTTAGACACTACCGTTGTTTTGTAGTGACTTAAAATCAATTAAATAAATTATAGTTTATAGGTTTTGTATAAAGTTATTATCAAATAATTATATTATTTATGAGGGAAGTTGCAGGTAAAGCCGAATTTACCATTTTTTTTCTCTATGAATTGCAAGTGTTGCCATATTAAGCATTTGTTTATAAAAATTCATCGGATTTTTTTAAAATTAGATTTTCACTTTCCGGATCTAAAGATTGTTCTAAGTATTTGTAATTATCACCTTTTATATATTTCTTGAATAAAGAAGAACTTGCCTTTATTTTCGCATTTTGCATATTATCCCTCTTTATCGCAAAGTATTTAGAACTGCTTAGTATAGTCGCAAGTTGCCTACCATGTTTTTAAATCATCACTGCTAAATTTGTTTATGGTACTGACGAAATGTTTTCCAGGTCTCATCTCAACTTTCAGACTATCTAGGAAGTGCGAGCAACCTGGCGAAGAACTAAGATTATCAGTAGTGCTTAATTTAGTGGCATTTGCCATTTTAATCAATAGTTGATTTACTTTTAGCTTAAACCAAAAGTTTTCCAAATTGAAGCCGTGTTAATTTTCTGTTTGGTTTTGTTGTTAGAATGTTTAATAATACTGCGTGTTCTTCATAAAATTCTAATACGTCGATTGAATTGGAGTGCGAAGAGTGGCCATCATAACTCAACAACGTTTTTCCTGCTTATTTTCTTAGGTATAAATGCAACTTCAACCAATCTTTGAAAATGGCAGCATTGGTATAGGCGGATTTTTCTCACACAGAGATTTGGGATCCCGGGGGAATTCCATTTAAAAATGCATTTTTCTTTAAATATTGAGTGAGGGAAAAACATCACCTACATTGCAGCACGCATTGTCTGAAATAGTTTCTCCTTTTTCGCTGAACGATAGAGATAAAAACATTTTTTGATCCTTTTTCAACCAACATGTGTTGGTTTATTATTCACTTTTACGCCATTTTAGTTCATGTTGAAAATTCTGGGATGTTGTAGGAAAAATGAGTTTAGCCTGTTATAACTAGCATTTTCTTTTTCTTTATTAAGAATATTAATTTTATTCGCTCGGCTAATTGAAAAGCCCGAAGTAGCAAAAATCTCGGTTGGGTAAATTCAAATTTTTGCAACTTTTTTATTTTTCGAACCAATTATAGCTCTGTAACGTCGGCCAAATATGATACAGGTTCAAGTCTGTTTTGTATTGTTGGATCAGCCTTCCTTATCCTAACTTTTTTTTTTATTTTTGAATTCCAAAATTTATATCAGCTCTTTTGAAGTATTTTTTAATTAAAAGACAAAATTTACACCTAACATGTATATAATTAAAATTATTAAGTTGTTTTTATTATATTTTCGTAATATGTTTAAAAAAATAATTTTCAAATTAAGCTGGTTCAATTTGATATAAAAATATATTTACATCTCATTGATACTGCTGTCTGCGAAGTAACAAGCTGAGATTTTTTTGCAAGAACAAATCGATATTTGATATAAGTGCCATAGTCCATTCCTTATGTACCTTTTTAAATGTACTATTTGTGCTGTCTTCTATGATACTCTTCATTATGTATTTACTGGAATACTGGAATTTTTTAAAAAATATATGAACTATATTTATTTAGTATTTGATTAATGTTTACAAAAATTATCCTATTCTCACACTATATAATTTAAGGTTTATCGTCCCATTTTATACATATTCAACTGCGTTGTGCAATGACTCAAAGCTTCATTTAGCTTTTTTATCATTTTTTTGTACGCTGTGTGCATTTTTCAGTAGCCTGGAACAATAATAAATAAATACATCGCAGTATGTTCGGAGGTTCGTATTGACTGTAATTTCATTCTAAATTTTTCCTTTTCATTTTAGAAAATATTTTATTCTTGATCGTAGTCTCCCAAACTAAGAGAGCCGACCTATACCAAATTTACGAGAGAGACTGAACTGAATTATAAAAAATTAAATAAGAATACTAATGTATCCTGCCATAACGTACTTTAATGCACACTAAATCACCTAATATCGGAAATAACTTACCTGGGTTATGTATGTATAAAATCATGTTTTCGTCGGTCATGTGGTTAAAAATGTTTAAATATTTTAATAGATTTTTTGTTTTCACCATCAACAAACCCCACAGTTTTTTTTTGTATTTTTTCATTTTTCTGTTTATACAATAAAAAGCAGAGGCGTGCCAAATACTTAATGATTAGGCCGATAAAACCGTCAGCTGAGTTTATTTTAAGCATCTTCACAATATGTTTGGTCAACTAATTTAGAATTTTCAGTTTGCTCAAATGATGGGAATTTGGTTGTCTATCCCCAGCCCCTTGCTTATCAGCCATGTCTCTTCTTCTAAATGTCTATTTTTTTTTATTTTAAACCCTAAACTTTACAGTACGAGAAAAGGATTATTGCAAACATAACTGAAATATTGAAATTTTATACAATTTTACCTAGTTATTAAAAAGTATCGTAGCGAGCCGCACAAATAGTAAAATTAAGTACATAAAGTGTGACATAGACTTTGATGTCAAAATCGATTTGTGCTTGAAAAAGATGTTAAGTTTGTTCGTCGAACTCAGCAATATTAGCGAGATGTAAATATATTATGTTTTTATATCAAAAAAGAAATCGAATAATTGCAAATTTAAAGTTTTAAAATCATATTACGAGAAAATAATAACAAAATAAATTTTAATTATTTACATGTTAGGTATAATTGTGTGGTATTTGCGTCCTATCTTAGTAATTAGGTTGAACATTTTTCGGGAATAAAGGACAGTAGTTCTGCTTAAATCTTATTTATTACCAAGCAACGTTTCGATGCCTTTATGCATCTTCTTCCGGCTGAAACAATCATAATTTCCCATACACGAACAATTACATCAGACTAACAATTTTTTATATATTAATAATAAGGATGGTATAAACCTGGTTGCTCACCTACGTAACTGTTTAAGATTTAATCACGCACACAGTGATCAACCTAGCTGGGTATAATGATTGTCTCTCTACTCAAAACTTAGTTGAGTTTTAAACTTATAGAACATTGAGTATAAAAGCAATAAATTACGTGTTTAAATTTTTTCCTGTATATCAATTCTTTATAAAAGGGAATATTTTAATCTATAACATCTGGTCGTATTCAAATTATATTTTATACTATATCCTACAATGTTTTTGACACCGAGACACTTATAAAGTAACTGAAACAAATTTTTTGTGACAGCAAATAAGAAAGTAATTCTTTTTCACGGAAGCCAGAATTAGATGAAGTGAAACTAGGGATTGAGCATTAACTAACACCGCTAGCGTGGCCTCTAGAGTGATTCTCAATCGAGTTAACTAGAGATGAAAGATGAATGAAGTCTCCAGGCAATTTACACGATACCAAATGTAATCAATGGCTAGCTCAAAGAAGCAATTTATAAGTCTTTATTAGACGACATCTTTTAATTTTAATAATAATATTAAATTTTATATTATAATACTTCGCTACAGAGTAAGTAAAAAATGTATATAAAAATATTATTGAATTAAAAAACAAGTCTTTAGCAAAATGAAAAATGTGTTTAAAATTGTCTAGAGTAAATAATATATTGATTTAAGATTTTCTCTTCGATGTGAATTTATAAATTGTTTTAATGCGTAAATACGGTTGAAAGATATACTCAGGATATATAAATATGTTTCAGTATGCGGTACTTAATTAAAGACATTATCTACAACAAACTTGTTCTAAAATTGCGTGGTCTCACTAATTTGTAGTCTAATATTAATTTATCCTATATGCATTTTTTACCGATACGCTATACCAAAATAACAAAAATTACCAACCAGGTAGTAACCAGTTTAATAAATACAGAGATAACTAGATGAAGGACCTATGTAATATTTTTATTTTTTCTTCTTTTAGCATAAATGAAGATTCTAAGCCCCTACAATTATTTCTAGTTCGCATCATATGGAAATTTTTTTTATTAGGTCACTTTGTCAAAGTTTAACACAGGCAATAACTTTTGCTTTACTAAGGATGAAAAGGCCTAGTCGACAATAATCACATGTCTTGCTTTACCTGTCAAAATTGACATTTCTTTAAAAAAACCTGTATACCGGGATATAAAGAGCAAAAATAAAATTATTAAATTAAATTTTGAATAAGAAGCAAAGATTTAGAGATCAATTAGTTAGATTAAATTAAGATAATATGGGAAACAAAATTTAAATATGAACTGGACTATTTTTGCAGAACACTTAGCAGAACTCTATTAAAACTTGATAAGATACAAAAGAGTACACATTGAATGAAATCGGTGACCATATATATCATTTAATTGGCCCCTATATAAAATTGTTAATACTCTAGACAATCCACGTTATATTCTGAGCAGTAATCAAAACATACGTACTTAAAGTAGTTAAATAATTTATATTAAATAGTTTTCTCTTTTCAATTTGGACAATATATCGGCATACGCTTTATTAAATATTTTTTGTCACAAAAATATCGGAATTATATTAGTCTAATAAACGCCTACTACATTTTAACACATCTATGATATTTATTGGCCTCTTTCCCAATATTTTTGTTCCCATTTGAATATTTTTGTACTTTTTGAGAGTATAAATAATCCACGCCTATGACCTTAATAATTTGATACTATTGAAGGTTTTGGTCCGAAGATATGAAATATTGACTCATCGATCAATTTTAAGATACCTAGTAATTTCATTAAAGTTATTATGTTTAGTTGTTTCATTTTATATTGTAAAATTCATTTTGCAAAAAATACTACATATAATGTATCTTCTGCAAATTGCTGTGTACCGTGTATGTTATACCTAACCTTTTCAAACAAGTTTAGATATATAGTCATGCAGCGTAGTATAGGGCATTTTATTCAAAGTATCATTCGAATATGCTACAAGAATCGACAAACTACAATACTACAAAATTCCTGCAAGAGACTTTAAGACTTTATAATTTTTATTACTTCACGTACGGTTAACAGCGCATAGTTAGTGTCGGTGTTAGAATAATTAAAATTTATAACCTAGTAAGAACTTTAATTATAACCCACTTCGAGCGGGAAGTTAACTTTGGCCAACTTATAAATTTAGTATTTTATAAGAGCGCGTGAAACATTTAAACAGTCTTTGGTCAACCTCCTGAATGGTCATATTTCTTCTACATATGTGAATTCTATTTTTAGGATTTAGATAATAAATTTTTATTGGCAATGTATTTAGTTTTATTGATATTTTACACAGACTTGTTCTTAATATTTACAACGGAAGCAAGGAAAATTCATGGTTGAATAATATTACCCATAAAAAATTATTCTCGATTACATGTAGTTATTTTTTCATGTTATAAAATGGTTAAAAATTCAAGTAATTACTTAATAGTTATATCAACAAATATTTAGTAACTGATGAAGCACAAGTATTTTCGCAAAATCTACATATTTGAAAATCATTATGTAATTTATTAGTAGTAGAAGTAACTAAAAGAAGAGTAAAACTTCTTCAAGTGCCGTACCCGTATTCGGGTGTTGGCGATGGTCAGTAAGTGTCTTGAAACCTAACTTATGTCAAGATGTATATGGTTTCTTGAATGCACTACACTAGACCGTTATACTAGGGAATGTTTTCTATGCAGTGAGTTGCCGTTGCCTTCTACGCAGTTGTGTCGTGTAGTGTATGTGTTGAGTATGAGGCCTTGTTACTATTCGCAGTCGACCCCAAGTCTATGAACAGAGTCGTTATTTTATTGTCCCAACGACTAAAGGCACCTCAGGAAGGTACCGGACCAGGCATATCAAGCACTCTTTATTTAAAAAGTACCCGCTACGCCAAGTCTCGAACCGGAGTCTTCCGGGTGGAAGGCCAGCTCTCTCAGAGAGTAAGACTAGCACCCGGAAGCTAAACCTTTAAATATATTGTTTTTACCTTTAGCTTACCCAGGGTAGAGTAGCTGCACCTTATACTTAATATGTAATTTAAATATCATTTATCCAAACGCCTAATAATGTATGTGTCTGCCCATCATAAAATACACCCGCCTTTACTGCTACTACAAATAAATATCTGTTTTTTTTCTAAATATACAAAAAATATATAATAATCTATAAACAGGCCTTACAAAAAAATATTAAATCGGGACAAGTTTTTAAATAAAAAATAAAATCTTATTTCATGTTAGAGACACAGGTATTAAATCGAACTTACGAGGTCATCTGCAATAAATTCATTTTCAGTGTCTTTAACTTCTTATGATATCAATTCCTATTTCTTCATTGAATTTTAAAATAATTATTATAAGAAATCATAAACCGTTGACAATTTTTTTTCGTAATTCACCTATTAAAGCCAAAACTTTAGATTCCATAAGATTTACAAAACTGATTTTAGGCCTCTATTATATAAAATGTGTGGCTCAAATGAAATAAATGCTTTGTTTTCAACTTTTGCTCTCTCACATATAATATTCCCCCTCTCCCCTTATTGACGCCTTTGTGACTTAGTTTATCTTAAGTTAATATGAACTTTCTTAATAAAATTAATAAAGATGCATATAATGGTATAGAAACAAGAAACGATTTTTTTAAAGTCTTTAATCCATTTGAATATGTACTATGGGATAAAAAATCTGCACTAATATTTAGTGCTACTATAATATATTAAGAATTATAAACAATTGTTGAAAAAATATCTTTTCCAAGAAGAGAGAAATTGCCAGATAGAGTTCCATAAATATTAATAAGTAAACATCTTTTGTTTTTCATTTTGTAAGAAGTTCCGATAATTTCAAAATCATCGAATATAGAATTTAAATTAATAAATATTGTTCTAATTATTTTTTAATATATAGAGCTACTCTGCCTTCCCGATTCTCTTGATCCTTTCTAAGAAATCTGTAACCTGGCATTACTATCAGTATTCGAGTTTAGCCAAGTTTCTGTTAAACAGAAAACGTTAAAGGGATACTGTAATGTAATGACAAAATTCATCGAAACTTTTATTTAAAGAACGAATATTTAAGTTCTCGAGCAAAAAATGGTTTCTATTATTTATACCGTTATCGACATCAATCCCGAGGTCTTTCATCCGAATTTGAGCTAAATTAATAATTATTACTTATAAAATCCTTCAGTTTCTCTCCGTACAACCCAATCTTCCGTTCCCTGGCATTCAATCCGCCCCCAAATCCTAGAAATGATACTTAAAGTAGTAGTTTATTTTCATATATGCTATACACATAAAACCACATACAAGACACATAACGGTCATAATTATAATAACAGTAATAAGTTACTTATAGTTATTTTATTTTTTCAGGTATTTCAATGCACAAAGGATACGCTTTTGTTCAATTCACAAACCCTTTTGATGCCAGAAGTGCATGTTTGGGAGAAGATGGTAGGACTGTTCTCAGCCAAATATTAGGTAAGATGTGTAGTCAGAAAACAACATTTATAATTTTAATTAATAATCAAAATTTTCTCCCAAAACTGCGCACTCTACCTCAAAAAAATCTACCATTTTGCCGAAAACATGGTTCCAATGCAGAAAAGACTTACTTATAGTGTGTTTAGAAAATTTTGTATTGCTATGATAATAAAAACATGCATCAAGCGAAATAGGAATGAACAACTCTAGAGCATGGTGTAAAAATTAAAGAACAATTTATGGAAATTAATATTCAGCTTGCGATATGGTGTCATATTTCCAATTTCCTTTTGCAAATAAGTTCAAAAAAATGGTAATGATGACAATAGTAATTCTTTTGCTGTTCAGAATAGAAAGATTGAATGATTCAGTATGAGATCAGATATAATTGGTAGTAGCAAAGACATATTAAACTCCGAATAAACAATCCATCCAATGTAAAATAAAATATCTTCAATAAGATGCCAACTTTGTATTGTATTTTGTAGCTCAAAGCACTCACCGCGTCCGGTTATTTAGATAAATCGGTTTTGCTCAGTTACCCAGCATATATTTTTTTAACAAATATACCTAAATCAAACTTTTGACAAGACCAAGCCAAATATTGTAACGTTCAGTCTAAATAAAGAGCTACATGAGCAATTGATGTTAAACTATTTATTCCTGATGGACTGGATAATGAATTATAAACGGTAACAAAGTTGTGTGAAATTTTAAAAAATATTGTCAAGCCAGGCGGCTGCTTCTTATACCTCCTGCGTGTTCTTTGGGGTACGTAGCACAGGTTGAAAATACATTTGTATAGAACATGATAGTTATACTGTCTGGACTGCCTGTACATTTAGTTATCGAAATTAAAGCGTGCATCTACTTCCTACTTAGAGGTCTTCTAAATAAACAACCTTACTGGGGCATTAAACGACTTGAGTGTATAAACTTTGTGTTATGGAAAATAGCGGGCTTAAGGAGGGTTCACAGAGTGCGTTTCCCTACTCATAGGTAGTTTGCGGTAGTTTCGGAATAACTTATAAGACTTAATAATTATGAGACTTATGTTAAGTCTAAATCTACCACATTTCGCGTTGCCTTTTATAACAGAAATTCTGCTTAGTATCAGAAAGGTCAAGTGCATCGTGACCTAGTTAATTTATTCATTAATAGTCTGGGCAAAATATAAATGGAAACACTTGACTTTGGAGAAAACTAACAATATTATAATTTTTCTCCTTCGAGAAGGTTTTTTTAATACTGCCTAAAACATTTTTATTATAAAAAAGTTTAATAGATATTAAAATATGCTGGTGTACCCGACGGTTTTTGCTAAAAATGCAAAAAATTTTTTTCTCAAATTCCATCATCACAGAGCAAAGTCATTTACTTATTTTCAAACCCCATTTCTTGGCCACAAAAAATCTTATCTGGATTCCGGCATTGCAGCAAAGTTGTCCTCCTTGTACCATCGGGATTTCGAGGCAATTGGATTGCTTATTAAATTCGACTTTTACAATGTATTAAAAACAATCTTACATAATGTTCAAAGTTTGCCTTAGAGCTGCTCAGATAATGTATCGTTATTTTTTGGTTTGACTTTTAAATGCATCTAAATTTTTAGTTTATTTCTCTCATGTATTCTAAAACATTATAGTTAAAAAGGCTAGTGAACAAAATTGCTGTTAAATATAAGTACATCGAGTAATAAACCCTTTCAATTATAAAGATGGTGGACAAGGCTAAATAGACGGTAAGGAAAAGGTTGAATCAAACGATATACTTACTCGTCAGTAAACAGGCAGAAAGATAGAGATTATCGCACTCAAAATCTAAATGCAACAGATAAAACAAACTCTATATGAACACCAGATTACATTTTGAAATTTTTTATTACTTAAAAAGCAGCCATATTTTAAGTAAGCATGATGAAACACAAAAATGGATGAATTTTTTTAATAAAATGCAAAATGACAGTCAACGGGATTGCCAAGTTAACACGGTATTAAAAGTAACTATAGCTGATCAAAAAGTTTTGGTAATATTGAAATATTTTTGTATACTAGACAAGTTATTGAAACTTGACACATTTTCCTAATTCATTTGACTAACACAGGAATTTAAATATAAAATAATAGGACATTTGTAAAAAAAGCAATAAAAATTGACTAAAAAACTGATTGGAAACCCCGTTATGACGTCATAGCGAGAAAAAGGCATTGCTGACTGACTTGGGAACTTTGACTAAAGAGCCTGTTAACGAATAAGTAAATACATTGGACATAAATGATAGAAAAGGCACAATAACTCATAAGTTTAGTGTCAATAAACTACACCAACAATACAAAAATGAGACTAATAGATGTCTTTTACTGTTTAAGGAAAAATGGCAATACTGGTAACGGGTCGGTTTAGACCACAACAAAAAACCAAAACCATATGGATAGATTGAGAGAGCCGAGAAAATTAACTCAATACAAAGTACAAGTGTTTATATACTGTTTAAATACAAAGTAGCTTTAAAACAATTGCCAAGTAATGTCAAAAAACAAATCCGTTGTTACTAACCCTAACACAAATTTTAAGTGAAATGCAAACAAAACTAGAACTATGAAAAACTCGAAGTAAGTCCTTGGGAGAAGGTTGGCAAAGAAAATAACTGACCAAAAAATAAGTGTTACAATTTTTTGTGAAACTCTATAAAATTATTAAAGGTCAATACAATACTTGGAAGAATGTTCGCTTGTAAATTATAATCAGAAGATCTGAAAATCACTAACATAGATATGTAGTGATGTGTAAAGTTAACTGACCTTCAACACAAGAACAACCTGTGGTCAATAACTATAATTAAATATAAGTAATAGAAATATTTTAAAGGGGGGGAGGGGTAGGTAATCTTTGTAAAAACTGACAAATTATTGAACAAAATATTATTTGATAGTAAAGATAAGTTAACACATATCAAAGGAAATAAATATTTTAATTAGCTATTAAACAAAAGATTGGTATTTTTCTAACCGGTACGTTTTCAAAACAAAGTAGGAATATTACAAAGTTTGATATTTTATTTATTTTTTGTTTAGGGTAGAAAAGTTCATAAATACTTTTTCAAAAAAAGTGGGGGGTTTCGGCAAGAAAAAGGAACAGGCTAGGTGGGTGACAGGTATTGTCCGAATATTAAATAGAAAACAATCTTCTGAGAATCGATACGAAAGTTCTATTGAGATTAACTTCTGTGTTGAGTGTGTTGAGACAGTTCGGGATTTGCTAAAGTTTATCATTAGTTTCAAGATCTTCAAGAAAATCGTATCTCATAAAGTTAAGAATTATTTTCTGGATCAAAATTATATTGACTTCTTAGGGTTATTAACATGTTCACTAATGTAAACTGACAGATGTGTGCAGGTCCTACCTATGTAAGTAACGTCACAATCAGAACAGTTGAGCTTATAAACTCCACTTTTGTCGAGATTATTTATCTTGTTTTGCTGTTATTCAAAGTATTTTTAAGGTGTAACATGTTCATTAATGCATACTAACAGATATCTGCATGTTCTACCAGTGTAAGTAACGTCACAATCAGAGCAGTTGAGATTATAAACTCCACTTTTGTCGAGATTATTTATCTTATCGTTGCTGTTATTCAAAGACTTTCTAAGGTATATTTGATTAATCTTGTTTGATAAGAGATAAAAAGAGTTAGAATTACCATCTCTCAATAGAAATCAATCGCCAACGTATTTGTAGTAGTGTTTCATTTCTGTATTATTATAGCTCTCAAGATTGCCTATAAATAGATTTGCAAGAAAAGGAGATATGCTACTTTCCATGGCAAGGCTTTCAGGTTGTTGATAAAACTTGTTATTAAAAATTAAAAAATCCTGAGAAAGAGCGAAGTTCAAAAGTATATCCATCACTGTAGACTCTTTGACGTAGTTAGATCTTAATAAGTTACCTACCAATGGAATGTTTCCTTTTTTGGCACTGATGGCAATGACCAATTGCTCACATCAGAGGATACCATGAAGTAATTGTTATTCAGTTTAATATTTTTTAAATGATTCTTACCGAATTATAAATCTTGAAGTTTTTTATGAGGTTTAGAATAAAGCTTGAAATTACTGAAACTGGATTATTAGTGTTAATTAAGTTATATTCTTAAAGAGAAAACTTTTGACTTTATCGATATAATTATTCTTATTTAAGATAACTAAACACTAATTTTTGTCAGCTTTAGAAATTATTTGCTTTTTATTTTTAATTCTAGTTTTAATTTTATTAACAATAGAAGAGAATTCCACATGGTAAGATGGAATAAGAGAGTTGTTTTTATTCTTCTTAAAATTGTAAGAGCAACATGTATGTCATCTCTTAAAGATTTTTTATTTTGTAACTTCAAAGATAATATCAATTTTTATGGCAAAATGTTGCAAATTACGTTCACCTATAAAAATATTAATCGAGAACTTAAATTTCATTCTCAAGAGGTCTAGATCTTGGTCAGTATTAAAGGATTTGATAGGTTTTTAATTCTATCGAAAAATTTAAAGTTAGAAAACTATTTATCTAAATATTTTTTCTATGGTTAATTTTATATTTAATTAAATTAGAAAACTTTCATCAATATACTTTTGAAATTCATGGAAGGAGAAATTATTCGAAATTTTATCAAAAATAAGCTTAAATTCTAAATTTAACAAATCGAGTTTAGCATCATGTTTACAAATCTTCTTTCTAGTAATCCTGTTTTCTATCTCTTTTTTAAAATCCGAAAGTGCATTACGAAATGTTTTAACCTTGGCAAAAATTGAAGTGACATTCTCATTAAACACTGATTAAGAAACCATACATCAACCTGAACCTCAGGGAAAATATCCTTTATTTATCAGTCTAACTACCATACTCCAAAATTCGATAGAAAACTTGAAGGGCTGTGTACACACGTGCAAAAGTAGTGAAACAAAAAGGTTATCTGTAAGTACATCGTGTAATAAAAACCTTCAAATTTAAATTTGGTGGCTAAGGTTTAAAAGCCTGTAAATAAAAGTTGAATCAAATGATATACTTACTTGTCAATGAACAAGCAGAAAAATACATGGTGAAAGTCCGAAGAATGATGAATTGGATTTAACTGATTAGTAGTTTCTAAACAAATCTTGTAGAAGCGTCCTTTTAACGCTCTATTTTGTCGTTTTCTGCCTATTTATGATTATTTTTAGTAGATCTATCGAATTGTTTTTAATAATTTATTTTGTTTCTTGGTTAAAAAGCGCACAAAAGATTCTTAACAATAACATAACTGCTTAAATCATAACTAGTAAAACAAGATCTCATTTAAAATTTTAAATTTAGAACAATGACGGCGATGCTTTTTTTTTCAACTATATTTTTTAAAATGTTAAGGGGGGCAAAGATTATAGATAAGTTAACACTAATTTATATAAAATATTTTAAAATGCAGTTATAAAAGAACTCTAAAATAATCTAATATTTCAAACTTTTGACTACTGTCCGTGTAACTGTTTTTATAGTATTCAACTTACAATTTATACTTCTAAGATACTTGATTGCTTATGCTCACTACATTTACGAAAATTAATACTCATTTTACCGAATTTACTAAACTTGTTTTAAGATTAGACAATTATGTGGGATTAACCTGTCTGTACGTTTTTTAAAGACAAATTAACTGTAATAACGTTAGCAAACCCCCGTTAAAACGCGAGGTAAAAATATAATTGTAGCAAGAACACGCGCGTTTAAAAATTACTCCGAACGTTCATATGTAACTAAGATATATAGCCCAATGTAAGCACAAATATAATACTTCGGGCTGTATCTTCTCTCTGGCTCACGCGAGTAGCATTTTATTGGTAGTGTTATGGATTGCTGCCATAATTGGTGCTTGTACCCTGTGGATAAAACCAATACCAAATAAATTTACTGCTTGTTGTTGTAGGTCTATAAATATATTTAAACGTTAAATAAAATGTATACTAAGGTAATAGCTATTCTCTTTATTTCTGGCGAACACTATTTAAAACCTATAGCGATAAAAATCTTAACAACAATTTATTATCAGATCGTAAAACCTGAACAACTGCTTGACATGTCACTGAATTTAACCATGTTGATCTTACTAATTTAGAACTTTTCTGAATGATAATAACTATAATTAAAATAAATATTCAGCGCTTAGTCGGTCTGAGATAATCATACAATTAACAAAACACAAGCAACATTGCTTTTCGAATTTGACATTATTAACTTATAACTTTATTACAGCAAATAAAGTTATACCTTTAAGCACATTAAGTTATGTTGTAATAATAAAAAGTTTAGATAACTTTAATGCTTACATTTAGTTATTTAATATTTTTCATATGAAAAAACAAAATACGAATAGACATGTTTATTAAGTATTAAGTTGAAAAAATATAAACAGCTTGACATTGCTTTTAAAATAATTTAGACTGTTTTTAATAAAATAGACAGCCAATTTCTCATACTGGATAAAAAGTAAGAAATAATATGGTTATATCAGTTATTAACTGGGAAAATAATTTTTCCAAAATTGTTATGTCTCGGAAATAAAAACAGAAAACATTTTAGTCATATACCAAATGACTGTAATATTGAATAAAAACAAAATTATTGACTTAGCCAAAACGCATGCAATTCATATGCATTTTATTGTTTTAAAAAATCATAAACCCAACTACCTTAAAAGGTAAATGGCTAAAATATAACTGGTGAATAATATAATTAATTTTCTTGGCATAACTTATTTGACTTTCTATCTATAGAATAGTAAAAAACAAATTTTACCTCAGGTCTATAATAAACGATCAAATACAGGATATAAAATTTACAAGGAATATGTTCCAAATTCACAACTCAGGAATATATGATAGACATATGAGATAATGTTTAAATTTTTTGAACGGTAGAGAGTAACTTACCGATTTTTCACAATTTTAGTGAAAATCCACCGATATCTTAATGCTGCAATGTCTTACCAATTAAAAAAATATTTATTAGTGAATACCATTGGATGCCCTAAAACTGTTGTTCAAACCAAAATTTACATACAATTTAATATTTTCAATGGATCAATATCAAAGCAAATTTGGAACTATCCTACAATAAAAAGTAAGCGCATGTTAAAAAATAAAATTTAGATTTTCATTTAATCCCCATATAATTTTACGGTTTTCGTTTACACATTGTCAGATCTAGTATTATCTGAGAAACTAAATGCGATGAAAAAAGTAAGAACTGTACAAATAGTTTGACAAAACTAAATGGTGAGAAAACCTATAGGTCAGCTAAGTAGTCACCTGATATCCAGCTACAGCATTAGAATAATATTAATGTTTCATCATTAGGTCTTTGCCACAAGTAAAGTAATAAAACTCAGAAATCGTATTTCTTTATTCAGAAATTTAGCACGGCTTGCAGCTCTTACAAATATTTACGTCAGAAAGTATAAAGTAGTCCCACCTCAACACAGGTTATTATGTTATTTTGAAGTAGCAATTAGTGCTACAAGATGAAACCTGTCTGTCGCTATGTTTGTTGGTTAAGTTTATGGCTATCGGATACTTCTAAGGAACACAATGTGGCTAAATTTTTGTGTCTCTAACTCGCTATCCTACCAAAATTTCAGGAGAGATTACCAGGAAGCATATTATTATTATAATTATTATTATAAAATAAATATTAACTGCTGTGTGATACTAATGAAGTTTTGACATCAAACATTACGTTTATTTTATTTTTACAACTATTCTCGAACTAGCTTGATACTTATTTCAATATTATAAATTGTATTTTATTATTAAAAGCGTTATTCTTATAGCTTTAGTTTTTTCTATATGAACTGAATATTACGTTTTACTTTTATTTCCGTTATATAACTAAAGGCTGATTGTAACAGTAGCTGCTCAGCTATGTATCTTTTGTGATACCATTAAACTGGAAATAATTTCAAAGGTAAGCTGCATATCTTAAAACGTAGGAGAAAAAAATAGAAGTATAAAAAATGACTTATGAGTTTAGGAATTATGTATTTACAAAAGCAATTCTATAGAAAACACTGAAATGCAAACCTGGAGAAGATAAGGTAACTGAATTGCAAAAAAAGCGTTCAAGATAGTAATGATGAACACGTAAAGTCACTAAGACCGCATTGTATTCCCTTTTGTAGGGATTAATCCAGAGCCTTTCGAGTAGATGGCACAATTTCACGGTCAGAGTTGCCAGTCTCATATCTGCGAAATGAATTACGCATACAAATACTTCTAAACAAAGAGATCTAACTTATATCCTTAGAATATCCGCCACTAATATTGTAGCTAGCGATAAACAAAATGCAAAAATCGTTTAGTTCTGTAGCATCTATATATCATATATAAATCTATGTATATATATATATATATATATATATATATCATATATATATATATATATATATATATATATATATATATATATATATATATATATATATATATATATATATATATATATATATATATATATATATATATATATATATATATATATATATATTATGTTTTAATTCAATCCGCTGGTGTGCCGACTCTCTAATTAAAAAATCATTTTTTTTATCATTTTTTGTTGTTTTTTGTTTTGCGCTCGTTCTGCACCGCTCGTATTTATGTATCGCTGCTTTGCCAGTTCGTGAACTCTACCTTTTGTTGAAATTATAAAGTTAACTATATATAAATATGTGTATTTGCTCACATTTAAGTTGTATTGATATTAAAATTAGGTAATGTATCTTTCTAGGGAAACGCTGCTCCGACATATTGTCCTTATGTCGGTGGATCGGTTTTATAATCGCAGTATCGTCCTTACACGTCAGAACTAATATTATTTTACATTATAATTTACATGTTATTGTATTTAACTATTGAAAGAAAAACTGAATTTGAACATGTACTCTAGGGGTACTTGAGCTCAGGAGAAGAAACATTTCAAAAATATACTCCTACTTAAGGAAAGAACTTTTATTTTCACATGAAGCAAATTTCCCGGGTTTTCGAAACCAAACTAAGGTTTTTGTTAGTTTTTGTTAGCAAGCTAAATATAATGCCATTTTATATCGGAAAGTCATAAATGCGTTTGCTTTAAACATGGATCTAGCTACTGGCAAGTGCTTGTTTCAAGTCCAACAAAACCAATTTTCAGTATTGCCACATTCTCAAAGGACATTTATCTTTTGGTTTGTAGTAATTTTGCCTCTTTAACTATTTTTAACCAAATTCCTGGTACTCATGCAGTATTTTTTATTTTGTTTTTCAGTTAAGAGGTCGAGAGACAACCCTATTTTCTACCATATCCCAGTAATATTAAATGATAAAAAACTGCTGTTAAAACCAAATTCGATCAGTTTAAGAAACCAATGTTATTGTCCTTTATATTGGTCGATATACGCATGCCAAAAGGAAAAGTATTACTTCTTTAACTTTACCTTAACCGTTAATCGTCATACTACTTTATTAAATAAGTTTTTTTAACTTTGGTTTGTTTTATGCCACAATAACAAATCTAGCATAAAACTAATTTTTTAACATGCTAGTTACTGAAAGGACAATAAATATAACGTGTTCAGTTTTATTTAACAATTTTCTTCCTTACCTATTTCCTTTTAAAATAGCAAGCTAAATATAATGCCATTTTATATCGGAAAGTCATAGCTAGCTTGAAATATTTCAATACTTTTTAAATTCACATACGGTAAACGGAAATGTAGTATCGTCTCATTTCTATTTGCTTGATATAACTTTTAAGTTTATATCCTATTTAAAATTTATACAAATATATGAATAGACAATACGCTACCGGCTTCTGATATCTGTTACCACGTTGCTAAATGTTTAGAAATGTTCCGAGTGGAAGTTTGAATACAGATGCTAAGTTTCCCGCCCTGACTGTGTATAAGTGACATAATAGAGGATTGAGCACGTAGACGTTTCTGTGAGTTTGGGCCATTATTGTTGCGTAGTTTTAAATCAGTGACGTAGTGTACACAAATCAAGTCCTGATTTGAATTTGTAAAAGTTCGATCGTTTTTTTTTCTTCATAAAACGTGTTATCATCCTTGGAGCACTGAGATGTGGAATTTAAATTAATAAACATTTAAATTCCCAAAATAAATATCTTATGAATTTTTATTGGTCTTTGTTTTTACCTGCTATCTTTACTATGCTGCACAGTGAAATACTGTAACAATCTAAATCATTTCCATTACACTCTGTACTTATTTTAGTTCATCGGTGTACTAAAGACTGTGTGATATTTTAGTGCATTATAGTAATATATTTGTAATTTTTACATCTCCAGAGCTAGTTTGTTAAGTTGTGAAAGCAGTGTGGATACCAGCATTAACATAATGAGACTATATTAGGTTAATATCTGAATGCTGTAAGAAGTCTGTTTTCACATAAAATACATGAAACGACAATACACCAGTGTTCGATTAAAACAAACAAAGAGCATAACTGAAGTTAGTTAAATTAATTTCAACACTGCGCTGAAATAATTTAGGCATTAAGGGAAATTACTTAAATGACATCGACGTTTCGCCCATTATACAGAGCCTTTTCAATATTTTATTTTCTAAAATAAAAACATAATAGTAAATAGTGTAAAATCTAAAAAACGACTGAAAAACTTTCACTCACAAAAGATTACCTTTAAAATAAACAATGGCCGTTAAAAGAAAAATACATTTAAAACAAATTATTATTATACATAGTGTGACAAATAGAACCCTTACGACCATAATAGAAAAATTAAAAAATTACTTAGTGGCCTAAATACTTACAAACAATTAAAAAGTGATTTAACTACCTCTTATCAAACCAAAAATAACATGTTCATAAAAAAAATGGTTAAACAAAAAGCTTATTATTATGCAGAAGGGAAAAACCTAATGATAACCAAAGCAGTAGCACCCAAAATATGTAGTCTTCCAAAGCCACATAAACTATCGACATATTTGTCTAATTGAATCCAAAATAACTATTTTGTTAAAGATTCTATTGAATTTAAACAATTTATTGACAAAGTAAAAATTTCAGACGATCATATACTACATACCTTCTTGTTTCTTTGTATACAAATATTCCCAATGCAAAAATATAAAAGTCCACAAAACTTTTCTTTAGAAAAAATTATAGAGGCTATTAACAATGCTTTAAATAATAATTATTTTCAGAATATCGGGCTGATATTTTATAGAAAATTATGGACACTTTAATAAAGAATCATTGTGCGGAAAAAAATACTACGTATTTTTAAACAACGAACTCCCATATAGTATAATAAATAACATAAAGAAAGCAACAAAAGAAAAAAATGTTAATACTAAATACCTTGCAATGCCCAACAGAGAACGGTCTATCAGAAAAAAATAAATTATATCTTGTCTAAATGCGTCATAACTGTCTGTCATAAAGCACAGCACTTATTAAACAGTATTTTCACTTCCTTGAAAGTAATAAAACAAAAAAGAGATCAAACCTAGTGTATTCAATTCCATGTCTAAATTGCCCAAAAAAAGTACATAGGAATAACAACACAATACTTAGACAGTCGATTAAACAGTCACAAATATACAAAAAAGAATCTACTGCACTCCACAAACGCGACCTTTCAGAAAAAAACATGAATTGGATTTTAAACGGACTCAAATTTTAGAGCAATAAACTAATTATCGTAAATAAAACAAATTATACAAAATAAAATGGAGAAGATGCCGTCAAGTATAAAAAGACATCAATAATCTACGGCAAATTTATCATAATCTATTATCGAAGTAAACTAACCTAAACAAAAAAATCATTTCTCACATAAAACCCTGTACATTTCAATAATAGCATACACACAAACTCTGTATACCAATCATAAAATCCAAGTAAAGAAAAAATGTCTCGTTTTTATATACAAACTGGCAGAATTCTGAACCTATAGAAATCGCTGTTTTCTCAAAACATTCTTAAGATCGACACGTTTCCAAGGTGTGAACTATACATAATATTAATTTGTTTTAACTGCATTTTTCTTGTCATTGTTTCTTTTCCTTTGTTTTTGATATATATATATATATATATATATATATATATATATATATATATATATATATATATATATATATATATATATATATATATATATATATATATATATATATATATATATATATATATATATATATATATATATATATATATATATATATATATATATATATTTATATACAATATATATATATATATATATATATATATATATATATATATATATATAAATATATATCTCAAAAAAATCTGTTATCATTGTTTTAGCTGATAGAGCAATTCAACTGTCAAATGTTGAATATAGGGAAAATTCGATAAATAAAGACAAACATGCGCTCCTAGAAAATAGTTATCCTGAACATTTAGCAAAAAAAAATTTTAAGCACAGAATACATACATTTTATAATAAAACAAATATAATTTCCAAAAAAAAATATTAAAAGTAACTTTTTAACTTTACCATATATACAAGGTTTGTCCAAACAGATGAAGCATTTAATTGCCAAACTATAACATAAATGTGGCTTATGAAGATTTTAATTAATTTTAGCGTTCTAAAAAGTAAAACACCCAATTTAAAAAGAAGCAACGTTGTGTATGAGATTCCATGTAGTGGCTGCTGTGGAGTTTACATTGGCCAAACTACTCAGTATTTAAAATCAAGTCTAAATTCACATAAATCTGACAAGGGAAACCCCACAGCGCTCAACACAAGAATCAAACCAACCATAAATTCAATTTTTCTAAGGTAAGAATTTTAAAAAAGGAATCTCATAAACGGGAGAGAGGGATACATGAATCCATTGAGATCGGGAAAATAAAAATGCAATTAATGACTAAAAAGATGTTAATGTTTAATGTTCCCCAACTCTGTTTAAAATAAATAAATATCTAAATAATAGAACTTCTCCGGAAACACTAAAAAAGTATTATGATAAGAATGAATTCCTACACTATATTTCCAGTTAGTCTCCAATAGATGTTCTGTGTATGTATTTGTTTGACAAAATGGCAATGTGCTATGTGTATTTTATTTTGCTTAAATGTTATTTGGTGTTATTGCCTTTTTGATTTATGTCTCATGGAAAGATAATGTTTGATTTTTTAAAATCTTAGATTGTTTATTTTTTGCAGTATGTTTTAGGAAAAATAAAATACAAACATTTTTGGGAAAGACATGGAACTACCTGTGGAAATGTCAAATTAAATTAAATATGACAAATAATTAAAAAATCGTTTTAATTTTATGAACACGCATCCCAAGAAAAGAATATATATATATATATATATATATATATATATATATATATATATATATATATGTATATATATATATATATATATATATATATATATATATATATATATATATATATATATATATATATATATATATATATATATATATATATATATATATATATATATATATATATATATATATATATATATATATATATATATATATATATATATATATATATATATATATATATATATATATATATATATATATATATATATATATATATATATATATATATATATATATATATATATATATATATATATATATATATATATATATATATATTTATTTATTGATTTTTAATCCTTCACGGGGAAAAATACAAGGAGAACGATCCTTCCTAAAACGTGTATGTTTCTCAGATGAATGCACGTTTTTCCTTAATGGAAAAGTCAACAAGCAGAACGTACGATACTGGAGCGATACTAATCCGCATATTTTTAGAGAAGAGCATACCCAGTTTCCTGAAAAAGTTAATGTTTGGGCGGGGATTTTGTTTTGACCACGTTGTTGGACCGATTTTCATCAGAGGCAATCTTACAGGAGATCTTTACAGAAATCTTTTAGAAACTGAAATTGAACCTCGAATAAGACAAATTGTATTAAACAATCAGGAAGAATTTGAAAATCGTGAAATCATATTTCAGCAGGACGGAGCACCTTCCCATTTCTATCGCATGGCTAGAGAGTTTCTCGATACAAACTTTCCTGGGCGATGGATAGGTCGCAGGGGAAGTACAGAATGGCCACCAAGATCTCCGGATCTTACCCCTCTAGATTTTTTCCTTTGGGGATATCTGAAGTTAAAAATCTACGCCACTGAATGTCAAACAATAGAAGAGTTGGAACGCAGAATAAGAGAAGCATGTGAAGAAATAGATGAACAGACTTTCATCAACGTGAGAGAAGCTATTCATAATAGGGCACTTTATTGTCAAGATTTAGGAGGGGGCCACATCGAACACTTGATATAATAATTATTGTTGGGGTTAAATAAGTGTTATTCAAAAATAAATAAAATATTTTTTTACCAACTAATTTGTTTTCCTTGTGAATTTACAGAACAAATTCGTAACCTTCAAGATTTTCCGGTAAGTGGTACTGTTTATCCTTAAAATACTGTCTTTACGCCTCTTATTAGTCGAATTCATTAAAAGATTTAACTACAAATTAATTAAAAAATTTAGTTAGCAGAATTTTTTATCGAAAGTGACTAAAACCATTACTTCATTCTAAAACCGGATTTTTAATTTTCAAACGTCATTATTTCGAAAACAATTACATTTAGGAATAAAGTGTATTAGAGAAAAATGTTAAGAATAATGAGCAAATTTTGAAAATGGAATAATATGCGGGGTGTTGTATTTAAAATATTAATTCAAGATGGCGCGTAGCCGCCATTTTATAATTTTTTACATCTCCTATTTAAGCCCTTCAAATTTCGTTGCGATATAGGAGTTGGCTCAAAAATTAGTAGGGGGGAACGGACTTTAGACGGTCACTGTATATATATATATATATATATATATATATATATATATATATATATATATATATATATATATATATATATATATATATATATATATATATATATATATATATATATATATATATATATATATATATATATATATATATATATATAATTGAATGTTATAATTCGACCCTTCAATACAAACAAAACCGAAAGACTATTACATGCAACAGATTTTAAAATACTAAGGAAGGCAAGCGTATTTCATTTTGCTCTAGTTTAGCCGTTTGGCACATAACGGGATTTTGACATGCCACTTTCTCAAGAAACAGTTGAAGTAGAAGTAAGACATGCCATGTAAAATGTGTTTAAAATATTCCACTGATCAATGTCTCGGGTCCAAATGAAGACACAGATTTAGTCTCTATAGAATCATGCGGCTGTGTGTAATTAGTGTAATCAGGCACTAATTACACTAAAATATTGTTTTGTAGAAAAACGGGGGACAATTGGGCAGATTTTGACCTATGGCGAAACAAAAAAATAATTTTGAGGTACCGAGAAATATTGATATTGAATATTGAGATATATAATGAACACACACACAAAAATTTGATATATAGAGTCTAGATAAAATTACTATGCACATTTTAACTTTTTATACAGAGTGTTGATATTTTGCGGACTTGCTCCTTTTCTTCTGTCACAAACTATTGCGGATTTATTGATTTGCATTCCTGATATTACATTACTAAATAATGTCCGCAAATATTCACAATACTTGCGGATTATATACTTACTGATTTGTATATAGTGATGAGTATTTAATACTTACTAGATTGAATTAAAAATATTCGTAATTAATTAGCTAAAACAAGAACTTATTACAGGGTGTGTTGTCCGTCGCTCTAAAAGATTCTTCTTTTAAATATAACAAAAATGGTAATGGGGATTTTCAAGTTAACTGATTCACCCCCTTCGTCCACCCTAAATCGTAAACATATAACCAAATCCAGTGAAATCTCGAATAACCAGACTAATGGTCGTCAAAGTCATCGAATAATTAAAAATGAGGATAAGAGATAATCAAAAATAAAACAGATTTTTAGGTACATAATATCAAATATGCATAAAATTAAAAATATTTTCGTTTTACCCTTTTAGAACTAGTTTGTATACAAAAAAAATGTTTTTTTTTTGAACATGCAATTTTATTTCTTTCTAATTTAATACACTTAAACTCAAATGTTCCTTTTTTTAATTTGACCGAAATTATCATGCGCAGTTTTTAGAATTTTTATTTCTTAAAAATGCGAAGCATATACGCTCATTAGTTTTAAAATCTAGTCTTCGCAAGACACTGGCTCAAAACATTACTGACTCAAATTTAAAACAAATCGGTTTGTCCGCTATGCAGATATTGTGTGCTCAAATTTTATTTATACACACACGCACATACTCATTCATGCAGACTTCAAAGTTATTTCTAAAAATATATTTTTCTTGTTCTAGGTTGAAATCCTGTAACGTCGAAAGAACCCAGACTATATTTTCTAAAATTTTCGCGATCCTAGTACGTCCCCTCGTGTTGCTTCCTTAAAAAATTATCAAGTAACACTAATAACAATTAAAATTAAAATAGTATAGAGCTAGTTACATATTCCAATAAATGTTGCTGCTTAATTCGTCACCTTTATATATGATTTTACTCTCGACAATTTTATTAAAAAAAAAAAACAATTTTTTTCTAGTCAAAAATTTGCGTACAGTATCAAAAAAATGACTTATTAAGGAAGCTGGAGTAACTTGTAGTAGTTGTAGTAGTAGTAGTAATAGTTGAGAAGAGACTTAAACCCGGCAAGTAGACCAAGATCTTGGCTCGAGAATATTACAATATTTAAATGAAACCAGATTTCAGAACGTCTTCTCATTATTTAGCTAGAAAAGATTAAGAAAATTTTAATATGTAATTTATTTATTACCAGTGCATATCGCCACGTGTTTACCTTAAGTTATTTCCTAATATTATAGTTATTCTGGGAGGATCTCAAAAGAGAAAACTACAACTACAGAAACACCACAAATTAAATACTCTTAACCGATAAAAAAGTTGACTTTTAACTCAGTAAATTACTCATTTTTACCTTCAATAACAAACCATTAATATTTTATACTTACTTTTTATCTCTTTGAATTTTTGAGGTTGCTAAACGGCTATAACTTAAGTCACATGTGTCTTAGCATTTAAACATATATTTATAACCTGGGTGCTAAATGTAACGCAAACTTGAAACGCTCATATAAATCGTTGAATTTCTTATAGCTGGTCTAAGGAAAAAAACAAAAAACATTTTAATCAAACAACTCGTGCAATCAAATTAGGAAAATGCAAAAATGTAACAAAACCCCAATAGCATATTCCATAACTAAGAAGTTTTAAGTGAGTTTTGCTTACAGCCGGTAGGGTAAGTCGAAACGATGACTCATCAAAACGTAATATAAAGTAATAAAAAATAAGATATTACTATTAAATATTATTTTCTTTTCTTCTTATTGTACATATTATAGGCTATTGATCTCTAAATATCTCACATTTCATTTATTCTGTAAATACTGGACTAAAAAGTATTATATACTCGACGTTCGAAAGGTCAAGTTTTGTGTATTTTTTACTGTCAAAGGTAATAAACAAGATTTCACTGGTCGACAGTCATTAACGCAGCAAGCTGCTTTCGACACTCAATACTCGCTTGCTCGTTCGATTGCGGCACTGCGTTCTTAAATCTTTCGTAGTTCGGCCGACGAAAACTAGTCTACGGTTTCCACAACAGCCTACAAGAAGTCAAGTGGCGAATATCTTGGCTGACGAAAGTCAAAATCAAGAAACCGGATCCATAAATCGCCTAATTAACTTTTATATAATCTCATAAGGTCCTTCGATTTAATTTGTTATATAATAGGTGCTATGCAATAAACTTTTTTTAATCTTAATATTTTTAAGGTTTGACATAATTATTCATATTTTTATAAATAAGTGTTGAGCTACTTTGTCTATGTGGTGTTATTTTCCATATAGGGTTTGACATAAAATTGTTGCGTTGAAAATCTAGGTTTTTTATGTGGTAAATAATTATAAATTTATTCAGCGTACTTTTTAGTATTTTCTCGGGATTCTCGAAAATATAATGATCAACCAATAATAAAAACCTTAGAAATAGTGATTGGTTTTAGTTAAAATTACATTTCTTTTAAATAATTTTTTGAGGTTTTTCGGGCTTTTCTATATAATCAAAGGTTATCACAGTATTTCTATTCGTCATATTGATCATCGACTTTTGTATACGTGAAGAGACTTTTAATTTAAGTGAAAATGAATCACGCGGAGAACGCTTTAGCAGAAGCGCTGTTTTTATTAAATCTGCCAAGTAAACTAGCCAAATATGGAAAAAAGATAAGATGTCCGCAAGAATCTTTTTAAGACACACTATATAAACAAAAATATTTTTATAAATAAGGTTCTGGGAATATTCAGTTTACTATTTCTTTAAAAAAAATTAATGGCGACAAATCATAAATAAATTCGGCTAAGGTAAAGAATTATTGACAAATTTCGCTCTAAAATGAGACCTGTATTTTTAAAAGTAATAAAGTTAAAGAAAAAATAAAAACCCGGTTTGGGGAAAATGTTTAGTTTTATTTAAAACGTAAATCAAAATTTTAAATTTAAATTCGTTTTTATGCTCCAGAGTGTTGAAATATACATACAGGATACTTAGGATCGCTAAGTTTATAATCGATTTAAAATATGGTTTTCACACTCTGTACATTTTCATCGCACTACGGACCCTACAAACTATAAAAAAATTAAGTTTTAAAAGCTCTCTAGCAACAAAGCTTAATATCAAAGGGCTAATAAAAAGGTAATAATATGTGTGAAAAACCTAATTAAAAAAAAAATCAATATCTCAAAAAATATTAAAAATTTAAAAAATCTTATCATAATGCGTTTTGCAATTTGATCAAATATTTAAGTTGGTCTAATAATAGTTAGACCTTAAAAATATTTTTTGTAAATTTTTGTAACAAACAAGGTATTGGAAAATTAGAAGTCTTGTTTAATACCCTATATAAATAACTTTTAGCTTAGGTAAATTTTACTCTTAAATTCGGTAATATGCAATAAAAAAGATATTTCAAAGCTACATCGAAATACCTCTTAAAAATTCGCTTGTCCTGCACTCTATTCCAGCAAAAAAAGTAACGCATGGATTAATTGGCTTCTATCTACATGTTAAGGTTATTTATTTGAATAACATGTAGGTTATATTTCTGTTATATCGTGTTGGATCTTATAAAATAGGGGTAATGTCGGTCTCCAATACGAAGAAGGATTGATAAAAGCTTTCAATGGACCTTAGACAATTCAGCTAGAGAAGGTTTAGTTATTGAAGCATTCACAGTTATTAGTTGCGGTCATTTTCGAACGAGAATAGCCAGGAGCACTTTGTACAAAACGGATGCCGAAAGCTTTGGAAACATTTCGTTCTACTCTTTGAGATGGATTTCTCGCAGGTAACACAAGTTGCATCCTATTCTTTTTCCCTAGACTAGCTTAAATACCTTTTTGAAAATAGGAATTAAGGAAACTTGTACTAAAATATATTATATTAAAACAAATCGAAGATTTTTACAACGAGCACTAAAGAAAGCGTTTTATTAGCTTTATTGTTATTTATTTGAAAAAATACATTTTACTATTTTTGCAAAATTTGGAACGGCTTATGAAAAATAATCGACCTAAATCAGAAAGGAACTAACTAAATCTTTGCTAACAGACCTTTATTTTTTATTGAAGAACTAAAAGTATTACCTTTTCACATTCATTTTCCTCAAAAAATACAACCATTTTTTGTTTTAAAAATTTATTAAAACAAAAAGTTAAGTAGAAAAAAATTTTTCGTAATTAAACCCTCAATAAATTAAAAACAAATATTTAAAATAAACTGATAACAATGCAGATACAGCAAGAATATTTCACTAAATATAATAAGAAATTTTCAAATAATCATTTGAAAGGAAATGTTGTTATATATATATATATATATATATATATATATATATATATATATATATATATATATATATATATATATATATATATATATATATATATATATATATATATATATATATATATATATATATATATATATATATATATATATATATATATATATATATATATATATATATATATATATATATATATATATATATATATATATATATATATATATATATATAATATTATATATACAGGGTTACTGGTAATTCGACACATTCCTTTGGAGATGTGATAAGGATTACATTTAACCCTAACATACATTATAAAAAACTTTATCGTTTTTGAGATATTTCATTTTTTCTTTTTTTTAACGTAGATCTTAATGACTTAAAAGTTATTTCCCAAAAAATCGACTATATTTTTTTTAACATTTCAACTGGATTACTTTCCCAATATGTTTGGAGTGCAAAAATTTCGGGAATTATTTAGATCATAGGAGAATTTTAAATAGTCTTCAATTTTTTTTTAGTAGGTATCACAATTTCTTATCGGTTATTTTTACAAAAATCTTCAAGCAATATTTGTAGGCAAATTCTCTTGAAACTTCCTTATTGCAATAGCTGTCTAACAAGGCACAAACAATACCAAAAGTACTTTATACTGTTTTTATTTTTAGATAATCAATAAAAAACGTACTTGAAAAAAAAAACATATAATTTTTTTATTATTTCCATATTAATAACTAATTGTTAGAAATCTTGTTGATAATGAGAGCTATTATTTCGAATACATGCTCGGCAGCGTCTTCTTATTTCCGTCTTTGTTATTCTAATTGTCAAGGTATTCCATGGTGTTGGGAAGCGTCGGTTATCCTTTGCCTAAGATCTTCTGAGGTATTTACTGGGGTTGCATAGACCAGCTCTTTCATATGCCCACAGACATAATAGTCAAGAGGAGTTAAGTCAGGGCTTCGCGCTGGCCAAGGTATTGGGCCTGCTCTTCCAATCCAACGGTTCGGAAAACGTTGATCCAGAAACTGCCATACTGTCAGCCGATAATGCGCTGGACAACCGTCGTTCTGAAATATAATCGCTGACGGCAAGAGGAATATCTTCTAGAAGAACCGGAAGGTCATCCCTTTTCATAAAAATTTCAATAAATTTCCCCGTTTAAATTGCCTTGAAAAAAGAGTGGTCCTATTAAAAAACGGTCAATGAGTCCCATTCACACATTTACAGAAAACCTCCTTTGAAAACTAGTTTCCCTTATTAGACGAGGATTTTCTTCTGCCCAATAATGTAGGTTGCGGCAGTTTGATACGCCCCCACGATTAAAATTTGACGGAGTCAAATTTTAATCATGAGTTAACCGTCCATAGAATGTCTGCTTAGAAACTTACATTTTCTGCATCTGAATTTATCATAAAGTGGCAGAGTTCTAATCTTCTTCTAGGATCGCCTTCCTCCACGCCCTGAACAGGGGTATAATGGTAAGGATGGCGTCCAACTCCGCGTATCGTTGACCAAACTTTCCATTGTGATGCTCCTGTTTGCCTTGAGACTGTAGTAGTTGAAGTGGTTGGATCGTCCTCAAAATGCCTAAATATTTCTTCCTCATCATCTGGTTGATATACGGGAGGAGCACCGGCATCACTTCTAGGTTTCACGGATCCAGTTTCAGTGATACTTCGGTATGTCCCAGCGAATACGCGGACATTTGGTATGCGGCGGTTAGAGAAGCGACGTTCGTATTCTCGGCGAGCCTCGGCAGCATTTCCATCACAATATCTGTAGATAATGTCTGCATATTCTGCGTTGGTGTACGCGGCCATAGCACTTTAAGCACGTTAAACACTACAACGATGAAAAATAAACTTCGTAACTTAACTATTTCGGACTACACTATCACTGCCAAATTGCATAGCAAATAATTAAACTGATTCTTTATTGTTTCTCAACCAAAGCCTACTTGTATTTGGAAAATAAAAATAATTCTTTATTTCGAACAAACCTAGTGTATTTATTAAATGTTTACTTAAAAGAAACAAAATTGACAAAAATAAAAAGTAAAATTATCAATGATTTGTTTCTAATGTTAAAATAATTTATTTAATTGGTTGCCTGGAGCAATATTACTCGAATTGTCGCATTGTCGCTAAAAGTCAGTAGCAAAAAGAGGCACCGAGTATTGTAAATGAATCACGTTTACGTTCATGTTATTTATTTTGGAAACTGTCAAGCACTAGTGGTATCGTTTGTACCTTGTTAGACAATATTGCAATAAGGAAGTTTCAAGCAAATTTGAATAAATATTGCTTGAAGATTTTTGTAAAAATAACCGATAAGAAATTGTGATACCTACTTAAAAAAAATTGAAGACTATTTAAAATTCTCCTATGATCTAAATAATTCCCGAAATTTTCCCGATAAGAAATTGTGATACCTACTAAAAAAAAATTGAAGACTTTTTATTTAAAATTTTCCGATATAAATAATTCCCGAAATTTTTTCACTCCAAACATAAGGCTCCAGTATTGGGAAAGTAATCTAGTTGAAATGTTAAAAAAAAATATAGTCGATTTTTTGGGAAATAACCTAAGTCATTAAGATCTATGTTAAATAAAAAGAAAAAATTAAATATCTCTAAGTTTTAACAAGTTGAAAGATGAGTACAACTAGCGCCAAAATGAATACATAAAACCATACCAGAGTCGCCGACAGGAGCAAAACCTCGTCTTTCAACACGTGTCTATGGTTAACCAAATTTCATTGCTTTAGCGGTCATCCCAAAGAATCAATTTTCTACTATATACTAGTTCTGCCGCGTTATATATTTTCTATTTTTAATTTACTACTCTTGGGTTATGAGTTTCGCCACAGGTGGCTATATGCTGCTCTGTGGTAAATAGAGTAGCAAGTGCGGTGAAGATTTCGGATGTTGTCTTGGTAATCACAAATATCGGTTTTGCTCCTGTTGGTGACTCTGGTTTTGTTTTGTGTATTTATTTTGGCGCTAGTTGTCTCGTCTTTCAATTAGTTGACTGTACTGATAAAGACCTTAGGTCAGAAACACGTGTCTATGGTTAGCCATATTCATTGCTTTAGCGGTCATCCCAAAGAATCCATTTTCTACTATATACTAGTTCTTGCCGCGTTTTATATTTTCTACTTTGATTTACTACTCTTAGGTTATGAGTATCGTCACAGGTGGCTATATACTGCTCCGTGGTAAATAGAGTATCAAGTCCGGCGAAGATTTCGGATGTTCTCTTGGTAATCACAAATGTCGGTTTTGCTCCTGTTGGTGACTCTGGTATTGTTTTGTGTATTTATTTTGGTGCTAGTTCTACTCGTCTTTCAACTAGTTGACTGTACTGATGAAGACCTTAAGGCAGAAACACGTGTCTATGGTTAGCCAAATTTCATTGCTTTAGCGGTCATCCCAAGAAATCCATTTTCTACTATATAATAGTTCTTGTCGCGTTATATATTTTCTATTTTTGATATATATATATATATATATATATATATATATATATATATATATATATATATTCTTAGAAGTTCTACTTGTGACGATGTCAATACGCGTTTATTAAAGTGTTTAGAGGTTAATGGCCAATATCTTGGATTTAAATAAATTTCTTAATATATAGGTTAATCTGAAATATTAAATTTTGTACACGTTTGAGAATCTTACCCCACACTATCCATGTAGGATAAATAAATCTGTTTGAGAAATAATTATTCTTTGCATTGCAATATTAACTCAAAATCACAAACGAAAAAATGAAACCTGTGTCAAATAATTTTTTTAAGGCGTCTAATAATCTTTTTCATAGCCCACTACTAACAAAGTCGTTAAAAAGTACATAGTTAATGAAATTTCAAAAGAGGATGCTTATAAATAGAAAACTTGAAGAGTTATGTATAGGCAAGGTTTACATTGCTAAAAAGATACTTTTATCAGGTTTTTAAATCAGTATTGATATACTGCGTGTTCCAATAAAAAAACATATCAGATAGGTACTTTTATAAGTTACCTAAAAACATTTATTTTTGGACGACTCTATATGCTACAGCTAAGATATGAAGAAAACATCTTCTTCTTCTTCAAGTGCCGTACCCGTATTCGGGCGTTGGCGATGGTCAGTGGAGTGCCTTGAAACCTATCTTATATCAAGATATATCTGGTTTCTTGAATCCACTTCACTAGACCGTTATACTAGTCAATGTGTTCTACGTAGTGGTTCCCCGTTCCTTTCTACGAAGTTGTGTCGTGTAGTGTATGTGTCGAGTAAGAGGCCTTATTACTGTTCGCAGTCGTCCCCAAGTCTGCGAACAGATTCGTTATTTTATTATCCTAAAGGCACCTCGGGAAGGTACCGGACTAGGCATATCGAGAACTCTTTATTATATTAAAAAGTGCCGGCTACTTCAAGTCTCGAACCCGCGCCTTCCGGGTGGAAGGCCAGCACTCTTACCACTGAGCTACTGACGTGTTAAATTTTTGTACTTTAACTTTACCTTAACTCCAATTTTTTGCTTAGAATTGTTTTAGAGTTGGAAGGACTTCAAATTTATTCAAGTCAAGTTTTCGTTAAAAAAAATTGAATATTAATTATTACTGTCTTAGCGCCATTTTGAACACTTTCTTTCAGGGTTTCAACTTCTTTATTGAATATCCTAATTTTATTTTATAGCGGCTAGTTATATTATGGACAGAAAGTCCGTCCTCCTCCTTTTGTTTTTCGAACTGTTTGGCATAATATCAAACGGTACAAGGCGCAAAATACTACCTTTTAAACAAAAACACAAATATAAAAATAACAAAATGGTGACAGCGTCATTTTGAACACTTTTTTACGTGGGATTCAATACCCGAGATTAATTTTTTTGCGTATTCAGTTCAATATGGCTCCTAGTTCTATTGAAGACGGAAATTCCGCCTCCCCTCCTTATATTTTTTGGAACGTTCGAAATTTCAAAATGGAATTTGGAGGGGGTGTACAAAGCGTAAAATATTACTTTTTGAACGAAAAGAGAAATGTCAAAATTTTAAAATAGCGTCTTATCGCTATTTACAGCAATTTTTTCAATGGAATGGGGGGTCTTACGATACACCGTTTAATAGGTCTTAAAATGGTACACCATAGTAGTATAGCAGGGGCGGTCCTGGGCACCTTGATGGCAACTTGACTACCGATCGGTCCTAGGAGCTCTTTGGCTCACCTGCCTGCAAGAAGTGTTTACCTGTCACCTTTTGTGCACCTGTCTTAAGCGTAACACCTGGTTTGCACAGGTAGGTGTTATTTTTCAAAAAAAATCCTAAGAAGCGAGCTTCGCCGAGCCTCGCGTCATCACAAGAGCCGAGCCTCGCCTCGCCAAATTCCGTAATACCGAGAATTGTTTTTATTTTAATTAAAATTAATATGTTCGACGTAAGACTAGAGGTCAGGTTCGCAGATAAGAAAAGGTCGAGGATGTAGATAAGGAGATGTTTGTGTAGTATTGAGATGAGCAATGTTTGAATAAATACGTAAAATATTTGTTTTTGGAAAAATACCGAGAATAGCTTGTTTTCATTTTCGACGACGTAAGACTAGAGATCAGGTTCGCAGATAAGAAAAGGTCGAGGATGTAGATAAGGAGATCTTTGTGTAGTATTGAGATGAGTAATAAAAAGTTGTTTCATAGATAAGTTAAATATTTATTTCGAATAATAGCTTATAGCAGGTGATAAAAAAACGTATAGCACTTAAAATAATTAATATAACGAGATTTGTTTTCAACTATTTAAAATTAATGTGTTCGAGCCACAAGAGTTCGAGTCTGGTCTAATTTTCTATTAAAATAATGGAATAAAGCTCAACTTTGAAATAATTTGGATTTATTTAAATTTTCAGATAGAAATATAAAAAAAGTCAAAATTTTCAAATAATGTTTATTAAAACAATATTAATAAATACACTATTCTTGAAATTTTCTTTTCTTTCTTTCGTAAAAAGCAAATTGTGCAATATTGTACGAAGTTTCCATTTTAATTCGGGTCCAGTAATTTTGAGTCGAGTTGTCACTGATGTTAGTATAGAAATAATCTTCATCCATCTGTCGCCATCACCAATCATCTTGTGGCTGTGCTTGATAAAGATGCAAACATTTGTCCATTTTGTTTGCCACTAGGTTACCTTTGGTATCCAAAAACTGTTGTTTGGTGGGAATGGGACAGCTATGATGTGGCTATAACAAAAAAAAACAATTCTATGACTGGGGTATTGATTCCCTGCAGTACAAGTCGAGTTCCGACGTCGTTCCAACAAATGACCGTGCTCTGTGGATGAATTGAATCCTGACAAAAGCAGAAATGTAGCTTAGAGGTGACAGTAAATTGTAGCTAATGGTTCGTGTTTTCGTTGTGATCCGACATCTAATTTAATCCGTTTATTTTGTCTTGTAGTAGCAGCGGGAGTATATTTGACAGGGGTCAAGTTGTGAAATCTTTTGCGATCATTTGCCTCCAAATATTTGATATCAGTCGTGGTCTGAAATAATATTTTCAATTTAGATATTGCATTTATATTTAAAATATAACTATTTACCTCTTAACTGGATGAGACGGAATTTTTGAATATAGTAGATTACCCGTAACAAAAGAAGAATAAATGAAACTAAACATTGTTATATCCCCACGGTAGAGTGTCTGTATTTAACTGTTGGTAGTAGTTCGTGTAGTTAACTATTCGCTTGTCGTCAAAAAGGCTCAAAGCGGTTTTAATTTGATTAATAGTAAATACGTTATGCTTTTTGGATCAAATAAAATTTTGCGCAACATCGATGGTAGTATTGTTAAAAAGACACTGATAATAATCATGAAAAGAAATTTGTTTCAATGCTGAAAATTGAACACCCTTAGTTTTTTTTAACAATTTTTTCTTTGTTTGCAGCGCTGTCTTTATCACTAAAAGTTTTAAAACAATACATTTTAGATCGCAAGCCGATAAATTCAGTCATAACCTGTACGCAACATTCATCCTTCACTAGCCCATAAAATTTTATTTTTTGGTTGAATATTGTATACGTTGTCCTTAGGGTAATCTGACGTATCAAACATATGTATATTTTCCCTAATGCAGTCATAAATATTATAATTTGAAAATAGATAAATAAGACTGTCAGTGTCGATATACATTAATTTAGCATTAGACTGGAATTTCGGTATAATAAAATAGTAATGAAAATCCTATATTATCGTTTTTGAAATATCCAAAATAGACATACCGATGTAAATTGGTTTATTAAATTTTATGTTTAATCGGTTGATTTCAATTAAGACTAGATTTTCTGTAAAAATTTCACACCGTGAAAATTAGGTTGTGAAATGTAATAATTTGCACCATATCTACCTGACCATTTCGAAACTAATTTTATATCACGATATTTGCGTACATTTTCAATTGTTTTTCGATATGGTGGGTTATTCATCAATTTAAAGAAATTTTTTTCAAACTCGTTTTTACTATTTATTCTGAGAGTAGTATTTAGGTCTATATATTTTTTTAGCCATGGAGATTGTTTAAATTTTAAACATCTATAAATTTTTCGAATTTTTAGACCCAATTTTGGGACTAGCTGCAAATTTTTGTGATGAATAACGTAACGTTTCTTATCATAAAACGCGGTTAATAGTTTGGGAAGTGAAGTAGCTGAAGTTGGTGGTACTAAATGTTCAGGACAGAGTGGTAAATCCTTATGTGTTTCAAATAACTCTTTTGGATCAAATGCTAATCCTGGTGCTGTATAATATTGTAGAGGGTCCAATTGATATGTTTCCAAACAGACTTTGCGAAAGTTTTCAAAGACATCAACTAAAAGTAGGACATCGGTTTTAAGATACAATTCAGCATATTCTTGAAGCCTTTTAATTTTAAACATATCCCACACCGTAGAAGCATGTTGATACTTTTCGGTTGATATGTTTGAATTAGAAATAGAACTATAAAATAGCTGTATTGAAGGTAAACTGTTATCTTGCAGTTTTTCCCAAGAGCCTAGATATTCGTAAAGAAATACCCCCTTTCAGGTCACTAGTTTAAATTTAACATCATCCGGATGGTAGTATCTTGTAACAGTTTTTTGGTGATCCTCTAAATAGGATGCTAGTTTTTCCAAGGAACTGGCCATAAAACGAAATGAATCGATAAATCTAAAGCTAATATCTGAATTTTCAATGTACTTAGTGAAGGATGTGTATTTTTCTTTATTAAGTGGAAGCAAAGTAATTAATTTCACTTTTGTAGAAAGGGCCTTGATTAAGAAGGATTATCGTATCCTGATAGATTATGAAATATTACAGGCACAGTTTTTTTACCTGAAAATTTTAAATTACATGATTTATGTGCAGCTCCTCGGAATAACCCCGTTAAATGACAATGGTTTCTTACTTTATAGTTATCCCCTAAAAAAGGTTCATTACAAAAATGACATGTTTTTGCTTGACAATAAGCCTCATTTTCTTGTTTACTTAGAGGTATCATAGATTGTGGGTTTGAATATATTGAATTAACTTTATAAGCAATTTTGCCAAGTTCCCTGACAAACCATTCTTGACACTTTCTTCCAGTATATGGATGAAATTCCGATAGCGAATCATCATAAGAACATTTTAGAAAATATGAAATACTAAATGGTTCACGTTTTTGATATTTTTTTGATTTCTTAGTGCATTGCTTGTCTTCATACTTGACAAGAATGCTCTTTAACTCTGCGTAAATTGCAAAAGGAACCAATAATTTATTTGAGAAATTTTTACAAGATAAAATTTTTTCTTTCCTTTGGCAATGTAATTTTACATTTATTTAATAATTGACAATCTTTGGAATGTTTTTCAAAATGGGTTCAGTTTTAAAATGATTAAGACAACGCTCGCAAAACCATTTTTTATGTTTTCTATTACCCATTTGGGTATTCAATAAAAGACTTAATTTTTTTATGCATTAAAAATGAAATGTTGTGTTTGCAGGTTCGAGAAAATATTGTGTGTTTTCTAATTCAACGTTATTACAAGGTAGTATAAGTAAATTAACTGTATCTGTAAAATATTCTATTTTGCTTAATATTAAGGGTAAAATTTCTCTCTTTCTTAAACAAAAAACATTAATAGCTAAGTTGTTCATTCTTTCAAACTTGGAAATATCTTTTAGAGCAATTGGAAATTGAATTCTGTCATATTTCAAATAGTGACTGAAATGATCATAAGATGACGTGCGTGAAACGTTTTTGCCTTTTCTGGCTCCACGTACAGCACACATGATAACCCACAAAAAACAATAAACGTCTTTATTTTTAATATTGATAACACTTTTAGTTTTTTTTATGAATTCAGGCAATCGCACATAAGTGGAAGACCCCACGCTTATTGGATTAAAAGAATTAATATTTACTTTCATGTACCAAATTTCACACAAGACCTAACCACTGTCTATTTCTTGAAATTCTTCAAGTTGAACCAAAATCTTATCAGTAACGTGTATCTTATACCATTCAGTCGTAGATGGTTCAATTAGTGAATTTTTCGTTGTAAAATGTTTAGCAGATTTTTCTAAATTTTGAGGTTTTATAAATAAACCTGAAAACACAACATTTACTTTAATCATAGAATTTTTAAGTTAAGTTTTAATCCTGTTTGAAAAAATACGAAAAGCACTATTTAAAAACTCTCTTGGTTCTTTCATCTTTAAATTGTTAATAATTCCTCTCCCTTTAAAACAAGAATCAACATCTTCCCAAACTAATTTTCTTTTTAATAGACCCTTGTTATTTTTTAAATGCAACGTAATAAAAAGTGTTTTAAAATTGACAAATTACTTTCCACTCTACTATAGCTAGATACACATGAACTATTTTTTAAACATTTTTTAATAATGGCAATTGATTTTTTTAGATAACGTTGTGTTTGGTAATCTTCTTTTGTTTTAAGTAATCTACTTACCATTTCAGTTTTCTGGACCGCCTCACTTGAAAATGAATCTAGGACTTTGTTGCTGCTGGACGACATTTTGGTTTTTGTTTTCTTTTAGTGTAGTGGCAAGAAGGACTACAACGACTGCAGTGTGAATAAGTTCGGTGTGTGCATGATAATTTATATACAAAACTCTTATCAATCATTCGCGTCATTTCTATTGACAACACACACACACACACACAAAAAGTAGCATGGTATAATCATGTATATGTAAAATTTTCCAGAAGATAAGTCACGTTGCACCAAAAACATGTTTTATCAAATATAGGTCACGTTGCATGACCTTTGAATTTTTATTTTCCGTTATCAAATACAAGTCACGTTGCACGACGTACATTGCATTTTTCTTTTTTCAATATCGAATTCAAGTCACGTTGCAAAATATTAGGAAAATTTCTGTTTTTGCTAGTAATTATAATAAAAGATAAAGAAACATTTACTGTGGACGTGGTGTTACAATATGTGGCGCAGCAAATTTTGTTGAAAATTTCCTTTGAAATTAATGAATACTTTTATCGTCGTCTACGTCAAAATTGTTAATTTTTACAGTGATTAATTTGTATTTATACTCATCCAGAGTTTGCGTTTGGTATCAATTCTCTGTCTATCCGTTTTACACTTGTCGTATTTTCTGAAGATAAAATAAACTTTCCTGTGTGTCACGTTTTGATTGTTATGAAACAGCTTTTTCAGTAAGTATTTGTTAATTTTTTTGTTAAAGTGTTAGTGGACGTGCCATTTATTACAATAACAGCTCCTTTTATTACATTTTGTGCATGAATTTATTTAGCTAGGTGCTGTAGCTTATTTTATATATTCCATAAATTTATATAGCATTGATGGTGCAGTAGTTGCGTAGCCTGCCATACCTATAATTTTTATTTTATTCTAGAATTTTTTTCTCGATCTACATTTATATTTTTTTTAAATTTTGGAAGCTTTTCAGTGAAGCAATATTTTTTATTTTTGCAAAAATACTGAATATATAAAAATGATTCCTATAAGGTGTTATAAAACTTGTATTTAGAGAAGTTTTTTTTTTCTTTCAGACTGATATTGTCGGTGTAGTCGTTATTCCAAGAATCCACAGTGTCATATCCATTTTCTTCATTAATAAAATCTTTTATAAACTCAGTCAAATTTTCATATTCCATATTTTCAAAAGCATCGTTTGACCATTCCAAGCGATGTACGTTGTTAGTTAACCATTTCATGTGATTTCTAATTTGGTCTTTGCAAAAGTCCAATTCAAAAGGAAGTTTAACTGAAGCATGTTTATAATTTTTATTTGAGGTATTAAGAATCGCAATTTCCTTGCACAAAAAAGTTGAGCTGCCATATTAAAATCCTTGTATATCTATTACAAACATGACTCTTTACAAAACGTTCACTATACTGCTGCTGCTGCTGAGACTACTCCACCTTTTACCGCGAACAATCGATGACTGACGTTTTACTTTTGACACTTTGAAATTTAATATACTTTAACTGTACTGGTTAAAGGATTGTATTTGACTAAACGATCATGTAGAATCAAACAGAATGCTGAGGTATTGTTTGTTATTGTTTTAGTTGTTTCGAATTCAATGCGAATATCAACAGCTCCACCTTTTAGGGTGTCTTCACCTTGACGTGAACAATCAGCAACAATTAATGTTGCTTTAGTCTTGTATGTTGTTGGGTCATAACACGGATCACTCTGATTTTTATAATAATAGGATTTTTGAAATTGTTGATACATTTCATACGCAAGCGCATGTTTATTGTTATCAAAGTCCAAATTTAGATTATCGTATGGAAACATCAGAGTTCTATACACCTTCAAATTTAATAAACTGAACTGCAATGCTGAAAATGACTCGTATTTTTCGCAATATTATTTTTTACACCAGTTTGAAAACCAACGATGATAAAACGAGGCTTCTCCAATTGATTTGATGATTTCACTGCCCATGTGTGGTTTTTGCTTCACTGCAGTTGTGGGTATTCATGTAGTTCCCAACTTCTGAAAGCAATCGTTAATTCCCTGTTACTTTCAAATTGTTTAAGTAAACGTAATTTTTAAGTATCACTAACGGTAACATGAGGCATTTTCCACAATATCTTACTCAGTGTAACTTTATAGGTTTCCTTTTTCTCATTTTTTTGCATGATTCCCTCTGTATCAGAATTGCTTCTAATTAATATTAATTCTTGACGAAGATTCATGATTATCTTATGAAAATCCTCCGTAAAACCCATCAACATTTTTAGCGGAATACAAACATTAAAACTACCGTTACCATCCAAAATTTTTGGATTTTCTTTACAATCCCATCCAGCATTCTGAAGTACAAAATATTCAGCTTTCGAAAATTATACGTAACCTTTCATTGTTGTGGCTATGCCAGGATTTCAAACCCGATCGATAATCACTCTTCCAAGTTCATAGCGAATTTCATCAAACAAATGAATAATTCCGTTATTGATAAAAGTTACATTATCACTATAGGTATTATCGTTTTTAAGCAACTTTCCTTCAATGTATAAAAAACTTTGACTCGGTAACGTGTATAAATCTTGTGTTTGTATTGGTATTCTAATTTCATCGTTATTGTTTAGAGTTGTTGAGGAATAAGGTTGATGTGTATGGTATTGATAATTTATGATTGAGTCATCATTTAGCACATTTTCTCCCACTTTTAACATGTTATAACTCATTGTCTTTGTGCCTATATCTACACTTGCAAACTAATATAATAAAAATTCTTTCCAAGCTTGTAGTAATCCGTAATTTAAAACTACACCAAAATCTTTGTAATTTTCCAATTTTTAATTTTGATTTTTCTTTTTCTTCTTCTCCTCCTCCTGTAAACTGAATCCCAGTGACAGTAGTACACGTTTGTTTTTAGATGTTAACTCCTTAAAAGTTCTGGTGAAACTAATAGTTGTCTGTTCATCTAATTGGGTTTTATGACAATTTTCAAACGAGTCCTTTGGTATATTTAAAGAATTATGATTATACAGAAAAGCCATTTTAAAGAATTCGCTTCAAATGTAACCTTATCGTTACTAGCTCGTTTCTGAAATTGACTAATTTCTTATCCTGATCAGTTATTTTAAGGATTATCTCATCGATATATCGTGTGCTGATTGGTAGATAAATAGCATTCGATGGCTTCTCGACTATTTTGAAACCTGGTGGCACTGTTGGATAAAACAAATGGATAATATGAACTAAATCTCCATTATTATAGGAATTTTTCACTAGATTACATTCTATACATATTGAATTAACTTTAAATATATTTACAGGATTATCGGAAATGTGTCTTTTATTGGGCTCGAGTTGCTTGCTACCGAATCTTAGTAAACTGCCAATTGAATTTTCTTTGCTGAAATCAATTTTACGGTTACATTTGATTTCACACTGTAAAGTGTTATGGTTCGCTTCCAAACGCAGTGTGATTGGATCCTTTTCTTTTGAATGAAATCTCAGATACGTCGTCAAATATTTTTGAATATCGCTAATTTCGTAGGATCCTTCAGGTATAACAACGTGCTCATCTCCACAATGAAAATTGTTATTGCTATTATCAATGTTAGGAATTGAGTTGTAACTTTCAAAATTTATTAAACCCAAAACATAATTTTCGTTTTCATTCAAAACAATAGGTGGATAAATTTTGGTTGAAAGTACAGACTCCGTTCCCGATAAGGTAAACGTATAAGACATCTTTAACTACTTTTCGGATCAAAGTATTTAGATTAAATAAAACAAAAACTATAGTTATATTGGTATTTATTCTAAATCTACAGAATGATACAAAAATTTCAGACATAAGTGACCACATATAAACGAGTCATAAGGTTGGTAACAACGATGATTATAAAATATGTTACAAATACCAGCCAGGGTTAAAATATTTACACACTTCCAGAGGAGGTTTTAAATTTCCAAAACTATCAAAATAATAAACATTATCTCTATGTTTCCAATAAGCAGTCCAATGAGTTCCCGGTCCAGAAAAATTGTCTAAATTGATAATATTCGTAAATTATTTATTAATTAATTTATTACGTTTTGGTAAATTTTCTTCGGTAATCGATCCTTCATAAACACTCCTCGAAAATAGGGTATTTTGAGTAGTTTAGTATACTTTTCAATATCAAAGTTACTTAAGGCACGGTTAGGTAAGAATATCGGTATTTTTTTTCCTGAGATGATTTGCTAAAAAAAGGCCTAAACCTGTTTTGTATGGTTTTAAAAAGAGACCTTTTCCCAATGCAATGGATTCCATCGTCTTGTTGTGGCGTTCGCTTTCTTGCAATTGTTGTTTGGCAGCACGAGGAATTTTAATTATTCTTGGCAGTCTGATTTTGGTATTATTAACTGCTTTCATAGCTATCTTAACAGCATCGTAAATATTGGATGGTTTTTGATTTAAAATAGTACCTTTAATCTTTTTCATAACGGATTGAAAACTTTTTATTTTGTACTGCTTCTTTTTTTCCCGCTAACTTTTGGTCTTTTTGCCTTTTTGCTTTTCTGCTTCCGAGGTTTACTTTTTTTAATTGCTACCATGTTTACTACTTTCTGTTGGAAAAGTTTTTAATACACTAAACATTGAAGCCAGATAAATGAAAATATATACTATTTTTTAACTTTTTTTTTCAATGGGCCACTAGCAAATTCCTCATGAAAATTATCGTCGTCGTCATCGTTTAATTTCCGCTTATTGGATAAGTTTGCCGATTTTATTTCAAATTTTAATTTTTTCCCATTCATTATATCATCATCAGAGTTATCTATTTTTCGTTTGAGTGCCGTATTTTGATGTTGTTGTTGCAAATCTTGTTCAATCTCGTTCTCTAAGTTCTTTCGTTTCTCATCATCATTCTCAATAAAATTAGAAGGGTATTTCATTTTTTCCTTTATTTTCTTCTCATGATAATTATCGTATTTTTGTTGTTTATTTTTTGTTCCCTTTTTACTTGTTTTCGATACACCTTTCCAGTTTGACCTTTTACTTTCTCGAGTTTGTTTAGCAAAATCTCCATCTTTTTCACATAATCACGCATAGCCTTCACACTGTGTTCCATTATTGTTTTAAGATACTTGTTACCATGGATTCTATTGTATGACTGATTTAAATTGGGGTTATTACTCAAACTTATATCGCCACTGCTGGTACCCATATCTAGCTTTATTTTAGTTTGCATTGCAACTGAAATACCTGCAATTCTGCTTAAAGCGTGTTTAAGTAAAATTTTATCTGCCGCATTACGATCGGATATGTTTTTATATTGTGAATAGGCAATATCATGATTTTTACATGCTTCATCTAACGGGTTAATTCCTTTATCACCACGTCGTAAACATTTCTCTAATTTAGTTCCTGGACCACAATAGTTATACCCTGGAAGATGTAATTCAAATGGAAGTTTGTTTATCATTGAGTTTAACAAACCTTCCCCATGTTCGTTGGTGTTGTCGATCAATCGAATAATACCTCATTTTAAAAGAAGTAAATAAAGACTGAATATAAATAATAGCGTATTATGGCTTTATAATTAGTTTTACATCGGATATTTAACATGGAGGAGAAAAAGAAGAAACATAATATCAAAATTGTGAAACAAATAACATCTTTAACAGTAAATAATAATGATGTGAAAAAAAAACAAAAATATTAAACACAGTATATTATTACCATCTACTGTACGATGCATCATATCGAGACCTTCAAACTGTGGAAAAACCAATATCATGCTAAGCCTTCTTGAACATCCCAATGGATTGAAATTTGAAAATGTCTACGTCTATTCAGAGTCTCTGTATCAACCTAAATATATGTATTTAGAGAAATTATTAAAACCAATAAAAGGAATCGGTTACTATGCATTCGATAATAGTGAACAAATATTATCTCCATCTGACGCTAAAGCAAATTCAATTTTCATATTTGATGAAGTCGCGTGTGATAAACAGGATGTTATCAGAGAATATTTTAGTATAGGACGTCACAATAATATAGACTGTTTTTACTTGTGTCAAACATATGCAAAAATATCCAAACATTTGATAAGAGACAATGCTAACGTCTTAATATTATTTAAACAGAATGACCTAAATTTACATAATGTATACTCTGATCATATTGGTACTGATATGTCATTTGACAGCTTTAAAACCATATGTTCATTCTGTTGGAAAGAACCATTTGGTTTTCTATCTAATAAGGATAATAAAATTGATGAAGGTCGATATCGGTTATGTTTTGATAAATATACATATCTGTAGTATCGCTTTTATAAATTATTACATAGTTGAACGTTAAAAGTTCATCGTCATTATCATCATGGCTCCTGCTTGTACGACGAAAAATAAAAAGGAAAAAATTAAACATCAATCAGTTAAGAAAAAAATAATTTCAAAGAGAAAAGATATAAAGAATAAACTAGATATCTTAAAACATGGACAAATAGCCCACGAGAATGTATTTCAGCCTATAACAAAACATTTGGAGGTGACTGTGAACAAATTGGATCGAAAGAAGCACACTCCTGAAAGTTTGATATCGGAACTTAAAAGAAGGGAACAATTTTCTGATGACGATAACTATGATGATGATGATGATAAAGATGACGAGGAGAAACTTTTTGGGGACCATAATAGTGAAGAGGAAAACGAGTCAGTGAAATCGGAACCTATACCCTCCACTTCTATCCCATTAGAGTTTAAGCATACTCCTACAGGAAACAAAATCACATATGCATATCAAACTGCACCAAAAATGAAAAATTATTTTCTTCCACAACAAAATTATTCAATTAATTTAAAGTTAAATATTTTTATTCAGTTGCGAAAAAGCCAAAAAAGATTTTTGTTTGTCAATCTAAACGCAACAAATAATCTGAACACATTTAAAAATTATCGTCGTCGTCGTCACGGAAACCATATAATCTTAGAAAATTAATAATAAAAAACGTGCAGGATGAAATCGAAGAAGATGAAATTAGGAAACAAAGGGAATATGAAAAAGCACTTAATCAAACTATAAGAGAAAAATCATTTTCAGATTACTCTGATCAATATCATAGTTTAACTTTAAAGTACATCAAAAAGTTTGTAAAGGATCCAAATAGTAGTAATTCCGATGGAAAATTCCAAGTAAAGTTTGATAAGGATATCTAACGGTTTTCTATCGGTAACAAAACGATAGATTTCGATGGATCTGATTTGATAATCGCAGGAAAAAAATATAAAGGCACTAATGGATTATATGGCTTGTTATTTAATCAGAATGTTCCCACCATCTATACAAATGATGATGCAAAAAACTATACTTAGATATTATTTAAAACAAATGCTATCAAAAATGTAAAATCAAGTAAAAATAAGAAATTTAGAAAATTTATTGAACCAATAATAAATGAAACTGAGAGTAATTATACCAATCCAACTGATGATGATAATGATGATGATGATGTTTTGAAACAGGGGAAGGAATGTCTATAAAACTTTCAAACAATCCTATTGATTACGTTTTATGGGATGATCCTAATGAATTGGTTGAGAGATTGGAGCTAGTAGTTGCATCTCAGGCTGCTGGTAATACAAATCACGTTAACGAGATTAATGCCATTATTGAAGAATTACGAGAAGCCAATATAATAGAATAAAAATATGCCTAAATTTGTAACCAAAGTAAAGAAAGATATTGTTGAAGAACTCCATAAACCATCAAGAGTAAATTTTAAAAGAAGAAAGGTTATTATCAAATCTCTATTTGACTTAATGCAAGCTGATTTGGTTGATATGAAAGAATACGTAAAAGAAAACAAAGGATACAAATATATACTCGTCGTAATTAACTGTTTTTCTAAATACGTTTGGGCTTATCCGTTGAAAACAAAAACTGCCAAAGAGGTATTTAAAGCGATGGAAAAAGTATTCAAAGAACAGATACCTGTACATCTCTGTCCAGATGCCGGTGGTGAATTTACTGGAAAACTAATGATGATTTTAATGAAAAAATATAATGTCAAACATTATTTAGTTTACAGTGAGAAAAAAGCATCTATTGTTGAACGTGTAAATCGAACCCTTAAAGAAATGATGTGGAAAGAATTTAGTCTTCAAGGATCATACAAGTGGTTTGATATATTAAAGCAAATCGTTTATTCCTATAATAATCGAGTACACACTACCACAGGTTTAAAACTTAAATTTCAAAAAAGCATGAAAAACTGCTATTAAGCACAGTTTATAATCGAATTAAAGTGACATCGAAACCAAAATTCGAGATAGGTGATCATGTAAGAATTTCCAAATTTAGAGGAGTTTTCGATAAACAATACCAACCAAATTGGTCAACAGAAATTTTTAGCGTAAAAAAGTTCAACTTACAAATCCAGTGACATACCTACTTCAAGATGCAGAAAAACAAGACATTAAAGGAGGATTCAAAAAGTGTTAAAACGTAAAAACAATAGAGTATTTGTAAAATGGTTAGGTTTCAGTGATAGGCATAATAGTTGGATAGATAAAAATAATGTAGAGCGACTTAATAAAATAAATATTTTTTTCATTTACGTTTTATTAATTTATTTCCATGTTTTCTACAAATAATTTATTTATCTTCAAACAGAAAAACAGTATTTATAATTATATAACAACTTGGCGTTTGATAATGCACAATGCCAAGTAGTGCCATATGGATCCTTGTGAAAGTGACATTCGGGAACTTTCTTAAACTTGCTTAGCTTCGGTTCACTCTCCAGAGGTATTTTAAAAGTTTTTTCCGCACTTATAAATTTTCTTAGAAAATTCACCTTTTCATCTTCTCTGACGTATATTTTTGGGGCATCATATCTTTTCATCGCATGTTCTAAGACATTTGCTATTTCTTTCAACTCTACTAAACCAGACTCCCATATTAGACCATGATATGAGTTTTCGAGATAAGATATCGTTTTTAAATCCTGGCCTTTTAACATGCTTTGGTTATATGGTGGTTTGAGAAGAAAATTTGAACAACTTGTTCCATCATACACAGCTTTTGGAATAAATCCAGAGGCACAATTAAATCCCTGGATATCAAGACACAAAATTGAATTTTCTCCTGCCATAGTTCGAGTTACGAGACACTACTGACGCCTAGTTCAATCTACTTTCTTTTATAAATAAAACTCTACCACTTTTTTTAAATTATTGTTCTTTTGGTGAGTAAAAATCACGTGAATTTACATCACACCCACTAAGTAAAACTGAAAACAAATAAAATAAACCATAGTAGTTTTTTTACATTTTAATTTCAATATTTTTGTACTGTTCTATTTTGACATTAAAATCATAGACCTAATACTATTTGCACCAAATACATAATTCACTAAACACGTATCACAAAGTTTTAATAACTTTACTCTATGTTTTAAGTGTTTATTAATATTTTTTTCAACTAAACAATTACATATTTGACATAAAAATTGTATTCTTTCAAAAGCCATTTTGTGTAACGTACAGGGTCTTATTATAATAAATATATAATTTGACATGTACTGTAAACAGTAGAATTTACACTAAAAATGTCTCCTAATTCTGTCTGACCTCTAGTCTTACGTCGAACATATTATTTTAATTAACAGAAAAACAATTCTCGCTATTACGGCAGTCGGCGAGGCGAGACTCGGCTCTTGTGACGACGCGAGGCTTGGCGAAGCTCGCTTCTTGGAATTTTTTTTGAAAAACAACAGCTACCTGTGCAAACCAGGTGTCACGCTTAAGACAGGTGCACAAAAGGTGACAGGTAAACACTTATTGCAGGCAGGTGAGCCGAAGAGCTCCTGGGACCGATCGGTGGTCAAGATGCCATCGAGGTGTCTCAGGACCGCCCCTGCTATACTACGCACCATTTGATGGGGCTTTAACTTCTTTATTTAATACATGAGTTTTATTTTTTTTGCGGAGTCAGTTCCAAATGGCGGCTCGTTATATTGACAACCAAAAGCCCGCACTTCCCCCTTTCATTATCTGAACCGTTCGGAATATCAAAATGAAATTTCGAGGCATTATGTGAGGCATATTATTTTTCGAATAAAAAAAAAATAATGTATCAAATTTTCAAAATATCGGGTTAGTGCCATTTTAGATCTTTTTTTAAATAAAATAAGTCTTCAAAATTTTTTCAATTTTGATATTTTTTAAAACTTAAGTGACAATTTAAATACCGTTAAAATTAGTTTTAAGTGAAATGAAACATTTCATTCATCAGATTAACTAATTATCTTAGAAGCAACGATATATTTTTGAAAAATGCCATTTTTTAAGTGGCATTGGGTCTTGGTGTACTTATCTATATGAAAAGCCTTTAGTTGCGCCATTCATTTTATCGATTTACTTTATAATAGCGATATTTTACATACAAAAACACGAAAACTACTAATTATTTAAAAATGTGTTAAATAATTACAACAAAATCATATAACGATTTTCTGACTCAGACGAGTCTTTATTCCGCGCAATAACGTAAATCCGTTCCGTCAAGTTAACATATTTTTGACGTGTCACTCTTACTGTCTTTTTGCGGAAGTATTTGTTTATATGATAAAAATAGTCTGTAGTTTAGTTAGTAATTATTTTTGGTGAGGCCAATAGGAATGTTCTTGCGGCAGTGAGTATATTTAATGAGGGTTTTCCAGATCGCCCAATATGCTGAAAGTATTTAAAATAACTGGTTTCAAAATATAGACAAACAGGAAGTGTAGAAAACGCCCTAAAAACTGGAGTAAGTCCACAAAAAAATTGTACACCAACTACAGGAGGATGACCTACATAGAAGTACACTGTTTTGTGAATTCATTTCAGAAAAAAATATTAGAGGTTCCGACTATGTATGGCATATCTGCTTTGGTGATGAAAACAGATTTTTCCTAAATGGTAAAGTGATCATCCCAAAATTGTAATCTATATACTGTTAATTATTTGAGGTGTGTAAATACATAAAAAATCACAGAAACTATTTATATATAGTTTGTACTTGATAGGTAACTATTTACCATATACTTATGTAACTATTAATACACTATACTTATTACTAAGGACTTAATAGTAAATTATAAAATAATCTACATTTAATACGTATACAGTATATGTTGTGGTGTTTTTATATTGAACAATGATCCATATTAAGTAACTTGTCAAAGCCTAGTAATTTGTCAGAATCAAGTAAGGTTTCAAATCAGGGTAAGTAAGTAGTCCATGCCTGCGGTGTGTCGATATGGCTAAGGAATCAAGAATATAATACATTAATATTTTAAGCATTATTTTACAATTCCTTGTTATTTGTTAAATTCTGAAAGAGATTTTGAGACGATTGAATCCACAGTTTATTTTCTTTTTAAAAGTTGTCAACTGAGTTATATTTTTCATTTACAGTGGTAAACCATTATAAAGTCTTGTTGCTATATATAAATAGTTTCTTTGTGCTATCGTTTTGTCACATTTGGGATTTTTGACAAATATTTGTTCTTTTTGTCGCATTGGATAGGTATGTGATATAGGCTAAACCAGTATTTTCTTTTGATGAATAGGAATTTTTGGCAGTATAATTGCCTGGTATCTGCAACCCTGCTTAAGCTGTATAGTTCTTCACGTGCAAAAGTAAGGGTCTTATTATATATTATTCTTAAGAATCTATTTTTGTACAACGTTTAACTTCTCCAAGTGACAGTCAAGTACTCCACCCCATCCTAAAATACCATATGATATGTGAGATTGCACAAGTGAATAATAGACAGTTTTCAAATATATCGGATTTAGATATTGCCTTAAGCTTTTAAATTTCCCTGTTGAACCCCTCAATTTACTTACAATATTGTTTATATGCAAATCCCATTTTAGATGTCTGTACCCTGTGAACAGCATAGGTTACTATTACCTTGTCACTGTTTACGCTATTTAAAGAAACTATTTGCTGCCGATCCGTTAAATAGATTTTCATTAGATCACGAGTTTTTCCCCCTATGCCATACTTTTCGAGTTTCTCCAATAGTGTTTTAGGACATGCCGTCTCAAACGATTTAGCAAGATCTACAGAAATACTAAGAGCTGGCGTTTTTTTATCAGCCGATTCATTCCATAAAACCGAACTGGCATTGTGAGATGATGTTATGTTTCTATACAAAGTTTAATATTCGATCCTTTATAATTTTTTCTATAATTTTAGATATCGTTAAAGTTAATGATACTGGACGGTAGTTACCTATTTCTGTCCTTTCACCCGACTTAAATAGCGGTTTTATAACTCTTGTTTTTAATGATTTGGAAAAATATCCTTGCTCGAAACACTTATTAATTATAAGGCCATTACGCCTTATCTGAAACAGCCTGTAAACTTTCCCCTTATCTGATCCAACCCAGGAGATTTTCTTGTTTTCAAGGTATTTATAACTTTAACTATTTCCTCGCCATTCGTCACAAACAAAACATACTCTGGTTAACTCGTGGAATATTATGTTGAAAATTGTCAGAAACTGCAATATTACTTGCATACCTTTCACCCACATCAGTAAAAAATCATTAAACGCGTTTGATATTGATTGTTGATCTGTAATTGTGTCTCGATTTTCTGTTTTGATTTGATCTATGTTAGATCTAGGTACACATTTCCAGCAAATCCCATTTACACAGGTTGATAGGTTTTTTGATGATGATTTATTTTTGTCAACAACCTTTTTTGCATAATTCTTTTTACTATTTTTTATTAACGTATTTAATTTATTTTTATATATTTTATATTGTTGCTTTAAGTTGTCATTTGCCAGATTATTTTGTAGCTGGACATACAATTTTGTTTTTGTTACAATAGAACCTAGTCAGGAATTTGTTATCCACGGTTTTTTTGGGGTATTTTTTTGAGGAATGTTTTACCTTATTTGTACATATTTCTCTGTAATGTTTTAGTTTTGTTATAAATATGTCCGTGATGTTATTTAAATTTTCAGAAGTTACCTCGAAATCCCATGTTTCCTGATTCAGAAGATTTCTCAATTTCTTATAATCTATGAACTTTTTATAGACTGGTATTTATGTGTCTTGTACTTGTTGTTAATTGTTTTCTATCGTAAGAGCAATTGGATCATGGTCACTGAGGTCACACCTTACAATAACTGACTCAATATTATTATTATTTACGTGTTTAACAAAAAAATGATCTAAGCAAGTCCCAAACGTTCTTCGAGTTATCTGATTTGCATATGACACAGAATTAAATAAATTTAAAATTGTTTTATATTCTTCATTATAATCTTCATTACCTAAAACATTAATATTTATATCTCCAGTAAATATGTATTAATATGATTTTCGTTTTTACAATTTGAAAAATAATTAAATAAATGAACATTAAACAGTTTTGGGCAGGAACTTGGTGATCTATAGAGAGCAGTTATTGTAACATTGCTTTTACTGTCCAAAATATCTAAAACAATTCTTTTAGACACACCTATATTAATTAAATTATAACTATATTTAAAATTCTTATTTATATATATAATTACGCCATCACTGGTGTTAAAATTTCCTTTATTGTAAATAATATCATATCCGTCAATACAAAAACAATCCAAAACATCTACTTGATGAGTTTCAGTAATATATATATATATATATATATATATATATATATATATAGTGTAGGATCATGGCGTGCACATTTACCTCAGGCTAAGAAAGAAGTACGGGACCTGATAGGCGTACGTTTTAACAGGGTTTCAATTTTCCTCTTTCAAGAGTAATCTACCTTTAGGACCTGATTTAAATCAAATCTTATTGATGCTATTGAATAGCCATCATCCAAAATGCTTAAGTTCCAATTTTTATAAATATTAAAACAGGGTGTCATAAAAAATTCTTAACTTTCTTTAAATATTTTAAGAACCATGATGAAACATTCTACGACGCAAACGCCACTGTATTAATAACTAGATTATAACAGCCTTTCTTATTAATTATCCCTTTTTTACATTTTAGACAGCTTCCATCTTAAGTAAGATACGAGGGCTGTTTGAAAAATAATTATTTTCAATTTTATTATGTATATCTACAAAAGAAATATTATGTAAGCCAGTATATCGATTTTCTTAACGGATTTTTTTCATTTTTGGTGTAAGAGTGTAGAAGACTAATCATCTTTCAAAATACTTAAGTTCTCATTTTTATAAAGATTGATACAGGCTGTAACTAAAAATTCTTAACTTTCTTTAATTATTTTGAGATCCATAATGAAACATTCTATGACGCGACGCCAGTGAACTATCAACTAAATTATAACAACCTTATTAATAATCCATTTATTACATTTTAGAGAGCTTCCATCTTAACTAAGATGCGAGGTCTATTAGAAAAATAATTATTTTGAATTATATACAAAAAATATTATTTAAAAACTGAACTAAGTACTAAAAACCTACAACAAACTAAAATACAATATCTTTAACCAAACCACCATAATTTCTAATGTACTTTTCATAAATTTTTCTTATTCTTGAGCAAGCTTTACGAATTTCGTGCCTAGAAATTTTTCCACATGCTTGTCTTGTTCGATGTTTCAATTCTTCCAGTGTCCCTGGACGAGTTTTGTACACTTTATTTTTTGTGATCTCCCATAGACAAAAATCCAGCGGCTAGGAGGCCATGCTGCAAAAGCCATCGTCTAACAAATGCAGCATTATAGATTGGAGCGCCATCTAGCTGAATATACAAATGTTCTCTATGTTCTAACGGCAAATCATGAAAAGCATCCCAAAATTCATTTTGCAAGAAGGCTAAAAATTGCAACCTTAAAAACATTTAAGGTCGTATTGAAGAAGAAAGGTCAATAATAGAGTTTTTTTAAATACCGCACCACACATTTACTTTTTCAGAATATCAACTTTTACTATTGATTACCCAGTGAGGATTCTCATTACTCCAATATCTAATATTTTGAAATGATACTGTTCCATTTGTAGAAAACGTTGCTTTATCAGTAAATGATTTTTTTTTAAATATGCTAGGGTCTTCGTAAAATTTGGCTTGCATGGTTAGGCAGTACTCTCTCTATTCTTCTGTCGTCTTTACCTGGTTGTAAAGCGTGCAAAAATTTCGGTTTAAACGGCCTAATACCATTTTTTCTCAAACATCTTGAAACAAAAACTCTCTTTTCTAATATCAAAGCCTCTTAAACTAGAATTTGGATTCAGCCGGAAATGATTCAAAATCCTTTCATCCTGTGGAAGATTTCTGTGCCATCTGACTTTATCTTTCACCACCGAACCCCGTTGATTAAACATTTGACTGATTTTAGAAACTGTGGTGTACGATATTAAATGATTAGGGTGTCTTCGATTGTGCCAGACTCAAACGCATTTTAATTTTGTTGTCTACTACACAGATTTTATAAATAGTAATAATGTGACTTTGACATGTCAACAATTTTTTCGTTGATAACATAATATTTTGTTTCCATGGCCAACTAGTGTTTAGTCTTTTTGTAACCATAGGGATTTAATGAAATATTCCTTTGCTTAAAAATCGTAGAAATTATTTCTCAAATTAACCCATCCTAACGAAAAAAGTGTAGTCATCTGGAGTCATCTAGCTAAAGAATATGCAATTTTATAATGCTGTATACAGGGTGTTACAAATTGTAAAGTATGCTGGGGATCTCGGAAACCGTAAGAGATACGAAGTTGGCTAAATGGAGGCAAAAATGCGAAATTAGATGGTAATTAACGGTCCGTTTCTCTCCTCTACAAGATAGTATTATCAAATTTTAAATGCGACGTTTTGTATTCGGGCCACCATCATCGATCTACTTTTTTAACGCTTGACACCTCCCCCCGTAGACCCCAAAAACGTTGTATGCTTTTTACAAACGCAAATTCAAAAAAACCTCTTTCTCTAACACATATTACTTCTTATGGGAATATTCTTTATTTTACATTTTTTGTGCAAGTGTGATACGTCATTGTATTTGGGAGGCTCAATACATCAGACAAGAGAAAAAATTCAGACAAAAGTTGATGGTGCAGGCTTCCGGCCATTTAAAATTTGAAAATTCAATATCTTTGAGAAGAAAAGATGGCAATATAAATGTAAAATTTACTTTTAAACGCGTATTTATCCACCGAATTGCGCAACTTTGCATTAATTTAACTAACTTCGTATCTCTTAAGGTTTCCGAGATCCCATACATACACTCGAATTGTAACACCCTGTATAATAGTATTATTCATTACAAGTAAACTTACATTTTTTTTGTAGTTAAAGATATAAAGGAAATAATTAAAATAAAATTAAGAATCTTTAATGACATCATGTCTCAATATTTATAAAAATCGAAACATAAGTATTTTAAATGATGACTATTCGATATCATCTATTCGATTTAGAAAATTAGGTCCTAAAGGTAGATAACTCTTTAAAAAAGAAAATTCACACCCCACTAAAACGTAGGCCTATAACATCCTGCATTTTACGAGGAAAAGGTGTGATCCATAATCCTACACTCTCGTACAAAAAATGAAAAAAGCTGTTAAAAGACAACCAAGATATTGGCTTCAATTTTTTTTTAGTTTAACAAAATAAAATTGAAATTATTTTTTCGAACAGACCTCGTATCTTAGTTAAGACGGAATCTGTTTAAAAAGTAATAAAGGGATTAATAATAAGGAAGATTGTTATAATATAGTTAATAGTTCAGTGGCGTCGCGTCGTAGAATGTTTCATTATAGATCTCAAAATAATTAAAGAAAGCTAAGAATTTTTAATGACACCCTTTATCAATCTATATAAAAATCAGACCTTAAGTATTTTGGATGATGACTATTTGACACCATCTATTAGATCTGATTTAAATTAGGATCTAAATGTAGATTACTCTTGAAAGAAGAAAATTCAAACCCCGTTAAAACGTAGGTCTATGAAGTTCCGTACTTCTTAGCCTGAGGAAAATATGCGCCCCATAATTCTACACTCTGCGCTTCATAATCCTACATTGTCGCACCAAAAATGAAAAAAAAATCCGTTAAAAACAACCGATATATTGGCTTAAATAATATTTCGTTTGTACTTATACATAATAAAATTAAAAATAATTATTTTTCGAACAGCCCTCGTATCTTAGTTAAGATGAAAGCTGGCTAAAATGTAAAAAAAGGATTATTAATAAGGAAGGTTGTTATAATCTAGTTATTAATAGAGTGGCCTCGCGTCGTAGAATGTTTCATCATGATTCCTAAAATAATTAAATAAAGCTAAGAATTTTTAATGTCACCTTGTATCAATATTTATAAAAATTGGAACTTAAGTATTTTGGATGATGACTATTCGATAACATCAATTAGATTTAACTTAAACCAGGTTTTAAAGGTAGATTACTCTTGAAAGAAGAAAATTCAAACCCCGTTAAAATGTCCGACTATGAGGTACCGTACTTCTTAGCCTCAGGAAAAAATCCTACAATCTAGTACCAAAAATGAAAAAAATCCGCAAAGATGCAACCAAGATATTGGCTTGTATCCATCTTAAGTGGGACGTATATATATATATATATATATATATATATATATATATATATATATATATATATATATAATGTGTTTTCGTTCCGGGTGTACATCCGTTCACTACTGTCGTTCTGAAAAGAACAGTTTTGCTGACGTTTCGCCAAAATCACATTTGGCATTTTCGAAGCTTTCTTTCTCGCGTCCGAATAGAGAGAGTCTCTATTCGGACGCGAGAAAGAAAGCTTCGAAAATGCCAAATGTGATTTTGGCGAAACGTCAGCAAAACTGTTCTTTTCAGAACGACAGTAGTGAACGGATGTACACCCGGAATGAAAACACATTGTATTTTTCCATCCGTGAAGAAGTAAAAATCAACACATATATATATATATATATATATATATATATATATATATATATATATATATGTATATATATATATATATATATATATATATATATATATATATATATATATATAATATATATATATATATATATATATATATATATATATATATATATATATATAATGTGTTTCCATTCCGGGTATACATGCGTTCACTACTCTCGTTCTGAAAAAAACATTTTTGCTAACGTTTCGTCAAAATCACCTTTGGCACTTCGAAGCTTTCCTTCTCGCGTCCGAATTCGGAGGATGAAAAAGGATGAGAGAGTTTTACTGCTCTGGGAGATATGCCCCCCTTCCATTTAAATTTTTATTTCAAAAAGGGGCCAACTTGAAATTGTCTGTCAATTTCACACTAAAAACGTAGTATGTATGTACCCAGTGCCCTAAATCAAGTTTTAAAACTCTTATTTGTTCGGTTCAAAAATTATACATATATATATATATATATATATATATATATATATATATATATATATATATATATATATATATATGTATATATATATTAAGTACTGGGTTCAAATCTCGGCAAAGGCAAACTAAATTTTTCAATTTTATCATATTTGTCTGAAATGCCGTTAACAAATTGTAATGCCAATTTTTTCGAACGAGACCGTACAGAAAAATTATTATGCAATATAGATATAAAAAATTATAGGCCAGTCTGCCTTCTAAATGATTATCTAATTTCAAACTATAGTTAAAAAAATGTGCTCTGCAGATTTATTAATTATTTATGTTTTAAAAAAAATTGATTAAATTGTGATTGTGAAGGGATCAAACATTAACTATCTAATAAAAAATGTGTACGTACGCCACAATAGGCTTTTGTATTTGGAACTCAAATATAAATAATTTGTAGTATTAAAAGCCCATTCGACGGTAAAGTGTAGATTTAATTACGCTTGTTTTAATTAGTAATTAGCCCGGTGTTTTAAATAATCATTTTAATGGATTTGAGCTAATTAATTTAATCAATCGGTTTTAAATCCCATGATAGGGATAAAGTGTTAAAATTGCAAATATTTTAAGCGTTAAAAGTGACAGAACGAGTACATAATAAAATCCCTGCTACTAAATTTAACGAAGTAATTTAAATATTTTCAATTTATTACAGTTTCTTTTAATTGGTATATTTTTGAAATATTTCTACTTCTGTTTGACCAATAAAGAAGAGAACTGATATTTAACTCAAGAAGTCTGGAAGTAGATCGAGATCCTGCAATTTTGCTCAATTTACTACTATAAATTTAAAGAAAATCAAACTTCTATTAGCTGTCCCCTAACTAAGGTGTTTAGGAGGTCACTGCATAACACAAGATTTTTTCCTCGACATCGAAAGAGCATTTACAAAAGATCATTTGGTGCTCCTTCAAAGTATACTTCTTTTATTTGTCTTTCTTTTTTTCTTAGTCCTAGAAATGTTTTGCCTTTTTTTAACTTTAAATTGTATTTTGCCTTGTAGGCTAAGCAGAATCTGGTATTGTTTCTTTAATGGCGTTTGTTTGCATTTGTATTAACCCTTAACGACTGGTTGCACTCAGTGCAGTGTACTAAATATTTTTAAGGCATGCATTTTTTAGTCGACAGCACTTGTTTGTACAAAAAATATTTTGTTATAAATAAAGATTTTCACAATATTTATTCATTGACATAAAAATATAATATTTTTTGCATTTAAGCAACATCACAAATATTCTCCTCCCACTTGAGATAGCAAAACATTTTTTAATAAACTTCAAGGAACTATTAGAACGTGAAATTCGCATAATTGGAAAGTTAGTATAGACACTGTAATGCCACGTCCCTTATATCAATGGCAATGAGGAAATGTCTTGTCCAGTTTAAAGCCACTAAGGCCCAATTTTGTTTACTATTTCACAAATCATCTCCCAGTATCCACACCATTTAAATGAATAATCAAATGCTTAAAGCCAAAGATTCGTTTAGCCTCGTCGGTATCAGTTTTCAGAAAGATCTTTGCTGGCATGATCACATCTCCTAAATTGCTCGAGCAGACGCGAAGAATTTGGGTTTTCTTTTCGGAGCTCGAAAATGCATTTCCTCTGTCAACTTGTTTACCCTTTACACTTCGCCAATTAGACCCTGCCTTGAGTATTGTCCGCACATATGGGGAGTAGTCTCTCCTTCAATCCTTAATATTCTTGACTCTGTCCAGTCCAAATAAGAGCTATTTGTCTGATTGATGTCCAAACCTCACAAGGAAGCTTGTGTCACTAGAGCATGGTTGAAATGTGGGCGATCTGTCTCTGTTTTACAGATACTACCACGGATTCTGATGCAATATTATGTCCTTCTTAGTCATTCCTGCCAGGGAGACACGAGCATCGACTTACATGCATTCCTTAACGGTCCACATGTAAAGACCAGTTTTTTTCGTTTTTTTATACCCAGTATATCTGCAAGTCTTTAAATTACGCATTAATAAACGATTCCTGTCTTTATTTAAAAAGATCTAGTACTTAGGTCTTCCTCCTACGTGGTCTGCTCATAGATAAAAAACATATTTAGTTAATTATCCAAAACAAAAGCACAGTTTAATAAACGGCTTAATTAATTCACGTCAGCCACTTATGGAGAATATTTTTCTCATAATTATAAGCAAAAATATATACAGGTTGTTAAAAAAAAAATATATTTGTTTTTTAATTTACTTCTAAACGATTCAACAAATAAAAATAAAATTTAGTAGGAACTATTGAAGTTTTTTTTTTATTTGAACATTGATGAAGATTTCGACGCAACCCTTATTTAATTTTTAAAAATTTTCGACGCCACTAGTTGTTTTTAAGAATATATGATTGCCATTAGAATATTTGTTTATTTCTAATACTAATTGTTTTTTTTTTGACAAACCTGGCCCTAAACCAAAGTTGTTATTATTAACAGAACCGAATAATATTTTATCACAAATTAAACGAAGAATTTAATAGAACCTAAAGAACTTAATAGTGATAAAACATTTAAAAACTGAAAAGGATTAATCTGATATCTCCACAAATGTTTAAATGTAATAATTGCTATTTCCACCAACACATGACGCGTTACTCATAAGTGGCATCTACAAAATTATATTTTTATTTGTTTAACCGTTAACAACAAATTTAAAAAGATAAAATTTTTATCACCGTGTATCTGTCAGTGATTTGCGCCCTCTTTTTACTTAAACTTTTTTCTTATTTTTATAAGAGGAATTTCTTCCAGAAGTAGGTGACATCACCAAATTAACATCCTATTTTCAGCTATAATTTTTTTCGGCAGATTTATTACTTGTATTTTGAACTCAATTTAATCAGTTCCAAAAATAAAATTGTCTTCACAAATTAGTAACTATATAATATACAGTGGACATTTTCCGTTATTATTTTGATTTAGTAGTACAATGAGATGAAAGTAAATCAATAACTCCCTAATTATTTGAGCCAAAAAGGGGTCCGCAAAAATTATCACACTGTATACAAATTTAAAATATTTATAATTTTTTACGTAGATTTTTCTTTTATTTATTATTTAGAAAATTATATTTTTAACATTTATCAGTACCCAAAACTTTGTTCCGCCATAGCTCGAAAACTTTCCAACTTATTTTCCGGTTTTTTTTCAGAAATAACTTAATGGGTCTAGAGTGTCTCACATATAAAAATTTAGGAAGCTTGTATGAAACCGTTTTTCAATGTCATTAGGGCCTGACAGGACCAGGGTCCTTTCATGTCAATGGCACCTTCTCTAAATGTTTTTACAAAAACTTTATTTACTAAATTTTTCTTTATAAAAATAGACGAAAAAATTAAACGACGCAAATTAAGATACTAATCTAAATATTATGACGTTTAAATTAACCTCAAATAAGCCGTTTGAAGCTATTTTACGCTTCTTTATGTATTTTACAACATTTATTCAAAACTAAACGAATTAAAGCGGCTTTTTATCTGAATCGCACTCGAAAAACGAAATATTTAAATTCCTCTTATTTCCACATCACAGAGTTAAATAAAAGTACGTCGACCTCTCAAAAGATAATAATATAATCCGAAAGCTAATTAGTTTTAGAAGCTTAACATTTTAGCTATTTTTATTAAAATTACGAACTTTCTTCTAGTCAACAATACTTTCTTTAGTGTTCAAAATAAATAATTTTAATTAATATTCGATATTCACCAGGCCGTGCCATAAAACTAAGCTTTTTGGTAAAAAAACTTAGTTGTAGAAGTTATATTGATATTGTGGTTCATTCTTAATGTTTTATTTTTTTAAATTTTTATTGTTTAGTTAATATGCGCCAGAACTACTAGATTATGTTTGACAAAGTTCCGTACGCGTATTTTAAATCTGATTTTCGATGAATTGAGGTTAGCTTAGCATGTGATTTTATGACTTTAATGATGGTTTATGGCTTTAATTATGGTTTTATCGGCAAATCTGGGTTCAGCTAACTCTAACGGGACATATCCACGTAACAATATAGGTTTTGTTAAAAAAGTCATTGTCTCAATTTAGATTCACTTTTTACATCACCTCAAAAAGGGCCTAACCAGGGCTAACCAGAATGCAACCCGATTTTGAAAACACAACTATGTAAATAAAGTATAAGTTTGCTAAAAACAAAAATAAAAGAGTCATCGCCTAAACGGGATCTCAACACATATCCATTGCAACGAAAGTTGAGAACCCTACAACTCAGCAAGAAAGCTCACAGTGGAAATTCAAAAGAATTTGTTTATATTCCGCCGAAATAAATGAGGAACCAATAGGAGGCCTATTGAATAATATGTGGTGTGATTGACGAGTTCTATCTAGAATTCAAGGACTTACGTTAATCTTACGTATCCAAATATACTTAAATTATTGGAATCAGAAATCACAACTGGTACAAACTGCTCACCATAAAAAACAGAAAAAAAAATACCACAAACAATTTCAATATAGAAAATATTTGTAATCGTAAAAAGAATTTCTTTCCAAGGTTTTACATAGCTTCAAGTTTTAGCCTTTCTAGAAGCCGAAAAACATATTATTTTCAATACCGTCGTCTGTCTGTCAATTCGAGGCTGAGCTAAAAAACTATTTATAGGAAATTTATTTCAAATTTTAGTCAAAACCTAAATATCTTATGGTGATAACCTGTTAACATTTCGGAAAATATCCAATTGTTACATAGAAATGAACTAGTAACAATTTGGTATGAATGCAAGATGGTTGCCTAACCAAATAATCAAAAAAATTGGCTCCTTGTGCCACACTGAAAGCTAGCAAATGTCAATAGGCTTATAAATCTTAGTTCAATAAGTTGGTTTTATTGCTTGTGTAGTAGAGTTTACACGATCATAATAATATCAAGCTCAAAGGTCTGATAATGTTTTTTTATTATTGCAAATTGATTTCAAACTTCAAATAATAACAGCGAATGACAATTCAGGTCAAAAATGATTGCTTAAAATACATTAAAATTTCCAAATTTTGTGTCAAGTTTTCGATCTGTAGTATACCATATTTTAGTAAAATGAGCTCATCTAATCAAGCCAGTAGTGGTTTTGTGAAACCAACTTCTAATAATTTACCCAAAGTGGGTATGTTTATGGTACATGATTTTTTACGGCAAGACGATTGTTAATATTGTAGAAGTCCGAGGCATTTTTCGGAATTCTGCAAGCATCACAATAAGTATAAATCGCTATAAAAACAATACATGAAATATTTTATCAGACAAAAAATTTAAAGTAGTGACAAAAAAATGTCATAAGAAAATAGTTTTGTCATAAATCTACAAATAAAAAACTTTACTTGTTTATCAGTCCTTAAAAAATAAATACACAGTCCTTAAAAATTAATACTCAGGTATACTACAACCATATTTGGAATAAAATATAACAAAAAATGTCTCAATGTTAGATGCAATAAGGAGATGCGCATATGTGTTTTTAATGATATAGTTCAGTTACTATAGGCTTAAAAACCTGGAAGGCCAGTTACGACGCTCGGATTTAAATGCGGTACATGGGAATTTCTTCCAAATAGACAAGACTTCAAAGTCCTTAAAATTTTTTTGGGTACTTTTTATTTAAAAAAGCAACTAGATTTGTAGACATATTAAAACAAACCGGCCTTAAATTAGCAACAAATTTGAAATAAATGAAGAATAAACCCTCGAGAAATCATGTCCAAATTGGGGTACACCATACCCGTTGGTGTCTAGCTGCTATATGGTACTTTCCTCTAAAATATAACTTGGATACATATATGCGGATCAGAAAGAGCAACAATTTACATATGATAAAATGATTTAAATATTTACAGGGTGCATCCAAAATACAAAGCATATAAAAGAAACATATTTGAGAACAGACAACCCGGATTTAGTTTTATATTTAAGGGTTACTTAAGAGCTTTCGAGATATTTAAGTTTTATCAAAACTTTATTTTTTTTTAAAGACAGTGACACCGGAAAAATCAATGTAATGAATTGAACCATAAACTGCAAATTTAGGAACTGTCGATCAATATAATCCGGTGTGTACAAAAATCCGAGATATACTTTTCCTAAATTAAATCGTTTATGACTCTCCTATTATAAATAAGATCCAAATTATAATTTAGGATATCTTTTTTCAATTTTCACATATTTTGAAAAAAAAAATTTGCATTTTCGAAAAAGTGCTGAACTTTTTCTAATTTAAAATGTTTTTAAAATATGCAAAAACATTGTTAAAACGGCTTTTTGTGGACGATACTCCTCTGCATTCACTTTTTAATTCTGATTTTTCGGTTTTGAGATATCATCAATTTTTTTGTTTTTAGTCCACTTTAAAGGAACTTTTTTTCCTCAATATATCATAAAGTAATACTTTATAAAAATATTTTTATTTCATGTCAAAAAACAACAAAGTTTATTTTTTGTTGAGTATTTGCATTTATGCATTCAAAATACAGGGAGGCTTTGAGTTTGAAAAAAATGAATGTGTTTAAGATGTCAGAAATTGTTTAGTTAAATGGTGGATATTTTCTCAAATTTGGAAAAGTTTGACATTTTAGAGACTTATATTAAAAATCAAAAAATTGCGGAGAACGCTGCCAACGATTATTTTGAAAAATTTCCGACATCAACCTGAAAGGAACATCAAAAACAGTATCAAAAAAATAATGGAAATCGAAACATCCATGAAATATTTTGGCGAAAATCTTACATCTTCTATACGAATTGCAAGCAGAGAGATTAATATTCCGAAGTCAATCATACATGACCTTTTAAATGCATCCCGTTATCGTCCATTTCTTCCCATCCTTGTACAAGGACTACGTGAAGGTGATTTTTAAATGAAATTAGAATTCTGCAATTGGTATCGAGCTAAATGTCAGGAAAATCCTAATATTTAAAAAAAACTTTATGAACAGACGTAACCGATTTTACTAATTGTGGCGTATTTAACAAAGATAATCACCATTCCTGGGCAGTAGAAAATTCTCAGTTACGGAAAAAACGGAGGATGCAAATTCTATTCATATAGTGTGGAATTTATGGTAAAAATTAATATTAATTTTGCTTGCTTAAACTCTTGTATTAAGCTATTCTTGTGTTACTTTTCCAGTAAATCGAATAATTAGACCTTTCATTTAAGATCGGACATTAATAGGGCAAAAATATCTTGGAATGCTGCAAACCGAAATAGTTCCTGCAATTAGAGAAGTTGTTCCACCTATTGAGTTCGACAATTTGTGATTTCAGCAAGATGTATGACCCACTAACAATTCTAGGGATATGCAAATATTTTTATCAGAAATTTTTGATGAAAGAGATCTCTAATAGAGGTCCTATGCGGTGGCCTGCCAGGTCTTCAGACTTACGCCGCTAGACTTTTATTTATGGGGACATATAAATAATGAAACCTGTGAATTTGATAGCCCTGAAAATGTACAAATATTTGAACAGCGTGTGCAGGATGTACTATCAAATGTTAATCGAAAGACAATTCACCCCGTTTCCAGAACGGTATTGAATAAATGTCAAAGTGTAATTAAAAAAATGGCCGACATATTGAATTGTAGTATTAAAAATTATTTTATTTCTTATCTACTATATAATTTTTGTTTTATTAAAAAGAAATCATTAAAATTGGTTTCCCCACCTAGAAGTTATATAAGTATAGGGATCATTATGTTTAACATTGTAATTATTGTGCGACGATTTTTGCCATAAGAAACAATACAATAATAATTTAGGGTTTCTGCTACAAACGAGATTTTTCTGGACTAATTTGAAATAAAAACATCGTTTTTATTACCCGTGTTATTATTATTTTACATAACTGTGCCTACATCGTTGGATAGTATAACCGTAGGATTTAATGTACCGACAGAAGAAACATAAAAGTTGATGGGGGCAACCGAAACGTTGAAATAAAAAAAAATTCAGCACATACTCTTATTTCTCGTCAGAGCTTCCTAATATCATTAAAAAAAATCATAACGCAAATTCGGGATCGTCGGCAAGAGTAGCTTAAAGATTTATTTGTACTAAAACTACCATTCAAAGAGTCTTTAAAGAAAATAAATATTGTCCGTGTAAACCAACAATATTTTGTGAAATCAATCAAAGGGCAGTATCGCCCGCAAAAATACGTCCTTATAATTTAACGGGTTTTAACAATATGTCAAATTAAAAAAGTTGTTTTTTTTTAAATATTTCAGAATCGAAAAAAAATACGATCATTATCATAGAGGCATTATACTGGTAATTAATGAGCCTAAAAGTTTTTCCATTTATTCAATTTTCTATCTCATATGGTTTTCAAGATTCATTACATTCTCTTCAAATTTCGGAAACATAAAACTAGTCTTGTAAGTCATTTATCTCACTAAGAATCTCGATTTCTCGGTTCCTGGCAATGCGATTTTATTAAATCGAGAATTTTCTGAGTAGCTACACAATTACCTTTCATTTCATATCGCGTATATTGCATAACTTTATCTCACTTACAACTAGTGTGATTTCCGCCTTTATTAGCTCCATCCATGGTGCGAAGAAAACTTCCCACCATAGCTCCATCTCTCTCGCACGTTGGCGTTAAGGTGATGAAGCCAATTCATATAACCTATTATGTCAATGATTTGATTACATCATTTTTAAGATTAGCAGGAAATGTCAAAGTTTGACAGTGGTGTAAACTTTCGGTTTGAATGAAAGTGTCAATTCTTGACATTCAGTAGTTGTCACAATAGATTTCAAAAAGTTAAGATAATAAAATGCAAGCTATTTCGTTCGTTAGTTTTAAGACATTAAGTGAACCATAAAGACAATTTTGAGATGAGATTTTCTAAAAACAGTGGAATTTTGGTTAGAAACAATCTGTATATGAGGTGTTGCATTAAAAAAGTGTATGGCGTCATATTTATCACAAAGAAGACGTCACAATAAAATAGGTATTTGCAAATATCGTGAGTCTAAGGAATCAATTTGACGTGTAAAACAGTTTTTCCAAATTATGAATAGTTTCCGAGGTAAAGAATTTATTGCAGTTAAATGTTCCACTTTTTACAGAGACTTAAGCTGTATAAGTTGGTACCCTTCATGATGAAGTCACGGCTCGCTATACATCCTATTACATCGTAATCTTTAGAAAACAGACAACATGTAAACGGAAACATTACAGGACACTAATGAATAAAATTCAAAATTGCAAATACTTGGTATAATAATTTTTTTTATGAGAGGCTAATTTAATTTGTTATTCATAGATTCTATCAAGTTGGGGCAAAAATCATTTAAAATACCCTCGGTTAAAGCTTAGAGAATTATCCTAAAACCGTACTCATTTATAAATTACATCTTAACATTAAAAATTAATTCGAGCAGACTTAGTAAACACAGTGTCTTCTACTGATGGTAAATGAGTATTTTGAGATGCCTTATTGTAGTAAAAAAGTTAATCTAGTTATTCTGAGGTCCTAGAAAAATATTTAGAGGACTTTTTTATTGGAAAATAGGTTCATTCCTGTTTTAGTAAAGAATACCTAACCATAACTGCAATCTTACTAAACATGCCTTGGTATTATCTATTAACCCAACCGCTACTAGCATACTATTGGCCGGTTGCAGAAAGCTCTATTAAAGTTTAGAATTTTTAACGAGATGTCAAATTTGACAGCGAGTTCCTAGATTTCTATAAGCAGCTTGTCAAATCCGAAAGCTCGTTTAAATATTCTAAACAGCAATTATGTTTTGTACAACCGGCTGTAAGTCATTTTAGAATTAGTCGATTCAGTTTAGTGTAGAAGTTTTTTTACCTGACTACGCATAGAAAGGAGTCTAATGTAATTAGACATGCACGCATGTATGTATGTGTGTATGTATCCATTATTTTTTATTACCTACAGGTTTACCGCCTAAAACGATTTTATGAATAAGGCATCGAAAAATTCGTCTGTAACCGCGTGCATTCTTCATTGGTTTGTCTTTAAAAAAATCAAAATTGCCGCATATTAGTATGCCTTTTTTGCCTAATATAAAAGAATATTTTTTTTATAATTCATCGAAAATGTAACAAATTAAAGAGCTCACAAAGGTAAATCTGTATATACTTACAGGGTTAGACAACGCTGCGATGAAGTAAGTTTATGTATTATAGATGAAATTTGTCAACAATCCAAATTTGGCATATGTGGTAGTTGCCAATTGTGAATATTTTCAAAACATCTTCGCAAATTACTGGCGGCGCTAAAAAAGTACAGCAACAAAAATTGTTTGTGAGATAATGTCATTACATATATCATTAGAGGTAACTTGGCTGTGAAAGTGGCGTACACCGTTGATAAATAAATACATGTTGATCTGGTCACATAATTAAACAGATAATTTCGTTTTGTACAATGTTTGATTGTAGAACATGTTATATTTAATATATATTTTTTTAATTAAAAAGAACCTCTTTCAAATTACAAAACAGTGCTATTTTATTACCGGTTTTCCTCTCCCATTTTTGAATTCATTTGTAATTCACAAATCGCATTACTTTTTATACAAAAATAAACAGCAGTTTCGGCCACTAAATCTAACAATTCAAAATTAATTAAAAATAATGTATAAATATTCTAAAGTATACTTTTTCCTATTCTTTTACCTATGTATCAAATCTAAGGTTTCCAAAGGTTGCAATAGTTTTTGTATATTTTAGTTTATTTATTAAATGGAAACACTGCCTCTCATTAAGTTCTGGTTTTAAAAACATTTGTACCTAAAAACATTGTTTACATTGATACATTGTATAAGTTAAAATTATAAAAGAACAAACAAGTTAAAAAATAAAAAGTACGTTACGAACTTCCAAATATGCCAAGAATATTATGTACATATTTTATCATGAGTTTAGATCAATCCTCAGCCTTTCCCAGTGAAAAATGCTAAACGAAAATAGAATCAAATGACACCGGGTTTCAAAGGTTTTCAATTCTCTTACATTTTACTATCAAAATGTATGAAATCTAAAGACATTTTAAACGAGATATTATTTGACCCGCCTTTTGTTGTTGTTAAAGGGTGTAAAGGAGTATATTTAAGTCTAGTAAAACATGCCATAGAATAGATTCCGATAAATTGAAGTTTTCAAATAAATACCCTGTATATTTAAACTATACAATTGTACTGTTTACCTATGATTACATCGAAAAACCCAATAAAAAAATCTGTTTATATGAGGCAAAATCAAATTAGGTTCAACTAACAAAAGCTATGGTTTTTTAGCTGGTATATCAATCACGGGTTACCCGACGCGGAAAGGATAACACGGAATAACCAGTATACTTTTCACAACCTGAACCCGTCGATATAATAATATATAATACGGCCTTAAAGCTAAGAAAGTAAAAGCGTAAAATCTAAACATTTTCCTAGGTTAACTAGATCAAAGTAATGCTAGAACAGCAATAAAAAATAATATAATTTAAACATTTTTTTAAATTAACTTGGTCTTGGAAAGGAAAAATATAAATCTAAGCATTTTCGTAGATAAACTAGTAGATTAATCAAACGCACTTATGCTCGAAGTTTTCTTTGCCCCTGGTATTTTTCCCTTTAAAGATGTTCACCATTTTGAATGTCCCCTCTTCATAGGATTATTTGTAAAAAAAGGGTTTTGGGCTTCGCTTTTCCACTCGCATCATTTTTATATTATGCCATTTAACCTTTTCGGCTTCTCTTCTCTCATATTCTTCTTGGAGACAATATGGAGGGTCGACCTTTTTTGCTGTTCTAATTAGAGTTGCATATTGCTCGGGAATGTATATTGGATTAGATTTAAGATGCCTTTTTACTTGTTTCTCGATCATGCTATGGATATTGTCTGTTTCATTTTGCGAATGGCCATAAATTAAAAATTTATGAGTGATACTATATACGGAGTGTTGACAATGCATTTAGATACGCACCAACTAAATATTTATTTTTTTGCTGGCCGCAGCAGTTATCGGAATACAATATTAGATCCAAGTTGTCACTTTTAGCATTATCGCTTAATTTTTTTAAATAATGCAAAACGCAACTTCCAATTTCTATGGCACCTCGTTTGCTCTGCGTCTCATTCCAAAAGTAGCAGTCTACATGAGTTCCTGAAGATCATACACAGCGACGTGTGTATCTTGGTTTAATTTATCAGTATCCTTTTCTCTTCTATATAACACCTTTTCTTTTAAATGAAGGTCGTAAGACTCTGGAAGCTTTGTTTTGCCTTGCCCGTCGGCATTTTTGTAAGACTGACATAGATCGCATTGATCTTTTTTAGGCGAGTAAAACGCTATAATAAATTCTCCATTGAAAATTCTCTTGAACATTACAGAATTCGCAAAACTGAGTTGTTGGGATTCTCTTTTTTTTGTAATCCCGGTGGAGATCGGCCAAACTTATTTCATTTTTTAAATATATAAAATAATTTTATAAATAAAATACTCTTGGTATTTTATTTATAAAATTCCTCACACTTTTCTTAATGTCAGAGTCTACAGTTGGCTAATTTCCATGTTGTACCCTTTTATTACTTTCGACAAATCCATTTTCGGTTTTCTTTCCTAACGCAGTGCGGATTGGCCTGTCATTTATATCCTATGTGGCTTTAAAAAAAAGATTGCATACTCTTACACGGCTCTCATTGATGTTAAAAAAAGTGCGGTCCAAGCTTTTGTAATCTTAGGTACTGTAGTAGCGATACTTCGGATTAATATAATCAGTATGCGCTAGAATATACTCTTGTTGTCTTTGAATGTCCCCGAGCTGCCAATAGCTTGAAAAAATATTTTGCCTTCTTGTTTCTTCGTTTATTTTCTTACTGCACTGTAACCTACATTTCTCTCCACAGGAAGGACGCATTTTTCTTTCACCAAATTTCTTTTTGTTCTTTGAGGCCGATGTATAGGATTTTCCAGAGTTTCTTAAATACTTGGCCTTTTTAAAACTCCAAGTTTCAGTGTTCGCCTTTCGTTTCTTGCACTTTTTTTATTTTCTTCCTGATTTGAATCTTCGGTCATTGCTTTTCGATTCGATTTTCCTCTGCATCAGTGTCGCCTTCTGTAGTCAAATTATAATGTGGATCATCATGAGAATTATCTAAATCGCTTTCGCCGCTATGTATTGGAGATATTGTATACTTATTCTCTTTTACTTTCTGCAAGCGTCGGACCATAGGACGATCCGAACTAGACGATACATTATAGGTGTAAGCTTGGTCCTCAACTAAATTAGCTGTAGAAACATTAGGATTTCCCAAACTGGAGGTTGCTTCAAAACTACAAATATTTTCATGTTCAATTAAGTTAGATTGTAGACTCGGACCATGAGATTTATCATCGTTTTGAATCTCTTCAAATTTCATGGCTGCTAATTCTAAAAGCTTTTTTGTTTGACTTGCGGGATTCATAGTGGAGTCTCTGTAAAAAAAATCGAAATAGTAAAAAACTACCGAGTGATTCTCTCACAAAGAAGTTAAACCTTCCTCGCAATAAAATCATGATTACGACCTTCATAGAAGGAAGATAATAGCATATCTCCTGTTAGAATAAACCGTAAATTGTATTTATTTATATTTTATTTCTAATAAATACGAGAATGAACATACTGCCTAAGCCTTCTGTAGTCAAATTATAATGTGGATCATCATGAGAATTATCTAAATCGCTTTCGCCGTTATGTATTGGAGATATTGTATACTTATTCTCTTTTACTTTCTGCAAGCGTCGGACCATAAGACGATCCGAACTAGACGATACATTGTAGGTGTAAGCTTGGTCCTCAACTAAATTAGCTGTAGAAACATTAGGATTTCCCAAACTGGAGGTTGCTTCAAAACTACCAATATTTTCATGTTCAATTAAGTTAGATTGTAGACTCGGACCATGAGATTTATCATCGTTTTGAATCTCTTCAAATTTCATGGCTGCTAATTCTAAAAGCTTTTTTGTTTGACTTGCGGGATTCATAGTGGAGTCTCTGTAAAAAAATCGAAATAGTAAAAAACTACCGAGTGATTCTCTCACAAAGAAGTTAAACCTTCCTCGCAATAAAATCATGATTACGACCTTCATAGAAGGAAGATAATAGCATATCTCCTGTTAGAATAAACCGTAAATTGTATTTATTTATATTTTATTTCTAATAAATACGAGAATGAACATACTGAATAAAATACGAAAGAATCAGTAATAATGAGTAACTCAAAAACGCGAGATTTCTATTTTTGAGCATTTCAAGATTAAAGTGAAATTTTTACTTAAGGAAAATTATTCATAAAAACTTTAAAAGACCTATTTTACGGCCAAAGACAAATATTTTTAATGAACATACCTTCAGAAATATTTTCAATTTTTCAAACACCATTCGCACTTTTAAACACTTTAATGAGAACTAAACTAATGATAGCTATACTCTACTTAATGCGCTTGTTTACAACCGTCCAAGCAATACCTACTAAATAACGAGGCCTACCAGCTGAAATTAAGATAGGCCTGACGTCACGACATCTAGGCCTGCAGTCGCATCAGTAAGAAATGCATTAAAGTATAGATCAATGCAGTTTTGCTTATGTCATATCGTGATAACTGGCCATTAGATGTGCTAACCGAAAACAAAACAGTGTGAAACATGATGTCGTTGTTCGTGAATTAAAGTAAATAGAGTAGTTTTGTCTCCATTTTTGGTAAAAATTTAATTATATTTATCAGTTTTTGAACATTTAAATTCACGTAAACATGCCGTTTAAGTGTTGTGCGCCTAACTGCCAGGGTAATTACAAAACCGGACCAAAAGTTCACGTGTTTAGTTTCCCGAAAGACAGTGATTTGCAAAAAATGGCTACGAGCAATTCCGCGAAATGATTTAGTGCCCAATAAAAACACTAGAGTGTGGGAGCTACATTTTGCTAAAGGTAGTATAGTTTGGGATATTTCAGAACAGGATCCGAGAACAGGTAAAATTATTTCAGTACATTTAAAAAAAACCTGATTAAAAGAAAATTCTGTACCAACGGTTTTCTCAAATTGTCCCAATTATTTGTCAAAAAACTTTCTTGGCCGCAAAAGTAAAGATGAAAAAAAATAAGAATCTTGATAAACTACATCTTTTGCAAGCCGTAGAGCAAAGTAATTTAGATAGTAGATTTTAAAAGTATTTCTAAATTTTAATTTAAGGACGGGTGGTTTTCGGTAAAGGATACAGATAAAATAACTTTATTTAAACTTGAATATACTCCTGGTCCCCTAATAACTTGGGCAATTGTTATAAATAGCGATTTAAAATTAGAAACATTTTTATATGGTCAATCTGTTTGTGTTTCAATAACAAATTTAAAATCACCATTTTTATCTAGCAGTTTGGATAAAATAGAAAGTTTAATTGACAATATGATGATGTCAAAATCCATAAATCTTGATAGCGACATTCCTGATCCTAGTGAAACTCGTGATTTACACCATACCGACTCAAGTGAACTCCACAGTACTAGTGAAACTCCCACAGAAACTCCCAATTCAGATAAATTTGAGTCTGACAATGACAATATAAAAAAAAATTTAATTTGTGACTGATTCTTTTAAACCTAAAAGTTTCTGATGCACTCACTCAAACTCTAAAATTTCTCTCAGAACAGTTAACTTTGTTAAGTACTTCAAAAGAAAGATATCGATATTCACAAAGCACCATTGTGTTATGTTCAATTTTTTTTACAATAAGCCCTCATTGCTATAAATATTTGCGAAGTCATGCTCCTATTATCTTACCTCACCCTCACACAGTAAAATCTATTTGTAATAGATTTTTAACAGATCCTCATATCGATAAAAGAAATTTTTTTTAACCTACGCTACTAACATTTTTCAATATTTAGCAGATCAAGAAAAATATGGTACATTACTTTTTAATGAAATTCAATACCGTAGGAACAACAGTAAATAATAAAGATACCTTAGCATTATCTGCAGTAGGATTTATGGTCACTAGTCCTTGCTCAAGCCTTACAGAAGGCATTCATATATCTCCTGAAGCTAAACTTAATTCAAAAATATTATATACTTTTATCAAGACCATTATAGAAAATTTAGAAGAAATTGGGTACATAGTATTTTGTACAGTTAGTGACAATAATGCGGTAAACGGTTAAGCAATGAGTAATTTTTCACACCTTAATCAACTCAGTATAGTATTTCCTCATCCTATTATCCCAGTAAGGCCCTTATTTTATCTTTTTGACACTGTTCATTTACTGAAATGTATCTTTAACAACTAGCTTAATTCAAAACCTGACCAAACATTTTCTTGTCCCGATTTTAAGACAGGCAAAAAAAATGTGCTACCTTTTCTGTGATCAAAAACCTATACGAACTAGAACAAGACAAACTATTGAAGCATGGTAATTCACTTAGTTTAAAGACTCCATTTCCATCATCTCTTGAAAGACGAAATGTAAAATTAGCTCTTAAAATCTTTAATCCTTTTATTATAGAGGCTCTAAAAGGTTTTGTTAAAAATTTGTCACATTCACAAGATACCGCAGACTTTATTAGTATTATACTGACATGGTGGAAAATTGTCAACCTAAAAACTCCCCTTAAGGAAAAACATTTGTTAGATTAATATCAGGAACCTTTTACCAAACAAATACTAACAGCCGCCAATGATGATCCTAAATTTTGTTTTTTGCTAAAAATGCAAAATTGGCTAGATGCTTGGAGTCCAACTCATTTTACAAATACACTGACTTGACAAACCCACACTGCATTAAATCATACCATTCATGGGCTTCTTGAAGTTACTGAATACTGTTTAACTGAGCTGAATATGAGTTATGTATTACTGGGCAAATTTCAAACAGACCCATTGGAAGGGCGTTTTGGAAAATATAGGCAATTAGCTGGCGGTCATTATCATATCTCAGTTCGACAGCTATATGAATTAGAAAAAAGACTTAGAATTCAGTCTATGTTATCTCTAAAATCTAGACATTATGGGGACATTAATATAAATCAGTTCTTCGAACCTAAATGTGAAACACCGTCATTAGACACCAATTCAAATTCTGAACATGTTAATAATTTTTAATCTAAAATCATAGTTACACAGTCTGATACCGAAGCTATACAATCAGAACTCCCAGTAATAACCTATTTAAGCGGATATTGCTGCTATATTGTTTTTAAAAAAATTAGTTGTACTTTTGCAAAGAAAACTTAACTAATGAACCGTGTGTTATAGAGGATTCTTATAATTTAATTAATATCTTAAGTAGAGGTGCTCTTTTATATCCTCGAGAACAGGTAGTAGATGTAGTAATATTATAGCATATATTATATTTAAAAAGCTGATTGATGAATTTAAAGATACATTTTTGGATATTTACAACAAAAAATATTTTCTTTGTGAGTTGTTTTTAAGTTATTTTAATAAAAATACCCTTTTAACTCTTTTTGAGAGTTGTAAAAGCCACCTAAAAATTAATGTTTCAAAAATCTTTTTTAGTAGCATTTCAAATAAATTTCTTAATAATTATTGCTCTAAACATAATCATAATTTATTAAATAAAAACAAAAAAAGGAAACTATAGACTTTTAATAAATTTTTGTATTCCTAGGAAGTAGCATCATTACAATCTTTTTCAGAATTTAACAAATAACAACCTATTATATTCTTGATCATATAGACTCACCACATTACAGGCATATACTTACTTATACTTGCCAACTTGCCCACTTACCCAAGCTTGAAACCGATTTTGACATGTTAAAATAATAAGCTTGTATTTTGTACGTATGTAAATTGTATTTTTGATCATAAGGATTCGCCACAGGCATATATTACTTACCCAAACTTGAAACCGTACCCGATTTTGACAATATAAAATAATAACCTATTTAAATTTGACAGATTCAAAAACTCATAAAATAAACCCTATAAAATGATGTTTATTTGCTGAAATTTAAAAAAAATGCCCATTTAAATATGTCACTGTAAATAGCTCGTACTTTCTAATGAAGGTATTGAAATAACATAGGCCTAAATTTGATGACGTCACGCGTAAGCGCGTAGGCCTCATTATTTAGTAGGTATTGATCCAAGCCTACTAAGATTTTGAATAATAAAAATTAATACTAAACGAAGTTTTCTCTGGGCATCTTCTATTTTGTCAAAATATCAATTTTAGAGGTTTCTGGAGAGTAACTTACATAAACATTAACATCAAATTAGTAAGAGTGGCATAAGCAAAAATAAAATAAAAACATTTACTTACCCCAATTTTCAACAACGATACTTCTCAAAATAGTTACAATATAAGCATCCAACTTCAACCAACAAAAGCGTATGATCTCAAAATAATCACTGCAAAAATATATTAATTAATTCGAAGAGTGACACAACTCAAAATAATTCACTTTTTAATTTTTTATAATACCTTTTTGAGCTGTGATCATTGCAGCGTAACTGACAACACGACGCTTTTGTAGAAGGTGTATATTCTAGAAGCAATCATCAAAAGCGTTGCATACGCCGTCTACCGGAGCATGCTGCTAGTTAATTTAAAACAGTTTTGATGATTGATGCGGGCAATCGTTTGCTATCTGTTGATGGTAATAACTTAAAAACGGTAGTTTTTGAGTTGTGTCAGTGTTGTAGCAAGACTGCGACATATTAATCTATTTAATGCCCGACTATTTTATTATTGGCAAATAATAACATTATGTCAAAGTCTTTTAAATATGAAATAACACCCTACGGCATTAAAAATAGTAAATTGGTTTATTATTATTAAAACTAGATTTTTCTCAAAAACAAATATTTTACTTACTCGGGCATTAAACTTTGAAGGCACCACGGGTATTATAAGGGATAATGATTTCGCCCACTGTGTCGACCTGAAGCGTTATTAGCCTTATAATACCCTTGGTATCTTAATATGATAATGTCACTTTTGACCTATCATACGACCAATATTTTTAAAAATTTGATCTTCTTACCACATCGGCAATAAACAATCAAATACTTTCAGACAGTCAGGCAAAAAATAGCAAAACAAAAAAGGTAAATTAAATTAGGAAACCATACTAGAATATAATACCCATGAATTAGCAAAGTGACACGAAATGTGACAATGTATTTGTGTAACCCCTGAGAAAGTATCATACGTATTCCGGAATAATCTAAAGGAATAACGAAACAGAGTAGAAATTTGGTGATATTTTGTAAATCAATTTTCATTTAGTTGATGAACGATAACAGTTAATTTACAATTACTACAAATTAAAATAATTACCTTTCAACATTTCGCGCCGGGCAAACCTACTCCATGGCATTTTCTTGGATGTATTTATAGATTTCAAAATTAAATTTGTTTAAGCAGTATAAGTTTTAGATCTCTAGATAAGTCAGAGTCAGGTGGTGTATTTGAACTGTATCTTGCCAAAGTTAGCAATTAAAAATATCGTACACATTTCAAATTATTACTTACAGTCTAAAATAAAATGCAATATAAAAAATTGCATTGCACATACATATAGTGTTTTTTACTAGACGCTCAAATATACAGGGTAATAAATTTGGCCGCTGTTACATCTGTAGCAATTTTTTTAAATGAAATATCTAATTTTTACTTCCCTCATAAAAGGGTAGTATTGTTAACGTGAAAAAATCACCCTCCGAGATTTTTTCAGATCTTTACGACTCAGGGTGCTTAGATGACGAAAAACACGTTTTCTCGATTCGGTCGGTCTGTCTGTCTGTCTGTCGGGCTGTCTGTTCGCGGCTTAGCTAAAAAACTACTACTAACTACCCGATTGAATTTTGGTCAAAAATTAAGGGTCATATGGGACGACCTGTAAATCCTTTCTTTTGTTTTATGTTATTACTATACAACTCAATAAAAATGCGAATGTACTGTGTTTTTATTGGTTGTTAATTTATTTTTTTACTATTATTATTATCAGTTTATCCCGATATCACATTACTTCATTTTTGTTGAAAATTTAAGATCTATTCCATAAGTAATTTCATAATAATTTTTTAAATATTTTGGGAAGCCACTATTTGTTTCCGTCATTTTGAATTTATATCACAATATTATCATGACCCCATTACGATTGATTTTTAACCAAACTTTTATGCCAATTGGGAAATTAGTTTTTGAGCTGTTCGATGTACAGACAGACCGACAGAATTGAGAGATCAAGTTTTTTGGGATCTAACGACCATAAATCTTGAACGACTCTGTATAGACCACACCAACTCTATAATGGGTAAATGGCCAAAAGGAGGGAATCTGAAAATATAATAATATACAGGGCGTTACATTTAAATTAATCGATAAAATGTGCATCCATGATTTTTACTTACCGTGTATACCGTTATTAGAGAATTCTAAATAAAAATACCACAATTGAAAGAAGACCACATTTGGAAGTTTTTACCATGCTAAAATAATTTATGCTAACACATTAAAGATATATATATATATATATATATATATATATATATAGGGCATCAAATGTAACTCTATATTGGGTGAATGAGCAAAAAGGGAGGAATCTGAAAATAAAAAAATAGTCAGGGTGTTCTATTTAAAAAAATGTAAGGTTGGTTTGTGACAAACTTACCCTCAATCCTATATATTCGAAAATAATTTTGAGGTGTAGCTCTGATGGTCCCTACAACTTTCGTATAATGTTATTTTTCTAATTCCCACAATAACCGAGCTATTGGACTTGAACTCACTGTTTGACCACCCTGTATATATATATATATATATATATATATATATATATATATATATATATATATATATATATATATATATATATATATATATATATATATATATATATATATATATATATATATATATATATATATATATATATATATATATATATATATATATATATATATATATATATATATATATATATATATATATATATATATATATATATATATATATATATATATATATATATATATATATATATATATATATATATATATATATATATATATATATATATATATATATGGTTCATAGCAGCAACAAGTAGTCTTACCATATGTAAAAGGCACAACAGACAGAATCGGAAGAATTCTTAGGAAACACAACATACAAACAATACACAAGCCACAAACAGTTATAGGAAAACTACTTGGAAACCCAAAAGATAAAATCAAACTGGAAAACCACGGAGTATACAGCATTCCGTGCCAAGACTGGTATGTGGGGCAAACTAACAGGCGAATATCAACAAGAGTGGAAGAGCATAAACTCAGCATCAGAAACAAACAAACAACCTCAGTTTTATTCCTACATCATCAGTAAACCGGCCATAAAATAAATGTCGATGGGTGTAGGGAGGTTGCCAATATAGAACATTATAAGACCAGAATAATCCGAGAAGCCATAGAAATAAAAAAACAAGGTGATTTGAACAAAAGGGACAAATCATTAAAACTACCAACAGTATGGAAGACAATAATCGACAAATCTAAAACCGCAAAAAGGAAGCGTCGCAGTCACCAACACTTAAATCTCTATTCGGACGCGAGAAAGAAAGCTTCGAAAATGCTAAATGTGATTTTGGCGAAACGTCAGCAAAACTGTTCTTTTCAGAACGACAGTAGTGAACGGATGTACACCCGGAATGAAAACACATTGTATTTTTCCATCCGTGAAGGACTAAGAATATTTATACATATATATATATATATATATATATATATATATATATATATATATGTTTATCTGTCTGAGGAAATTGGTGGCTGAACCTTTAAGATAAGTACCCCATTTAAAAACTGAGCAATACTGTGCAACACTTAATTTGTTTTATTTAGAAAATATTAAATTTAAAATATCAAGTTTTCTTTGTATCTTCTTAAAATTTATCATTTTTAAATTAATAAAGGATCATATATATATATATATATATATATATATATATATATATATATATATATATATATATATATATAATTCAACATTTTATTGGTTTAGGATACAATTAGTAAATAGAAGTAAGATCAGCGTTTGGCCAAACATTTAGGGTAGTAATAATATAATAATAATTTGTGACTGTTTCTTTTATATCACACATATCTTATACCTATTTGTTTTTTTTTTGTGTTTTTTTTTATAGCAATAGACTTGCAAAAATTCACACAGTTGTTTCTTTTTATATAGTTAAATGTATCCCCTCAATATAACAGCCATCGAATTGTTACATTTGGCACCCGAGCAAAAAAGGTGGATTTTCTGCAGGTTTATTCTATAAGTTTCTTTTATAAATTCGTATAGATTATATGGTCTTAAGCGAAAGTAACTGCATATATATTGTTGCGCAGATATTGGTTATATCTATCCGCACATATTTTTGCATACAAACTGTATTGGTAAAACTGGTTGTATTGGGTATATATAGTGGGGATTTTTTTAGTAATTCATTTAAAAAGCATAACATAAAATACAAAAAAAAAATCTAAGATTGGTGAAAATTGGCAATATTGTAAGAACCCCTAAGTTTGGTTAAAATTAAAATGTTTTATTTTTTTTCATTTAAAGTTAAAAGTCTAGTGTTTTGATTTCATTAATGAGAAAAACAGGGAGTATAAATTTAGAGCAGTTACAGCCGATGATGATTAGCCGTATGCTGAGGCTGAGTTTTTTTCCAATAGTTAAAAGATTAATGAATTTATAGTTTGTCACATGATAGTTTATAGAGTAAAAATTACTAGTAAATAAACAAATACATAATAATAATTAAGAATAATACTGATTTATCTCATATTGCATACGGAGCCGTTGAGGAGCTTGTTTCATGAAAAGGTAAATAAAGTAATAGTTGAATTTATTGTTACATTTTGGTTAATAGTTTGATATTGTATAGAATTTTATCTTTTTCATTGCATAAGAATAGTTATATTTAAGTTTATACAGTTTCTCATCTTCGTTACATGTCAAGTAATTATTTTAATATAATATTTTTTCCACTTTCACTACATATCAGTAGTGATATTTAGTAAAATACTGCGTTTTTCACTAAATGTTAGATAGTTATTTATATTGCTAGACCTAAGGGTATATTATTTGCAAAATTGTGATAACTATTATTCATTTTTTTTTAAATACGGAATACAAGTATGCAGTCACAGCGATCTGCTATACTGTGAGTTCATTGCTATAGGAAAATATCTTTTTTTTTACACTAGTGGGGGTTCATTAAATAGTTAAACAAAGTAATTCCTTCATATACTACAAGGTGATACGAATCACTAGAGATTTCATTTTTCTTATATTATTCTATTTAATGATGATGTACATTGTGAAAAAGTTTATTTTGGAGGTTAATTTTCATATTGAATTGTAATAAATGATAAAGCGTCTATATAATTCTGGATATTTAAATTTCAATTAAATTTGCAAAAAGGACAAAGTGTCATACAAATTGTTGAAGTTATAGGTAACATACCAAAATATTGATACATAAACAAAGGGTTTATAGTATATTTTTTTACTTTAGATCTGCGCATATGTATTGTAATCATTGATAAAAAAATTTTGCTTTATTTACCCAGAGTGATTATTTCATGGTTATTTGATTGTAATGAGTATTATTTAACTGAAATTGAACATTGGTAAAACATTTTGATGTACTTATTTTCAAAGGTTGGTCATTTCTGATATTGTTATTTGATTATGGTGATTACTGTTTAATTGGTGAAACATTTTTGCAACATTTAGCTTAAAAATTGGTAATTTATAATTATTTGATTGTTGTTATTAATCCTATTTTGTGATTATATTTAATTTCAGCACTGCTTGTATTATATAAAATTGTATTTAGTATATAAGGAAAAAATATATATATTATCTTTCTATTTCTATATTTTCAGATATATTTACTTTTTATTGACTCAGCTCATCATACACAATATTTTAGTCGAATAGTTTACATTTTAGTGAGTACACTTAGTGAATTTTTTTTTTTGCATTTTGAATTTTAAAATAAAATAGTTGTAAATTCAGCATTTACTGATTGTATTGAAGAGACTTTTCAACAACCTTTTATTTGCCACAGATTTTAGTATAATTAGCACTAGTAATCAGTTTTTTTTTCTCATACTAACTTAAACATTTAAAAGTACACATATATAAAATACTTAACTTCACTTGCTTAAGTATTAAAAAGTGTACATATACATAATATTGTTTACATACACACACTACCTAAAACATTTTATAATTTAATTACTTGTTTACTTAACTGTCATTTAAAATGCCTGAAAGTGGTGATAAAATATTAACGAGGTAACAAACCAAAACCATTGGAGATCAGCCTCCAAATACAGACTGAGGATGAGATAGAAAGGAAAGAGATCAGAAGAAGAAAGGACAAATGAGGTGTACAAACATCAAAGAAAACAACTAGAGGAAAACAACAAGAAGAAGGATGAATTCAAAAAAGCTCAGGAAGAGAATAGTAAAAAGAAAGAACCGGAATGGAAACAACGCATTGAGGAGGAGAAAAAGAAAGAAAGGGATGCTAGGTTGGCTTTTGAAAGCGAACATAGGAAACTATAAGGAAAAAGAGAGAACAGAGGCCCTGGAAAAAGAGCTCATAAGAGAAAGGGAAAAGAGACAAAACAAAAGAAGAGTTAGGATTTTCAGGACATATATTGGAGGATGAAGCAAGAAACCAACGAGGAAGATACACTGTCAGACAAGGCAAACAAAATTGGGATGATTATGATTGTGACTCTGATGAGGGAAGGTTAAAACGAACACAAGGATCGCAGGATTGGGATGACACAAGAAAAAAGGGAGCCATAAGAAAACGCGCAAGTGAAAAGTTTGTACACACAGATGATCAGGAACAGCTTTTCATGCAATTCAGGCATGTTGCAGTTGATAGACAACATAGGACATCCGAGGAAATAGGAAACCGAAGGGAAACACCACAATTATATTCACAAGAAAACAGACAACATAGGACATCCGAGGAAATAGGAAACCGAAGGGAAACACCACAATTATATGCACAAGAAAACTTAAGATGGATTAGACCTCAGGTTGACAAACTTTGGGCTGATGTTTTCTGTGGCCAGTCAGACACATTTGAGAAATTTAAGCAAAGGTTGTTATCCAAATACTGGAGAAGAGAGAGACAAAGAGAAATAGTTCAAAAGTTATATAAAGGAAAATACCACAAAGTAGAGGCAAAAATGGCTACATACTTTTTAAGAATGTTAAAAACCGCAAAATATGTAAACCACCTAAGTCAAGAAGAAATAATAGATTTAATTATAGACCATTTCCCAATAGAAATTGCAAGAAATCTTTTTAGTCTTAGCAACAGAACAGCAGAAGATATCTACAACACCTTGGAACATTTTGATTTACTGGAAGCAAGGAATAAAAGAGACTCTCCATCAAAATACAAGCAAACTTTAGTACATAGGCAACATAATAATTTTAATAGACAGGGAACAAGAAATAACTACAGACAAGGCACTCAACATTTTTCAGAACATAGATATACACCACAATTTGAAAAACAGGTACCCAGGTTTAACTACAGGCAGAGCTCACAACCTTTCTATGAGAATAAATATAGAGTACCACAATCTGAGAGGCAACAAAGCAACAAGTTTCATGAGCCCAGAGACAGACAAGATAAGAAAGAGTTGGAATAACTTTGGAATCGAAAATACCTGTGAGAAAATATGAAAACAAGGAATATGACAAAGATCCACTAACAGACATCAACCTATAGAAGAACAGCGTAGCAGGGCGAGATATAACTACAATGAAAACAAATATCAGAAAGAAAAAGATAAGTCATAACATTAGAACTGTAGAGTTAAAAGACAAGCATCCAAGAAACATGCACTCAACAAAGGTTCAAGTACATGACAATGAAAATAAAAAAGATATTGATAGAATAGTATGACTCTGAAAATGAAATACATTGTGACTGTATTTTATGAACAAGGACAAAACCCAAAATATTTCACCCATAATACAGGCTGAAATATATTCTTATGTCGGGATGTCAGATAAGCTATCTATCCAGACTATTCTACGGTGAGATAAAACACAAAAATAAATCCCTGCTTTCATTACCAGTAACAAATGTATCAATAGTCGGAGCTATAGGGAATAAAAGTAAAAAGGTCAAAGAACAAACATTTGTAACTGTCAAACTTGAAAATATGCAGTTTCCAATAGTATGTTTAATAGTTGAAGATTTAATACATAAATGCATTCTGGGAATGGACTGGATGACAAAGAATAAGGCTATTTTGGACTTTGATTAAGAACAATTAGTAATTGAAAAACAGGTAGTGCCATTGCAGCAAAATGAAAACCAGACAAGTGAATTGGTGACCATCACAATGGAATCATCAAAAGAAAATCCAATACCTCCCAAGTGTCAAGAATTAATTCTTGACAAACCAGGAAAGACAACAGTGTACACTCACAGAATAACCTTAAAAGACAACTCATTATTTAAATCCAGAACATATAATATACCAATTTCAAAAAGGGAAACGGTTCAAAAGAAGTTGGAAGAAATGCAGGAAGATGATATTATTAGAAGATCAGATACACCGTATATCAATCCAATAGTGGCGGTAATAAAAAGAGATGGATCCATACGTATTTGTCTAGATGCACAAAACCCGAATTAAAAAATTCTTATGGATTACGAGTGCCCACCACCAATGGAAGAAGTACTATATCAAAGGGGAGCATCTTTGTGTTTCTCTACATTGGACTTAACAAGTAACTATATACTGTGGTTTCTCTTTTGAGGGCAGAGTATACGAATTTCTCAGAATACCTTTTGGACTATGCACAGCAGTGGCTGGAATGACTCGATATCTAAATTCGGTTTTAAGTGAATGTAGACATTTTACAACAGCATACGTGGATGATATATTGGTGACCTCAAAATAAGAGAAGGAACATCTGGAGCACTTAGAAATAGTTTTCAAGAAACTTCAACAGGCAAACATGACTCTTAATATGGGTAAATGCAGATTTTTTTGTAAGGAAGTAAGATTTTTGGGACACATTTTGAGTACTGAAGGGATACGAATGGATGAAGATAAAATAGAATCAATAAAAAACTTTCAAAAATCACATAATGTAAGAACATTAAGAGCATTTTTAGGAATTTGTAATTATCATAGAAAATTTTGTAGAAATTATTCAGAAATAGTAATCTCTCTATATGAATTATTGAAAAAAGAAAATAGGTGGAATTGGACACAACCACATAATGAAGCATTTCGTGCAATAAAAGATGACCTAATTCCAAGCACATTGTTGTATCACCCAGACTATACCAAACCTTTCTATATTGAATGAGATGCAAGTGATTATGCGATTGGAGAAAGATTATTTCAGACAAACTCAAGTCAACAACAATATAATGTAGCATTTACAAGCAGAAAACTTCATGATAGTTAATTAAAAATTTAAAAATACAACATATACAAGGAAAAGAAAACTATATCAAGATATGGAGGGGTAGTAACTGGAATATCTGAAACTGAAAACAACATTAAAATTGCCAAGATTAGCTTGAAACTAAATAATGAATTTATTGAAAAATTAAAAGAAATTCCAGAACTACAACAAAATAATGAACAAATTCAAACAATTGTAGAAAAGATACAAAATGGTTACATAACACCATACTACAAAGTAGAACAAAATATTCTTTCTAAAAGAGCAAAACATGAAAATGATTGGAAAATGTATATTCCCAAGGATTTTGTGGCTGAACTAGCAACTCTGTATCATAATTAATATGGACATTGTAGAGCATGGAAGACGTAGAAACTTATCAATCAAAGCTTTGCTGCTAACAAGATGAAAGACATCATAAAAAAGATAGTTAGAAATTGCGAATTATGCCAAAGGTCAAAAATACCCTCAAAATGTTACGCAGGACCAATAATTCCAGAACATGAAAATGATTTAATAGCAGTGGATGTGTTTGGCCCACTACCAACATCCATAGGCAGAGTGAAATAGGTATTTGTAGTCGTAAATGTATTTACAAAATATGTCGAACTCTATTCAATAAAAAAACAAACAGCAAAGTCAATAGTGAATAAAATGTCTGAATACTTTCTACATATTCGAAAACCTAGAAGCGCACTCTCTGATAATGCAACACAGTTTACAGGAAAATTATGGAAAGATCTAATGGCCAAATGGGATATAAAGATAATACATTGTAGTGTAAGGTACCCACAAGGAAATCCATCAGAAAGAGTAATGAGGGAACTGGCAAGACTATTGCTGCTATAAATCACATGCAGCATGGGCAAAGCACATACCAGAAATGGAAATGTTGCTAAATTGTGTAACACATGAATCAATAGGATTTGCACCAATATACTTGGAAAAAGGAGAACATCTAGAAATACTTATAAAGAAAATCTTCATATTTCCAGAATATAAACCACACAACCAGCAGATATTGCTAGAGATGGCAAAAAAAATCTAAAAAAACGAGCAGAAATAAGAACAAACAAAAACAATAAGAACAAAAAGTTTGTAACAGTTGAAAAAAATCAGTTAGTGTGGCTACGTGCAAGTAACATTTCATCATCGGAAGATAAAGAAATTGAAAAGCTATTCTTACTCTATGAAGGACCATTCCGCATTAAAAAATTTGCAGGACCAAAAAAACCAGGAAAAACTAGAGGTAGGTGTTCGTGGTATATTTAATACAAGATTGTTGAAACCGTACCAGGGACCCAAAAATGAAGAGCACACAAAATAGGATGATTAGAATTTGAAGATTTTATAGGATATGTTAGGATAATTAGAATTTCATAGGAAGCGAAATTGATGATGTTAAAGATGAATATATATATATGCAAGTTTATTGTCAATTAGTTTACCAAAGAGTGGAGATATTATGGAGCTACTGGTTTGGTGGGGCTATAGACTAGTGTTAAGAAACAGGCATTATTTGAAATTGATTAGTAATTTTCTTTTGGGAATAAAATTATAATCAATTGGTGGGGCTACGCAACGGTTCATGCTGACGATCCGTTAACCAATACCATCTCTCTAAACTGCCACCTATCCGGAAGCTTTCTTTGTATCTGTGAATTTCTTCTTAAAGTTTATCATTTTTAATTTAATTTAAATTAAAGGATCATATATATATATAATTCAATATTTCATTGGTTTGGGATATAATTAGTAAATAGAAGTAAGATCAGCGTTTGGCCAAACATTTAAGGTAGTAATAAATACAATATGTACCAAGATATTTACAGTAATTTGTGACTGTTTCTTTTATATCACACATGTCTTATACCTATTTGTTTTTTTTTTTGGTGTTTTTTTTTAGCAATAGACTTGCAAAAATTCACACAGTTGTTTTTTTATATAGTTAAATTTATCCCCTCAATATAACAGCCATCGAACTGTTACAAAACTAACAAAAATAATATAAAAGGCAAAAATGACAAGAATAGAGCCAACTTCAAAAAAGTACTGAACAATAAAAAAATAACGTTCTTCAAAATTTGACTTACTGAAGACGGCGTCAAAGTAATAAACGTTCAATAAATAAATATGACGTAAAGTATTAGACCATATGCCATTTAGAATATGAACTCAAAAAAAGACAACTAAAATCAAATGCTTAACACTTAACTTAACTTTCGGACTAAAATACAAAAGTCCATTTCAGCCCCCGCCCCCCCAAAAAAAATCTGAAAAGGTGTCTCTGCATTATGCCGTCCTACTTCCAGCTTATTCTTATCGGTAGTTGCCGGTGGCGGCTTCTGCACAGCGCCGAATATGAACATTTTTCGGGGTGCCACGCCCAAAACGGCTATTTTTTACCTTTTTATGATTACGTTAATTATCCATAGCTTTGGAGCGTTTTTTAATATTTACTACTTAGGAGAAATAATATGAATTTGTAAGATTTTAAATATGTTCTTAAGAAACATTTATATATCTATATCTTAACGCTAATTTTGATTCGATTCGATCGATGCAAAACTTATTCCGCCATCGATGATCCGAACGCACTAATTTACAATAATTCTATAACAAGCGATCAAGCGCCTGCAACCTGCAGCAGCAGTATAAGGCCGCTCCCATCTCTATTTGGCTTACGAATATTCACCATTGCGTTGCCATAGCAACTGCCGTAAACAAATATAAGGCGCGCGGGGGGAGTCGCTACGTTTTTAAGTCATTATTATTTTTTGAATATATAACGCACTAGTTTTAACAGAAAATAATGGTATAATTAAGTAAATAATGTGAATTTATACAAAACATACTACATTTTTGTAATAGAAATGTAGAGTATTATAAAAATATTTTTATTTTTAAGTAAATTGACTGGGAAGCTGCCATTTTGCATATTTGCAAACAAAAAATTTTAAAGGGAAAGCTGAAAAATGTCAATCTGACGATATTAACAGAAGCCATCACACAATTCATTAGATTTTCATGGGAATTTGATAGATTTGAGTGGCAAATAAATAAACATTGGCTAAAATCATGGCGGATTTAAGTTTTTCGGCCTCGATCATCCCGTACATGTCTGACAGGTCTGAAATCGATCAGTTTTGCGGTTCTGTCTGAATATTGTTGTCAATGCTACAGCAAAATCCTAGAATAGGCACTGAATACACAAGCCTTCTAATAGGGTCATGGTCTAATCCAGTGGCGGCTCGTGGATTTAAGAAGGGGTGAAGCGCAGCATAGCTAGGTGCATTAAAAAATAGTGCGCAGGCAAAAATTTTTCGGGGTGCCACGTCCAAAATTGCTGTTTTTTAACCTTTTTATAATGTTAATTATCCATACCTTTGAGCGTTTTTTAATACTTAGGGGAAATAATATGAATTTATAAAACTGCCTCCGAACGCACTAATTTACATTAATTCTATAACAAGCGAACAAGCGCCTGCAGCCTGCAGCAGCAGTTTTATGCCGCTCCAATCTCTATTTGACTTACGGATATTCACCATTGCGTTGTCATAGCAGCTGCCTTAAACAAATCTAAGTGGCGTGCGGGGGGAGTATGATGCGGAATTTGTTTCTGCTGATTGTGATTCCTCTACGGATCGCTCTTGTAGATGTGAATGTAGATTATAAAATGCTTAATATTTTAAAAATATTTTTATTTTTAATTAAATTAATTGGAAAATGTAGGTGAAGCGGTTTTTCACCCACGTCCTCTGGCGAGCCGCCACTGTGGTCTACAGGGTTCTGTTAAAGTCGAGCCCCCACTGCGTTTGGCTTTTTTCTATCAAATTTCCAAGGTCAGAAACGTATTAGACATATTTCGTAATATCCAAGCTAGTGGAAACTATTGCCTTATGTTTCCCATGCGCTTTAAAGTCCTATATATTGATTGTTCTAAATCAACATTAGTGACCTGATATTTAACAGTTAAAAAAATCTATTTTCACAAATGAATAGTGTTCTCTTTTTATAGTTATCAAATATTTACAATAAAATAACTATTTTAAACTGAAATAATATATTTCTGACAAGTATGTATAAAACACTGAACTTTTTAAAATTGCAAAATTTTTATTTTTGAAAATTTGATAAGAAAATACTTTTTACGAAACTAGCTAGCGAGAATAATTGCGAATAGGGTGATTTTTTTACAAATTTGCCTACATGCTTTTAACTTACATCCACTTTTTAGTTACAATAGAAAAATTATTAATTTACGCAAAGCTTCAACCAGTAAAAGCACTAGATCCAAACCTTTCATAAAGAATCCTAAAAAAATTAACCAATTTTCATGTCCAGATTTAAAAAAAATGTAATTTATAAGTGGATATCGAAATAATTACTGGAATACCAACATAAATTGAAGTAACGGGTGTTTAAAAGGATTTTTTATTTATGCCTCTGCTTATAAAATAATAAAAACCTTTACTTAAAAAGTAAACACCTTAAATAAGAAAATATCTTGAAGTTTCTTTAAACTACCTTGGGTTATTCCAAACCACTTTATATTACCTCTTTATTATTTCAAGAAAACTAAACTATGGCCCAGTTAAGTCTTGTACGTAGTATGTAGTAATACGCAAATAAACAAATTGATTTTTTTTTTAATTCCCTATGTAGCAGATAACCAAATTTGTATATTACAGATTTTTTTCTGCTGTTTCTAATTATATAATTTATCGGATTTTTTTATATTTCAGTTTTTCTTTTTTTTTTTCCTAATTTTATATTCTTCAATAATTTAGGCTCCTTAACTTAATATAAAAAAAAACTTATTTTAGATGATCTTGAAAATTTGATTAAGAACTAAACGCCTTATATTAATTTTTTTCATTTCGAATTTTCGAATTCATATTTTTGTAAGACACAGTGTATTTAATTTTACAATTTTTTATTTTTATTCGATTTCTTTTATCTTTTTTTAGTTCTATTTAGTATTCTTTTTTAGTTTTTTAAGACGCTTATATTTTTAACTATTTTTTAATTTTTACCTGGTATTTTTATTACTACGTATGCGCCCTTTACTTAGCAAGCTGTTTTTTCGTCCTAAAGTCACCTTGGAATGTTGGCCTATAATATATAGAAAATCTCATTCAAATCTATTCAATTGTTGCAGGGGAAATTGCGCACATACACCATTACATACATACATACATATAGGTGACTAGTCAGCCGTTCGTCCATATCCTAAGAATCCTTACCAAAGATTTACCGGTTCATCGAAATACGACACTTAATTTTATTACTAAATTTCAGATCAATATAAATAACTAGTTTTAATACTGATTTTTTTTAACATTTTATTATGCCGCCATTTTGTTGTTGTACCAAAGTTTTAGTATGTTATCCACTTATTTTACTTAATTTTTGAGCAAAATTCGAAGCCAATTAGACAACTGTTTTTTTTTCACTGATTTTTTAAAATATTTTAATTGGCCGTCATTTTGTTTCGTCACATTGAATTTTTACCAAAATATTACTAGTTCATGCCTATATTATATTTGGTTTTTGTTTAAAATTTAAAACTGGTCGGTTACGTAGTTTTTTGCTGTGCCGAGAACAAACCGACAGAAATGGGAAAACATGTTTCTTGACATTTAGGGACACTAAAACGAAAGAACATGTGCAAACCTGGGAAGGTAGTAAATAAAACTCTAAAATAAAATGTCGATAATACGAAATACCTGATCATCAAAATATAGATTAAAAAAACTAGGGTAGAATTACTAATTTTAAATTTAACAACTCAACTCGACAATTTATTTCTCCTAAACTCCCAGTATTCTATTATATAAATTGTATTTACTATGTTCCTATTAATAACTAAAATATCACCCAATGTGTATTTTAATATGAGTAAATAAGTTACGAGGGTGTTGCCGCCTTCGCTTGTCAAACTTGTAAATGTTGTAATATCTATATAGAAAGTATAGGGTCATCCAACGCCCGGCCTTTTACACAGATACAGTCGGGGTTAGTAAAACCTGGAATGTATGCCGGGCTTGCTAAAGATAGTTAACTCTATATTTCAAATATATATATATATATATATATATATATATATATATATATATATATATATATATATATATATATATATATATATATATATATATATATATATATATATATATATATATATATATATATATATATATATATATATATATATATATATATGTATTTCAAAAAATTTAAAAAGTCTGCCCTTGGTAAGAAAGGCGTTTTAAAGCTATAAACACATCTATATATTATCTAATTATCTATAGGCAGTACAAAGGGTGGTCGGCTGAGTACTTGTTGTATATGTCGGGCATGCTACTGTTACATATATATATATATATATATATATATATATATATATATATATATATATATATATATATATATATATATATATATATATATATATATATATATATATATATATATATATATATATATATATATATATATATATATATATATATATATATATATATATATATATATATATATGTTGGGAAAAGTAATTTAAATTCGTCCGGACCACGTTTTTTCTTTGTATACTATTCTATTTGCACCTTGTTTTTCTTGTGATGCAGTGTCATGTCCAAAAAATTGAATTTAAGATTGTCTTCTGTTTCCATAGTAAATTGCAGTTTCTGAAATGAACTGAATAAATTTAGGACATGACATTTAGTTTTAGGACTTACACTTACGCAATTGTCAACATCTCAAAAAAAAAAAAGAAAGGAAGGATCTTAGGTATTATTTTGTCTATTGTGCTATGCTAATTATGTGTCTAGAGGTATTATTTTGTCTATTGCGCTATTGTTATAGCTCAAATGATCTTAGAAGATCTAGAACTAATCTTGAAATAATAATCATATTCATACAAAATATTTCGGTTTAATTAAAAGTAAAATAACGAAATTCCGGAAAACGCACAAAATACATGAAATGTATGTTCTCACTGCTCATCTGTATATATTGGACAAACAACGTAATTCTCCAAAATTGCTTAAATGGCCACAAATATTATAAAAATTTACAACAGCCGTAATAAAACACGAAATCCAAACCTTACATAAATCCATTCCATAAAAAACCAACCCCCTCGATATACGCTTCCTGGACTCTTAATACTCCTAATATTAACCTAAATATGTTCTTACACGACAAACGCTGAACTAACCCTACAATCCTTAAAAATCATTTTAATAATATATGCCACACTGAATTCTCAGACTATAAAATTATATATACTGACGGCTCTAAAACAGCATCCCACACGGGTTTTGCATACTACTCTCATCAATTCTACGAATCGTACCGCCTTAATTCTTATAACAGCATCCACAATGCGGAACTCCTTGCAATTAAATATGCATTACTGCATACCCGTAAAGTCGCTCTACAAAAATGGCTCATTGCGACAGATTCTAAAAACTCACTAACTTTAATCCCCAAACTAAATTGCGATCACTCAATGATCACAGATATTCGTGACTTTTTAACAAAATGTATCCTACATGGGTCCTCAATATCCTTTATTGGGATTTCTAGCCATGTTGGCATACAAGGAAATGAAATGATTGATCTCCTGGCCAAAACATCAATTTCCTCAAACAATTACATTGATCTTATTTTCTCCAGCAAATATTTTTTACCTTTCATTTCCCAAACCATGTTTTACAACATATCTCAGCTTGAATGGGACATGCTTGAGGGTAATAATAAATTACGTGATATTATTGTTGATTTACCTCATCATACTCTAACACACGGTCTCAAAAGGAGAAAATGTATTATTGCATGCCGCCTTATGATAGGTCATAGCAGAATGACGCACTCCTTTTTGTTAGAATCGAAAGATGCCTTCATTTGCCAATTCTGTGACAACCTACTAACGATCAAACACATTCTATTGGAATGTACGGGAATCACCGAGGGTCGATGCATGTTACCAATTGAAAATAATAGAATCCACGCTAATATATTTCTTTGTTCTGACACTCAATAAAGTATTAAATTTTGTATAATAATATATGACATAACCTAAGGATAGCGAAATTGGGCGCCAAATGGTCCTTGACGCCGATGCGTCTTCCAAACTAAATTCGCTCTCTCTCTTCCTTCCATAAATTTATCTTTGAAGCAGCAAAAATCCTAAAATCTAAATTAAACCAACGAAAGAGAGAATTCCTAGAAATATTATATAATAAAAAAATATAAATTCTATAAATGATAATTCTCACATAAAAAACAAAGCAAAATTTATAACAACGTTGTAATTAAACATTCACCTACTAATAAAAATAATATTGTATTATTCCACTATTTTACGTTATCAATATCTAATAGGAAAGCAAACTGAGGTAGAAATAAAAATATGATACTCGACTGAATGTTAGTTGATATTTTAAAATTCGTGTGAATATCTGTCTGTGTTTTAAATATTGTGCACATTTAAGTTTTGAATTATGTTCCCGTTGTTTAAATGTTCGTTTTATATTTATGAGCAAGATTTAATGCTTAATGTCAAACATAGAATATGTTATAGGTAGAGACCTCATTAGGTCAGTAGAACAAAATATATATTTTTAAACACATTCCAATTCAATATGATATTAATCTTTTTGTGAAAAGCAGGAAAAACGAAGTACGAAGAGACCCAGTCAAGCCAGCAAGATTTCTGGAGGCTGGGCTCTAGTTGTCAGGTTAAATTTAATTGGTGGTTTCCTCACGTCACTCCTGCTCACCATAACAGACCTTCTAAATGGTCTTCGGCATAAAAACGGTTTATTAGAAATAAATAAATCAATTTGTTGTAAGGTTTCTGCATCATTGTCATGATATCTGAGAAATGTTTAAAGCTGAATACATTCAAAAAATTTCAATTGCTACTATCCACCTCTCATGTATAAACTAGCCTCCGTTCTAACTATGGTTAGGTGAGTTGACACCAGGTATACAAAGTTCAGTTAGTATACTCTGCTCTTTTACGTTTAAATATCTTAAGACCTTACTTTAGGTGAAATATCTAAAGCACTAATATATAAACATATAATCGTAATCAAGACATTTTTTATTATTGTAAATTATACAAAAAGAAATCACAGAAACATCTGATGCCTGAGTTTCGTTGGGACAAATAATGCTAATATATCGTTGTGACCAACGTCACAACAAGGATGCCATGATCCCTGTCTGGAACATATCCTGCAATGCCGCATATCATAAACTGTCTTAAAATAAAACTAATTTCCTAGCTCACATAATTGTTTGATTTTCTTGGCTGAAGATACCTCATGTCAAGAAATTTTCATTTTTACTACTGTGATTTGATAAAAATGTATCCAGTTTTTCAATTATTTATGTTGACATTGACCTAAAAATGTTTAAATCAAGATGTTATACGCTGTTGCGTCGCGTCGACCTGTCATAGTAGATAAATGCGATTTTTACATATTTAGCGTTTAAACTAGCTTTATTGTAAAACGTAAAAGAATACAGTGCATTGAAAGACAATTTCATTATATTTTATCCTGTCTCAAACATTGCTGTTTACGAAATCTAGCTTTTTTAATATATAAAACGCCAATTACAAAAATTAACAAAAGCTGAAAATACTTATTAGCAAACTGTTTTAAACTTCCTTTAAGACATAAATAACAGTTTTCCTCTGTCGCCTTTTATTACCCAAGAATTACTTTTTAGCTTTCATGCCAACTACTAATAAATAAAACAGTTTGAATGACAAACGACTACGTATCAGCAAAACCCTGAGATACTAATGGAATTATGTTTTATAGGTGCTAGAAAATAATTTATATATATATATATATATATATATATATATATATATATATATATATATATATATATATATACAGGGTGTCCGGGAAAATGTGGGAGATCTCTCTGACTCAGATAGAACATTAAAAAATAAGATGACAAGTTCCCATAAATTTTTTTCCTAGCGGCCCTCCCTACGGAGATACGGCCCCCTAAAGGACCCCACTGGAAATCGGTTTTTCTAGAATAACTTTTAAACGACTCAATATAATTTAACGAAAATTTAATATGATAAACAGTAGTAAGGACCTCTCAAAATGCTTCCCTTAAAACATAATTAGCTTGTTTAGTTTACCAGGGACGGACTAGATTGTACATTTTAACGCTCAAATTTTTAACACCCTGTATGATAAGGAGTTAAAAAAAATAAATTTGGATACCTTGAACATTAAGCTAAAGAAAAGGTGCTCTTGTTCATTGTCGATAAAATGAACCGTTTTCGAGAAAAAAAAATAATAAAAGAATACAACTTTGGGAGTATTAAATATGTTTTGATCCTGAACAACCTAATACGCTAAATAGAAAAAAGTCAATTAAAAACTTCATAAGTGGGTTCAACATGTGCTCCGTGATTTGTGATGCACTCGCGGGCACGACGAATAGAGGACTGCTGTACTCGCCACAACAACCCAGCATTGTTCCTTATCATATCGCAATGAAACGTGATTCTCTGTAAAAGTTCCTCCCTAGTAGCAACCGGAGAGGAATACACCAAGGTTTTGAGATGACCCCACAGGTAGAAATCCATTGGCGTTAGGTCGGGAGACCGTGGAGGCCAGGCAATGGGACCTCCTCTGCCTATCCAACGGTTTCCATAGACGTTATTTAGGTGGTCCCGTACAGCAACGCTAAAATGGGGTGGGGCTCCATCATGCATAAAATGCATCCTTTGGCGGGTTTCAAGTGGCAAATGCTCTATTGAATCTAGAAAAGCGTTCTGAAGGAACTCTAAATAAAGTTCACCATTCAATCGTGCCGGTAATACGCATGGTCCAATGAAAAAATTGCCGATTATTCCTGCCCAAACATTAATGGATTGAAACTGATGTTGATGATGATGAACGACAGTGGCATGAGGGTTTTCATCAGCCCATACATGCGAGTTATGTAAATTTACAATACCATCTTTGGTAAATCCTGCTTCATCGGTAAAAAGAATAATGCTAATGAAGTTTGGGTTTGTTCGTTGTTGATCTAACAACCAGTTTGCGAACTGGATTCTTCGAGGAAAATCTTCAGGAAGTAGTTGATGCACTTTTTGCAGATGATAAGGGTATAACAACTGTTCTTTAAGTACTTCAGCAACTGTACTTTTTGACACATGAAGCTGCGCGGCTAATATTCGAGTGCTTATTGAGGGAGTATCAGCTACAGTATCCAAAATATCTTCCTCCAATTGCACCGTACGTACTGTTCTCCTCACACCAGCATCAGTACTCCTTTTCCCAAAACTTCCTAAAAATAATTAATGAACGTCAATAATGTTACCTTATTAATTGAGAATTGCCCACCAGTTTCTCTTAGACGTTGGTCAATTCGCTGAAATGTTTTCTCATTTGGAATATTGCGATTAGGATATCTTTCTCCATACAACCTTCTTGCTTCATAAGCATTGCAAGATGCAAGTCCATACATAAGATGCATATCTGCATACTCACTAAATGTGTATCCCATTATCGAATTAAATTTACCAAGGTATTCAAAATTTAATAAAACAATATCGAAGTAGGTACAAAAAGATCAACGTGTCAAGAAGATTTCAAATGCACACGTCAATGCGAGATTATTTATTTCGTACCATAGTAACGTTTGTAAAAAAGTGCATTCTTTAATACTGATAAATAAACAATAATAAAACATTAATACTTTTATTATTTTTTTTCTCGAAAACGGTTCATTTTATTGACAATGAACAAGAGTACCTTTTCTTTAGCTTAATGTTCAAGGTATCCAAATTTATTTTTTTTAACTCCTTATCATACAGGGTGTTAAAAATTTGAGCGTTAAAATGTACCGTTCCTGGTAAACTAAACAAGCTAATTATGTTTTAAGGGAGTATTTTGAGAGGTCTTTACTACTGTCTATCATATTAAATTTTCGTTAAATTATATTGAGTCGTTTAAAAGTTATTCTAGAAAAACCGATTTCCAGTGGGGTTCTTTAGGGGGCCGTATCTCCCTAGGGAGGGCCGCTAGGAAAAAAATTTATGGGAACTTGTCATCTTATTTTTTAATGTTCTATCTGAGTCCGAGAGATCTCCCACATTTTCCCGGACACCCGGTATATATATATACATATATGTATTATATATATATATATATATATATATATATATATATATATACATATATGTATTTATATATATATATATATATATATATATATACATATACATAGATGGTTTAAATAAATAACGGGGATTCGGAAATTAAAAAGTACTTACACTGAATACAGTGCAAAGAAAATTTTAAAGGAATTTTCAGAAAATGTAAAATTTTGATATTATTTGACAAGAAATAAACAATTTAAAGCCATTGTTTTTCTATCAAATAATAATGACAGAAATAGGTCAAATGTATTATATAAAAAACGGCGGTAGTTCAAAAATGTTTTAAAACTAGATAATACGTTATACAATATTTGGAACAAAATATTAGAGGTAATTAGAAAAAAAAATATTTTCCATTTTTAAGGAATTATTTGTCGTTTAAATTCAAAATATGCGAATAAATGGAACTTAAGTTTTCAATATCGGTTTTTTGTTCATTTTGAAATTTTCTTTATGTATCGGTCATTTCTAAAAAAAAGCCTTTTGCTATTGGTATGTTTAGAGCGTAAAATTTTTGTTTCGTTAAAATTACATGTGTGTCCCGTATGTATAATTTGTTCTGAAAGAGCAGAAGATCGTTTATTAAGACCTTTAATCTTTGTTTTGTTTGACCAAATAGTTTTTTATCGCAATTTGAACAAGGAATGAAATAAACGCAATTATACTGGTTTAAAACATGATCTTTGTCTTTTAATTTACTATACAAAATACCAGTGGTTTTAACATTACGTTGTGCTCTCTTTATATTTTCTTTATACATTTTAATAATCTTAGGTCTGAAATTTAGAATATAGGGAATTGAACCAAAAAGTAAGCCGCTATTAGGATTCATATTATTTCTTTCATGATTAGTTTCGTTCAAGATTTTATTATTTCTAGGTTGTATAATACTTTTTTAATACATTTAATTGGGTATGAATTATCTAGTAAAATTTGTTGGAGGATTCTGAAATTTGTTTGCATTAACGTTGGGTGTACTATCTTTTTGAAAATTAATTTTCATTCTGTTACTATGATATGAGTTATAATTAATATACCTACTGGAAGTGGTAGGTTTGATATACCAATCTGTAATTCATTTATTATTTTCAACTTTTATGACATTAGTATGTAAAAAGGGAAGATTTTGTTTAGTTTCAATCTCTAATGTAAATTGTAAATTTGGATTATTATCGTTAAAATTTTTAATAATCTCATCGAATTTATTATATGGATATAACAAAAAATGTCATCAAAAAATTAAAAAAAAAAACAAATGTCAAAACTTAGTAAAGGTATGCAGTGGTCAAGCAAATCGTCCATTACATATTGGGCAATAATTGGGGACATAAAAGATCTCATTGGTGTTCCAAGTATTTGTTTATAGTATTTATTTTCAAATGAAAAAATATTAGTACTAAAAATAAATTCAATGATTTCTAAAAATACATTTTGGTCAGTATTACAGTTATTTTTAATTAAATTCCATCTTTTTGTAATACTATTTTTTATTAAATTTAGCAGTATTTTACTAAATAGTGAAATAACATCTACGCACAAAATTCTAAATTTAGAAATTAAATTCACACATAATTAAGTTACTAATTTGGAAACAACAATACAAAATTTATGTCAAATTATACCTACATTAATAACTGATAATATATGGCAAGAATAGAAACACAGACAAAGTTTTTCTTCCAATAGATTGTTTAATAAAACCAAAAGATTGAATTTAAACAAATTAGATAATTTAAAATTTAAATTTAAAGGAACAATTAAAACAAAAGACAAATGGATTAAAAATGTATATAACGTAGAAATCCCGAAAGAAATAAAACATTTTTAGCCTTAGGATGCAAATTCGGTCTTCCTCCAAATATAAGGGACATCTCGATTCCAAATTTCCTAGTTAATATTGAAAATTTATTATATGGTTTCAATGAAAATAAGAAAAACTTATTTAGACCTAAATTAACGAACCATTTTGATCAACGTTTTAAAAAAACAAAAAACTTTTTTAAAGATCATACTAATTTATTAATAACAAAATCATATAAAGGTAATATTACAGTTATTATAAATAAACATGATTACGTTAAACTCTCAAACAATATTATAAGTGACGAAGAATCTTACAAAAAATAAATAGTAATATCAATATCACAATTGAAAAGAATTCAAATGATTTTATAAATAAACTTAAAAATTTAGATACGATAACTATTGAAGAAAGTACTACCTTAAAAATGTATAACACAATTTGTCCAAAATTTTAGGGTCTAAAATTCATAAAGCTAATTTAACTCTTAGACCAATTATTTCCTCGATAAAATCAGCTAACAGTAAACTTACTAATTTTTTTGTGATATTTTAAGTGGATCATACAATACTGATAATATGTATTTTGCGAAAGACTCTTTTGATTTTGCACTTTTTGTTACTAATAAAACACTCCCTGAAAATTATATCTATACTTATAAGCTTACATTATTTAATGCGCAATTAGTAATATGTCGGTAAGGGGATTTTTTTATGTATAAATTCCATTTTCATTCCATTATTATTATTCGACATTTTAGTGAGAAAATTAGAATTGAAGCTAAAAGCTGGAGGTGACAAAAATAACTCAACTCAAGAATACTCAATTTCACTGTTTTACATTTACGTTACGTTTACGTGACGTTAAAATAAGAATTAATTCAAAATATTAGACAGAAACATATTGTATATTTTATTAAAAATGTACCGATCAGAAGATCTAAACTAACTATAATTTATAAAAGAAAATATAAACCGTTGTCCGACGTGTTGAGACAACCAACAGCAGCACACAGTAACTGCCCTGGGACGCAAAGCTGGAACCTTGCAGGTCGAACGACGCATCTCTTTAGTATGGCACATGGTTCTGACACAGCGACGCAAGGGAGAGGTGAGGTAAAATCTAGCCCTTTTCCTCTCTATGCATAGGCATGACTAAATACTTTAGCCGAAATATTAAAAAATATAATTTAGGAATTATTGCGTATTAGTATATTCCTATATAATTCTAGCCTGTTCGCTGTCTATTCATAGGCGTGCCCAAACCTTTAGCTAGAATATTGAAAAATAGAGTTTGGGAATTGTGTATTAGTGTATTGCCATATAATTAGAAGAAAAAATATCCCAAAATATCTGTCTAGATAATGATTAACATTTTAAAATCGTTTTTAATTTTTTAAGAATATAGGTTTATATACTTATATAAAGAAAAAACGCAATCAACTAATAATGGACTCACTTTTAATAAGCTGTTTTCTACTTCTCTCGTAAAAGCCAAATATCGCAATCGTTAAGAAATCGCCCTTCCAAGTTTTTACAGATTTTTATGTTTTAGGGTCCTCCTCCATACCAAAAAAAACATGTTTTCTCAGTTCCATCGATCTGTCGGTCGGTCAGTCTATTCACAACATAACGAAAAACTTTACCCGATTGAATTTTGGTCAAAAATTTGATCGACAGATAGATAGATAGATAAGCGTTTAATTATATTCCAAAATATAACAAATAGGTATACAAAAAAAAACCCAGTGGATATGGAACAACACTTACAATTACTAAATAGCGGCATATATAAAATACCTTGCTTTTTTCATGCATCTTAGAATCTATCATCATATCACAAATACCTAAAATCATGAGTTAACTATGTAGCTGCATTGACAATAATTTTGGGTTAAAAGAAAAAAAACAAAAACAAACAGAACAGTAAGATAAAAATACTCAGTTTCACATTTGTACTTACAGTTTCTACAATTACAGATTAAAATACATATATTTACAGATTAAAATACCTACATGTCTAGTGTGGCAATAATATTAAGTCATAGGGAGAGAAAAATTCATTATATTATATCATTTTTCTCAGAAGCCTAGTATTGTGTAAAAGGCCTTTTTACATAAGAATTTTCTTAATACATTTTCTAATCGAGAATTCATTTTTTTGTAAATATGTGAAGTTGTATTTATCAGGAAGAAGGTACAGATGGAGAGAGCCAATATATTGCATTGGAGATATACGTACATCCATGACATAAGAAAATATCTCCAACAAGGTCGAAATATTGTTATAATTTTTGTTTAATTTATATTGATGAAACTTGGGTCGATAATGACTTGAAATTTAAGAAGCGCTGGCAGAGTGAAATTTTTTTTTTCTGGTGGGATATTGGTACCTCATTAAAGTTATTAAAAAGATCTCCATTATTTGAAACAAACACAGTCCAAGATATAAATATTAGTAAAAGTTAAAATATTATTTTCAATAAATACTTTTCTACAACTATCCTGCAGTCCTAATTTAAAAATAGAACGAAGACACCTTTTTTGCAAAACAGAGATTCTAGCAACATCAACCGAATTTTTAAAAATCAGCCTGGAAAACTACTTAAAATGATTTGAAATGTTTTGCAAGAGTTAAGTGTAATAGAAAGATAAAGGGGTAGAATTGTGGTACGAATCCAAGATGACGGCCTAGTAAAATGGTAACATCCAGGTATAAATCCAAGATGGTAGAAGAAAATGACGGCTTAATAAAATATTTAAAAAAAACTTAAATTAAGCCCAAAAAGACGAAGTAATAATGTCACTAAAAATATTTGAAAATACAGTGTGTATTGATTACTAAATGAATATGGGTGAAACGAAATTGGGTCACACGTTTTACAAAGAGTAATAACCAGAGATGGAATTTAAAGTAAAGGAAATTTACCGATTTATTTAAATTTTCAAATAAATTATGTGATAAAATTTATTACCCAAAGGTGTATTAAAAATATTTACTACATATATATATATATATATATATAGTAAATATTTTTAATACACCTTTGGGTAATAAATTTTATCACATAATTTATTTGAAAATTTAAATAAATCGGTAAATTTCCTTTACTTTAAATTCCATCTCTGGTTATTACTCTTTGTAAAACGTGTGACCCAATTTCGTTTCACCCATATTCATTTAGTAATCAATACACACTGTATTTTCAAATATTTTTAGTGACATTATTACTTCGGCTTTTTGGGCTTAATTTAAGTTTTTTTTAAATATTTTATTAAGCCGTCATTTTCTTCTACCATCTTGGATTTATACCTGGATGTTACCATTTTACTAGGCCGTCATCTTGGATTCGTACCACAATTCTACCCCTTTATCTTTCTATTACACTTAACTCTTGCAAAACATTTCAAATCATTTTAAGTAGTTTTCCAGGCTGATTTTTAAAAATTCGGTTGATGTTGCTAGAATCTCTGTTTTGCAAAAAAGGTGTCTTCGTTCTATTTTTAAATTAGGACTGCAGGATATATATATATATATATATATATATATATATATATATATATATATATATATATAGTTTTGGTATATTTTTTTTGACCTCCTAATATTATAATGTATTTCTAAATTGAAATTTCTTGGTTTTAGGTCAGTTTGTGTTAAAATAAATTAGCTCACATTGTCTTTTTGAACATTTTTCTTAACGTTTCGGCCTGTTTTTAGGCCTTTTTCAAAAGTCTACAAATTTCAGGAATTTTTAAATTTCAAACTTAACTTACATAAATGTCAAGAATCTTACCCTAAACATAGCTCAATTTTAAAAATAAAATTTCCAATATATTTAACGATTTCACTTTTACATATCTCACTAACAACTTTTACCGATTTATTTAAATTTTCAAATAAATTATGTGATAAAATTTATTACCCAAAGGTGTATTAAAAATATTTACTACATATATATATATATATATATATAGTAAATATTTTTAATACACCTTTGGGTAATAAATTTTATCACATAATTTATTTGAAAATTTAAATAAATCGGTAAATTTCCTTTACTTTAAATTCCATCTCTGGTTATTACTCTTTGTAAAACGTGTGACCCAATTTCGTTTCACCCATATTCATTTAGTAATCAATACACACTGTATTTTCAAATATTTTTAGTGACATTATTACTTCGGCTTTTTGGGCTTAATTTAAGTTTTTTTTAAATATTTTATTAAGCCGTCATTTTCTTCTACCATCTTGGATTTATACCTGGATGTTACCATTTTACTAGGCCGTCATCTTGGATTCGTACCACAATTCTACCCCTTTATCTTTCTATTACACTTAACTCTTGCAAAACATTTCAAATCATTTTAAGTAGTTTTCCAGGCTGATTTTTAAAAATTCGGTTGATGTTGCTAGAATCTCTGTTTTGCAAAAAAGGTGTCTTCGTTCTATTTTTAAATTAGGACTGCAGGATAGTTGTAGAAAAGTATTTATTGAAAATAATATTTTAACTCTTACTAATATTTATATCTTGGACTGTGTTTGTTTCAAATAATGGAGATCTTTTTAATAACTTTAATGAGGTACCAATATCCCACCAGAAAAAAAAAATTTCACTCTGCCAGCGCTTCTTACATTTCAAGTCATTATCGACCCAAGTTTCATCAATATAAATTAAACAAAAATTAAAACAATATTTCGACCTTGTTGGAGATATTTCCTTATGTCATGGATGTACGTATATCTCCAATGCAATATATTGGCTCTCTCCATCTGTACCTTCTTCCTGATAAATACAACTTCACATATTTACAAAAAAATTAATTCTCGATTAGAAAATGTATTAAGAAAATTCTTATGTAAAAAGGCCTTTTACGCAATACTTGGCTTCTGAGAAAAATGATATAATATAATGAATTTTTCTCTCCCTATGACTTAATATTATTGCCACACTAGACTATCCTGCAGTCCTAATTTAAAAATAGAACGAAGACACCTTTTTTGCAAAACAGAGATTCTAGCAACATCAACCGAATTTTTAAAAATCAGCCTGGAAAACTACTTAAAATGATTTGAAATGTTTTGCAAGAGTTAAGTGTAATAGAAAGATAAAGGGGTAGAATTGTGGTACGAATCCAAGATGACGGCCTAGTAAAATGGTAACATCCAGGTATAAATCCAAGATGGTAGAAGAAAATGACGGCTTAATAAAATATTTAAAAAAAACTTAAATTAAGCCCAAAAAGCCGAAGTAATAATGTCACTAAAAATATTTGAAAATACAGTGTGTATTGATTACTAAATGAATATGGGTGAAACGAAATTGGGTCACACGTTTTACAAAGAGTAATAACCAGAGATGGAATTTAAAGTAAAGGAAATTTACCGATTTATTTAAATTTTCAAATAAATTATGTGATAAAATTTATTACCCAAAGGTGTATTAAAAATATTTACTATATATATATATATATATATATATATATATATATAGTTTTGGTATATTTTGTTTGACCTCCTAATATTATAATGTATTTCTAAATTGAAATTTCTTGGTTTTAGGTCAGTTTGTGTTAAAATAAATTAGCTCACATTGTCTTTTTGAACATTTTTCTTAACGTTTCGGCCTGTTTTTAGGCCTTTTTCAAAAGTCTACAAATTTCAGGAATTTTTAAATTTCAAACTTAACTTACATAAATGTCAAGAATCTTACCCTAAACATAGCTCAATTTTAAAAATAAAATTTCCAATATATTTAACGATTTCACTTTTACATATCTCACTAACAACTTACAATCACAACCGAAGAACATAAAATAAATAAAATGTATGCTTGGGTACTATAGAGTACCCAAGAGTAAACCAACCTACCTATCAGTTCTATAGTACCCAAGCATACATTTTATTTATTTTATGTTCCTCGGTTGTGATTGTAAGTTGTTAGTGAGATATGTAAAACTGAAATCGTTAAATATATTGGAAATTTTATTTTTTAAATTGAGCTACGTTTAGGGTAAGATTCTTGACATTTATGTAAGTTAAGTTTGAAATTTAAAAATTCCTGAAATTTGTAGACTTTTGAAAAGGCCTAAAAAAAGATCGAAGCGTTAAGAAAAATGTTCAAAAAGACAATGCGAGCTAATTTATTTCAACACAAACTGACCTAAAACCAAGAAATTTCATATATATATATATATATATATATATATATATATATATATATATATATATATATATATATATATATATATGTAGATTTTTACTCCTTCACGGATGGAAAAATACAATGTGTTTTCATTCCGGGTGTACATCCGTTCACTACTGTCGTTCTAAAAAGAAGTTTTGCTGACGTGTCGCCAAAATCACATTTGGCATTTTCGAAGCTTTCTTTCTCGCGTCCGAATAGAGACTGAAGTGTTGGTGACTGCGACGCTTCCTTTTTATACCCCCACTCGGGGCCGAAGGTTATATCTGCGCAGGCGTTGGTCGTTATTTATGTTTTCCGGATGGTGCTGTTGTTGTTGCGCTAATTGCGCTTGAGTTTTTGCGATTTTAGATTTGTCGATTATTGTCTTCCATACTGTTGGTAGTTTTAATGATTCGTCCCTTTTATTCAAATCACCTTGTTTTTCAATTTCTATGGCTTCTCGGATTATTCTGGTCTTATAATGTTCTATATTGGCAATCTCCCTACACCCCTCGAAATTTATTTTATGGCCGGTTTCCTGATGATGTAGGAATAAAGCTGAGGTTGTTTGTTTATTTCTGATGCTGAGTTTATGCTCTTCCACTCTTGCTGATATTCGCCTGTTAGTTTGCCCTACGTACAACTTTTCACAGTCCTGGCACGGAATACTGTACACTCCGTGGTTTTCCAGTTTGATTTTATCTTTTGGGTTTCCGAGTAGTTTACCTATAGTTGTTTGTGGTTTGTGTATTGTTTGTATGTTGTGTTTCCTCAGAATTCTTCCGATTCTGTCTGTTGTGCCTTTTACATATGGTAAGACTACTCGTTGCTTTCCGGGTTCATATTTTTTGTTGTTCGTTGTTCGGGAAACCTGTGCATTAATAGCTTTCTCTATGGTGCGATTTGTGTAGCCATTTTTCTTTAAAGCACTAGATATTACCTTAAGTTCGTTTTGTCTCGTCTGTGTTTCAGTTAGTCGCAGGGATCTAGATATTAGAGTATTTGCCACAGCTTCAATTTGTGCTGGGTGATGATGTGATTTCGCATTTAAATATCTGTCTGTATGTGTTGGTTTTCTATACACGGTGTATTCGAAATGTAGTTTTGTGACCAAAACCTCTAAAAATGGTAGTTTGTTGTTTTCCTCTAACTCTAGAGTAAATTGTATTCTGGGGTAGATTGAATTTACGTGAGACATTTTTCGAGCTCTGCATGACCATGTTGCCATATAATAAATATGTCACCCACATAACGAATCCATAATTTGGGTTTTAAACATGCTTTCTCAAGAGCTTCTTTCTCGAAGTATATCATAAATAAATTCGCGACTACTGGTGATAGCGAGGACCCCATTGGAGCACCATCCATTTGTTTATACATTTGCCCGTTGAAAGAAAAATAAGTATTTTTGAGGCAATGCTCCGAGAGTTCTATTATATGTGCCTGGAAATCCTCGTTCATAGCAATCTTGTCCAATGATTCATCGATGGGAATACTGGGATATAACGATTTGACATCTAGGCTTGCTATTATATCGTTTTTTTCAAGGACGGTATCTCGTATAATTCGAGTGAAATGCTCCGAGTTTTTTACAAATGAATCAGCTTTTTCTACAGTTGGTTGCATAATTTCAGAAAGGTATTTCTCCAGTTTTTGTAGCGGCGAATTAACAGCACTAACAATAGGTCTGATAGGCGCCTCTGGTTTGTGTATTTTTGGTAAACCATAGAGTTTAGGACATGTGCTCGACTTTTCCCGTGGTATGATTTTTTGTTGAATTTCGGGGTGTATTGGTGAACTTTTTATTTTATTTTTAGTTGTTTTTTCTAGGTACGTTGTCGGGTCCCTTGGAACAGGCCTATAACAATTGCCTTGTAGGATATCCTGCATTTTTTGTACGTAATCTTGAGTATTCATAACCACAGTTGCGTTTCCTTTATTTGCTGGAAGTATTGTGATGTCTTTTTTTTTGCTTGATCTTAAAATTCTTGCCACCTCTTGTCGAATCTCCTCTGCTTTTATTTCTTCAGAGGAGTCAAGGACAGCTTCCACTCCAGCTATTATTTCTTCTTTACGGATATCCTTACGACAGAACGACAGTAGTGAACGGATGTACACACGGAATGAAAACACATTATATATATATATATATATATATATATATATATATATATATATATATATATATATATATATATATATATATATATATATATATATATATATATATATATATATATATATATATATATATATATATATATATATATATATATATATATATTAAATCAACCGACATGATAATGAACAATCAGATAAAATTATTTCAGTTAAATTAAGAATAAAACCAAATTATAAAAGTTGTTGAAAATGTCCTCCTCTTTCTAGAATGCAAGAATCAAGTCTTCGCCTCATGGACTAACGGACTCTGTCAAATATTCCAGGAGTATTGCGAATGATGTCGCATGAAGCTGTTATTCTGTTTCTTAAATTTTCTTCTGTCTGGACTGGTGTCTGATACACCAATATTTTCAGGTGCTCCTAGAAAAAGAAATTCAAGCTATTCAGATCTGGAGATCTAGAGGGCCATGGTTGAGGTCCCCCTCGCCCTATCCAACGGTTGTTAAAATTATTATTTAGTAACTGCCTCACCTTTATGCTAAAATGTGCTGGTGCACCATAGTGCATGAACCACATTTGATTTCTAAGAAGAATTGGCACGTCTTCTAGCAATACCGGGAGTTCGTCTTCGAGAAATTGTCGATAATATCGTCCGTTTAGCCTCGCAGGCTAAATAAACCTATCAAATAATCTCCAATAACGCCGGCCCATACATTTACTGAAAACTGTTGCTGGAAATTATTTTCATGTATCGAATGCGAATTCTCTTCTGCCCAAAAAACAAACTACGGAAACCTCAAACAAAAAATACTTCTTACAAAATGTCAGATTAAGGAACAGAATTAACAAATGACCTGGCTCAGCCTACTAACCTTTTTTTCCAGTTTCATTATTTAGCTTACACTTAATTTGCATCTATGGCAATTATTGCAAATAAGTCGAAAACTGTGATAGATACGAGAATAATGCAAAATACAAATGAGCTAAAGAAATGAACAAAGAGTTTAAATTTTATATCAGAATTCATACAGGGTTGTGATGGAATCCAAGTTGCAAAAGTAGGCCATATCATTGAACTATAATTAAGGCAATAACTTATTGCAACAATGTCCAACACAGCTTTTCGATTGTTGTAAATATGGAGTAATAGTTTATAGAATCATCAAATTATTATTTATTTTATTAATTAGGTTAGTCTAAGTAGTTTTATACCATTGTAATTAGATTTAGAAAAAGAGCAGAATAAAGTGTTACACAGTAAGGAGTGCACGCTGATTATTTTCTTAAGCATGTAGTTCGAACCAGAACAAGAAGATATTACATGGCGATCCTGCAGCCTATGTGCTTAAGTTAACAGTGCAAAAATATCGTTATGGTGCTTTAGAAGAAAAGAAAAACATGGGAAAAACACAGTCAAAAGAAGAAGTTATAATTGCCCAGGCAGGCAACAGTGGTGGTACGACTGCAGAGGGTAGCAACAGTAACTATTCTCTTTGGCAAGTTTGCGGAGTTGTAGCTATAATGATAGCAGTTACCTTAATTGTTTTATGGTGTTGCCGTCGCAGTAAAAAGGAATTGGAAAGAAAAATACGTCTAGAAATTAGAAGAAGCCTAGACTTATAAAGTCGAGAAAAAAAGAAGACACTGGCCGAACCAATCCGGTGGTCAGCAACGAGGGCACGTGCTAGTGTGGCAAAAGGCCGCTAGTGCGCAACGTTGGGATTGATAAAGCCCCTAGTATTGGTGAATATGGACAGTATGGACTTATCTTAGGCGACTATGGACAATGAACATACTTAAGTATTAACATAATTAGTAAGTCATAGTTTTAGCACTATACAATTTTATTGAATATTATTTATTGCCTTAAATTTATTGATAATTATTTTATTTAATGAGTGTAGTAGATTTAAGCGATTTGGATAAATTGAATAACATTATTTCATTATTTATCATAAATATAAAAAAGGAGTCATTAGAGCGTAGAGAATCTTTGGATAGGGTAAATAAATTAAGTAGCAACGTAGAAACATTAGAAAATAAATTTTTTCAGCTTAGAGATCAGTATAGTAAACAGGTGCATGACACCGATAAATTAGAACATTTTCAAAAATATGTATTAGAAATAAGAGAAAACATAGATAAAGCCAGGTCGGTTAATTGCCATAAAAGATAAAAAAAAATTACAGCTCGCAGAGACTGATTTGGTTTTGGGCATTCATCCTAGTTCAACAATGAGTGAAAAATTTGATTTGCGAACCGCAGCTTCTTTGTTGCCATCTATGGATGGTACCGAAGAAACTACGAAAATGTTGATTGATGCTATTGAATTATATAACGACTTGCTTGACGACAACGGGAAAGTATTGCTAATCAAATATGTTTTAAAGGCCAAATTAACACAAAACGCGAAATTAAGATTACAAACGACGTATACTAATGTTGGTGCTTTGGTCACAGATATAAAAAACCAACTTCTTACAAAACAATCTGCACCAGCTTTAGCTAATCAGTTGCATAACGTTAGACAAGATACTAAAAGTATAGATGATTATGCGAAAACTATCGAGCAACTTTTATTAAATTTAACCTTAGCGCAAGCGGACGGTGATCAAAATTCGGCAAAAATTTTACAACCGGTGAATGAAAAATTGGCGATAAATGCTTTCGCGAATGGGTTAAAAAATTCAGATTTAAGAACAATAATAAAAGCTAGAAATTACAATAATTTAAAGGACGCGATAACTGGCGCTAAAGAAGAAAATTTAAATTTAACCCCAACTTATTCTAATAACTTATTTCATATGCGTGGGCGTCACCAATATCGAGGAAATCGGTCTAGAGGTAATTTTACAAATTTTAGACAAATTCATAATTATAATCAATCTCGTAACCCGAGTAGGCAAAACTTTAATAATTACAATTTTAGCAGACAGCAAAATAATTCGCAGTACCAAGGCCGAGGTCGTTCCAGCTTTAGTAGGTCAAATTTTCGTCGAGGTAGGCGTCAGCAGTTTTCAAATAATAGTGTATATTTTGTTGATAATGTGGAAAGTAGTAACATAAATAAAAACAGCGAGGAATCTCAAGGAAATAAGTTTTTTCGTTTCTAATAATTTAAAAAATAATGATACAGCTAGTTTTAATATGAATGCTTTAAATTATGTGCGTGTCGGGTATGAAAGGGAAGAAATGATATTTTTATGTGACACTGGTGCAAGTATTTCTTGTTTTTTTTGAGAATTATTTGAAAGATAGTAGTATTATAAATACAACTAATAAAATTAAAATTAAAGGAATTGCATGCTCAACATATTCAGCTGGATCTGCAAATATTTTATTCACTATGAACAATGAATATATTTCTCATGATTTTACAATTATTAAAAGTTTCGATTCTAGTATACATGGAGTTCTAGGTTCAGATTTTTTCCTTAAGTATGGTGCAATTATCGATTATGAAAAGGTTTTATTTTCTTTTTGGCTTAATCAAAATAAGCAAATAACAGTACCTTTGGAGTCCAAAAATAATTTATATACTGTTATTCCACCCAGATGTGAAATAATTACACATTGCTGTACCAGTCTCACAGATGAATGTGTCATTTTAAATGATGAATTATGTGAGGGAGTGTTGATCGCAAATAGTATTGCAAGACCGAAAGATGGTAAAGTGGCTGTAAGGCTATTGAATGTGAATGAAAGAGAAATAAGATTGCGAAATTTTGAGCCTAAAGTTGAATATCTATCAAAATATGATGTTTATTCTTTTACAAAAAATAAAATCTCCGTTGACAGAGTTGATACAATTTTAGATCTTATAAATACAGAAGCCCTTAACGTAGAAGAGAGAAATTCTATACAAAAAATATGCGCTAAATATGCGGATGTTTTTCACTTAGAAAATGATTCATTAACAGTTACTAATTTATATAAGCAAAAAATAAGGTTAAAGGAGGACGCAACTCCAGTTTACGTTAAACCTTACAGGTTACCTCATGCTCAAAAAGAGGAAATTAATAACCAGGTGGACGATATGCTAAAAAAGGGTATTATAGAGGAAGCACACTCAGAAAAAAAAAAACCAAAAAACCGGACAAAAATGGCGTTAAACGTCACAGATTGATAATAGATTTTAGGTTATGTAATCAACGCCTACAAAATGATGTATTTCCCTATCTGGTGCGATTTATTTCTCGCACCTTGATTTAGCACAAGGATATTACCAATTAGAACTTGATCCTGAGAGTAGGCCCTGTACAGCCTTTACAACGGACAGAGGACAATTTCAAATGAAACGATTACCAATGGGTATGAAAATAAGTCCTAGTGCGTTCTCAAGGTTGATGACTGTAGCAATGGCGGGTTTAAATTACGAGGCATGTTTTGTTTATTTAGACGATTTGATAGTTTTTGGACATTCCTTACAGAATCATAATCAAAATTTAACTAAAATTCTACAACGCCTTAGACAAGTAAACCTTAAATTAAATCCTAGTAAATGTGAGTTCTTAAAAAAGGAAATTTTATATTTGGGTCATTTAATTTCATCTGAAGGTATATCACCTGATCCTGAAAAAACAAGGGTTATTTCTCAATATCCAGTTCCTAAAAATTGTGACGAAGCCAAACGCTTCGTTGCATTTGCAAATTATTACAGGAAATTTATTAAAAATTTTGCAGAAATTGCTCACCCTTTAAATAAACTAGCTAGGAAAGGAATAGTTTTTAAATGGTCTGAAGAATGTCAAAACTCATTTGAAACTTTAAAACAGTCTCTTATTAGTCCGCCCTTGTTACAGTATCCAAATTTTTCAAAAGATAATCAATTTATTCTTAGAACCGATGCAAGTGGGTACGCGTTGGGGTCTGTATTGTCGAACTCAGATGACAGGCCTATTGCATTCGCTTCTAGAACTCTAAATAAAGCAGAAATAAACTATTGTACAATAGAGAAGGAATTATTAGCAATCGTTTGGTCATGTAAACATTTTAGACCATATTCATTTGGTAAAAAATTTATAATATTATCAGACCATCGTCCCTTAATATACTTATTTGGCATGACAAATCCTTCTAGTAGGCTCACAAAATTTAGGCTAACGCTCGAGGAATACGATTTTTCAATCCACTATGTGAAAGGTGCTGAAAATGTTACAGCGGATGCTTTGTCACGTGTGTGTATAGAGTCGAACGAATTAAAAGAAATGAATAATAAAGTGAGTGCCAGTTTAAACGCAATCACTCATTCGGAGACAAAAAATAACAAAACAAAACCCAATATGACAAGTGATAATACTTCCATGGAAAACAGGATTGATCACCCTGTTGCAGTGGAAATATTAAAATACCCTAAAACTCAAATAATAGAACTACGGCCGGAACGTGAAAATGAATTTACGAAAATAAAGCTTAATAATAAATTAAAAACTGAATATGAAAATTTAATGTATGACGTCAATTCTAAGATAGTGTACATATCCCAGAAATACCGATCAACGTCGAACTTAGGTGAGTCGTTGAGGCATCTGGAGAAATTATGTAAAAAACACGATATTCCGGAATTAATTATTATAAAAAATAATGAGTCTAATCAGTTTTTAAATGACATGCGCATGATTAAATGTAAAAACGAAATTTTCAAGACAAATCTTAAACTCAGTATTATAAAAGATAAACAAAGGATAGAAAATAAGGAATTACGTCAGTTAATTCTTAATGACTTTCATACATTACCAACGGGAGGACATTCAGGGATAAACCGAATGTATAACAATATAAAAAGATATTACTTTTGGGTAACCATGAAGAATGACGTTGAGGATTTTGTCAAAAGGTGTGACGAATGTCAAAGGTACAAGCATTCAAAACCAAATAAACAACCTATGACAATATCATCAACGGCTACTTCAGCATTTCAAAAAGTATACCTAGACTTAGTCGGTCCATTACCAGTTGATATTGAAAATAATCAATATATACTCACACTTCAATGTGAGCTAACAAAATTCGTGGAAGCATATCCGCTTCCCAATAAAGAGGCATTGACTGTTGCAAAGTCATTTGTAGAAAATTTTATTTTGCGTTACGGTATTCCTGTTTCTTGCGTAACAGACAAGGGAACCGAATTTTTATCTAATATATTTAAAGAATCTTGTAAGCTGCTTAAAATTAAACAATTAAATTCTACAGCATTTCACCATCAAACTTTAGGAGCCCTTGAAAATACCCATAAGCATTTGGGTGCATATCTACGCATGCAACTGTCGAAAGGAACTTTTAACTGGAGCTCTTGGGTTCCTTATTGGTGTTTTTCATACAATAACAGTGTACACACGTCAACGCAGTACACACCTTATGAACTCGTATTTGGAAAATCCAGTAATATTCCATCTAACATCGTTAATCAAGTCGATCCAGTATATAATTTTTATGATTATCCTAAGGAACTCAAATTTCGGTTGCAAACAGCGTGGAATGACGCGAGAAATAATTTAATGACATCAAAAAATAAACGCAAAATTGAGTATGACAAAAACAGTTGTAAAAGTCAAACTATATAATGTAGGAGATATGGTTTTAGTAGAAAATAACGGTAGAAATAATAAATTAGAAGCTTTATTTAATGGTCCATATCCAGTTTTGGAGGATAATGATCCAAATGTAGTGGTAAAAATTAAAAATAAGAATGTAGAAATACATAAAAATAGAATAAAACATTATTTTAGTTAATTCCACAAAGAAAAAAATCTATATGTATATATTTTTTTTTTTGCTTTTCGGGGAAGGTGTGATGGAATCCAAGTTGCAAAAGTAGGCCATATCATTGAACTATAATTAAGGCAATAACTTATTGCAACAATGTCCAACACAGCTTTTCGATTGTTGTAAATATGGAGTAATAGTTTATAGAATCATCAAATTATTATTTATTTTATTAATTAGGTTAGTCTAAGTAGTTTTATACCATTGTAGTTAGATTTAGAAAAGAGCAGAATAAAGTGTTACACAGTAAGGAGTGCACGCTGATTATTTTCTTAAGCATGTAGTTCGAACCAGAACAAGAAGATATTACAATATTATATTTCTAAATATACAGGGTGTGTCACAAATGTGCAAAAACTTTGTTATTTTCCGAAAGATAAACTTTTTGATTCTACATAAAATTGTAAGCATATTTATATAGCATACCCTATACCTAACTTCAACTGTCTCCAAACTATAAACAATTGAAAATTGGCACTTTTTACTTTGACTATTATTGGCAAAACGGTTAAAGATAAAAAAATAAATTTCACTTTCCATCATAAATTTTTAAGAATGTGATGGTCGTAATTGATGGTACCAACGAAGGTACCAAATATATTGGCTGTATATTTATTTATTAGATAGCTTTTAAAACGTTAAGATAGGAATGTAAAATTTACTCCTTGAACCGTTTTGCCACTACATTAATTAACACCAATTTTCAATTGTTTGTAGTATATAAACATATAAGTTATATATATATATATATATATATATATATATATATATATATATATATATATATATATATATATATATAAATATATATATATATATATATATATATATATATATATATATAAAAATATATATATATATATATATATATATATATATAAAATGCCAAACAAAAAAGTTAAAGGGGGGCACTTAATAAAATTGTTTGAAGGGACTGTAAAAAAACAATATTATGCAGTCTATAGCATAGGTATTTATTATGTATAAAACCTAATAAGTATGCAAACACAATTTCAAGACAATTTTTTGTTGGACCAAGTGCTTGCATTTTTCCAGTATTTGTTTACCAAATAAAAAAATTCTAAAATTATGTTTCACCATTAGCTCAGCTTCTAAAGTTTTGACACTTAGATTGTTTTGTCCTTTCTCCATGCATGTGTCATCAAACTGAAAATTTCTTAAAACTAAATACACGGCAAAGGCAACTGATGCGATTTTTTCAAAATTAGCTGCAACATGATTTTGAAAAAAGCACCCACTGTATCAATAGAAATATCAGAAACATTTGCTGGTAAGTTCTTATAAAACTGAGAGTTCAACATACTTGAAAAAATCCTCATCAACTTCAATATGGACTCCATTTTAAAAAATTTTAGTTTTGGTTTGTATCATTACTTGAATTTGTTGTCTTCATTGTAGTTGTACCTAAAACCCAAAAAAATAATTATGTCTTAGATACTCGATAATACATTAAAAAATTCCACAGTGACTACAATATTTATGATTCGGCACAACAAAATTATTTGAATAGTAGATAAATTGTTTTGCGCCTCTTTTGGATTTTTTACCATTTTTCCAAATAGTTGATGATTCTTTTGGAAATCCGCTTCACGCTTTTCTATCGAGGTCTTCACATTTTCGCAAAAAAGAATTTGCAATAACCCATAAATTGTTCTTCTCTTAATTAATATTAAACTGTTCATTATCGTAAATACTCGCCAGCGTCCCTCAATTCCAATTTAAAATGCATCAAATGTCCGACGTGTTTGAGACCTGAAACATCAGAAGAAGATAAGATAAAGCAAAAATGACCCAACGGTTTATGGTTATATATATATATATATATATATATATATATATATATATATATATATATATATATATAATTAGGCAGGAATTTTTGACAAATCATCTTGTTGGTACACTTCTTAAAATGCGTTCACAAAAAATGAAAAATTATTTGAGCTGAGTAACTTTCTTTTTTTTATTTTCAACATTTGATGAGAGACACGTCATACTTTAATGTGACTTGTCCAAACTTTCCTGCATTATGGATTATATGGCAAACACAAACACAGGAATCAGTCTTTCATTTTCTTGCGTAGCTCAGTTAACACCCCGTATATGAAATTAACAGATGCGTTATCTGCACAATATGCAATCACATTTATTTAGGCAAGCGCCATGGTTGATCAAACTTGAGCAATATCATTTTTCTGAATCATATAATTTCTCTTTATTGAAATATCTCACGATAAGAGGAAATAACTTGACATTTCCTTTAAATCTGTCGCAATAAATAGGATCAAAATTCTATTTTTTGACTCTGTCCAAGGATTCTTGTAATAATTTTTTTTGTTCTACCGCAACCATATTTTTTTGTTATGTTGATCACAAAATATGATTTTAACAATTTTCCAAACAATTATTTAGCTTCACACTGTGAAAAATGAAGCTACATTCTGCATGTATCTTGCCAGTTCATTAACAGAATCATTTTTAAAAACATGATCGATTTTCTGAACTTTTGAAGTTGCTAAAATGTTTTTCTTATTATACATATGTTTCGAGATATCATTCTCTCCAATGATTAATACTAAATTGCGACCACAAGGTAATTATGAGATAGTGATGACCCTTGTATTCTAATGGGAATTGCTTACACCACTCTTTATTAAATTTAACTTCCTATATTCTCTTCTTAACATTGACGCGCGGCCGCGGGGAAGATTATTATGGGAAATGTTGTATGGCTTTAGAAATTTCAATCATCAAAGATAACACCCAATCAATATCATCAGATGTACTACTATTATGAAAACATTTTCACCTTTACAAAAATTCGCAAAAAAAAATTAAAACAGATCGTGTTTTAAACTAGATAATAATAATAACGATTTATTCTGGGAATCCCAAATCTAAACAATCTAAAAATGTCATTTGTCAATCCTGTCAAAACATTTCAAGCTTCAGGCGCTTTTTTAAATCCCAGTCTTAAAATAAAAATCCAAATGCAACCGGAAAAAAAAAAGAGAATGCAAATCTTAATACATCTAGCTGAATCTGCTTCTGCCTTCTGCTAAATGCCAAAATTGTTGGAAAAATAGTTTTGTTTATAGATGTAATTTAACGGGAGGCAACAAAAATCGGGAGTCTCCCGCCTAAATCGGGAGGGTTAGACATAACACCATATGACCCTTAATTTTTGACTAAAATTTAAAGCCAATCTTAGTCTTTAACTATGACTGACAGACAGACAGATGGAAAAATGGATTTGATAAAACACATTTTTGGGCATCTAGGAACGCCAAAACGTGAATATAAAAAACTGAGAGATGATTTTTTTTCGATTACAAGCATTTTATTTAATCGACACTTCATCTTGAATTAGTCAATTTTACTAGTTGACCCCTCTACCACAATTATTATTGGCACACAATTTGAAATCAATCCGTTAAGTAATCTGCCATTTTTCTTCGTTACTAAAATTTTCAGCTAATCCAACACAATATTTTGTGTGCAAAATATACATTGGATAGGTAACGAGGGAAGTAAAATTCACTATTTCCGCGCAAAAAAATCAACCCGCGCATGTTAGCCAACTAAAACTTCAATTCAATTTGGCATATTTAACAAGTACTATCGCCATTTGGTAAGTAAAAATTCTATTTGATAGAAAAACAATTGGAACTGTACAAAATTATATTTAAACGTTCATATGCCATAATATGGCTTGTCAAATAATGTCATAGGACCTTTGTTTACGACCTGGTTAAAATATCACTAACAATTTTATAGGTTTCGGCAAAACTATTTAATTATTTCTCTCAAAAGCTCCTGATCTTTGCTATGTTTCATTAAATTTTAAGCCCAGTCTTTTTAGTGCTATAATCTGAAAGACTGCTATATATATATATATATTTACTTTTATATAAGTGGTATATATATGTATCCAGTAAAAAAAGCTCTTTTTTTATATATATATATATATATATATATATATATATATATATATATATATATATATATATATATATATATATACAAGAATATTTAAGAAAAAAACATATATATATATATATATATATATATATATATATATATATATATATATATATACACCATTTTCGTTATATATATATATATATATATATATATATATTCTGAGACAATTACTTCAAATTTAGAACATATATATATAAGAATATATATATATATATATATATATATATATATATATATATATATATATATATATATATTTGCAGCACCCTATATATACTGATATACAAATTTAAACTCTTTGTTCATTTCTTTAGCTCTCTCGTATTTTGTATTATTCTGATCTATCACAGTTTTACAGACTTAAAAAGGTAGTAGGCTGAGGCAGGTCATTTGTTAATTCTGTTCCTTAATCTGACATTTTGTAAGAAATATTTTTTGTTTGACGTTTCCGTAGTTGTCTCGAGTTGTTTAATGATGGTTGAATGCACAAATCAAGAATATGCAGAAATTCATTTCATGTATGGACTTGCCAACGGCAATTGTTATGAAGCCAGACGACTCTATGAACAGAAATATCCAAATCGCATGGTGCCCAATAGACAAACATTTGCAAAAACATAATCTATGTGAAAATGGATCATTCAAGAAATCCACTCATTTAGCAGGAGCAAATAAAACGGTTAGGACTCCTGAAGTTGAGGAAGCAGTCCTGAATGCAGTAGAAAACGATCCTGCTACCAGTACGAGGAAAATTGCAGCAACGCTTAACATTTCATTTGTGCCTGTATGGAAAATTTTATTAGATAACTTAATGTATCCTTACCACATCCAAAGGGTTCAAGCTCTTCTCCCACGTGACTTTTCACTCCGTTTAAATTTTTGCCAGTGGTTCTTACAAATGCTTGCCCAAAATCCATTATTTGGAAACACGATTTTATTTAGGATGAGGCATATTTTTTCAATTAATTTTCATAATAGATCATTTTTATTATTCGATACACGAAAATAATTTCCAGCAACAATTTTCAGTAAAGGTGTGGGCCGGCGTTATTGGAGATTGTTTGATAGGTCTATTTTCCTGCCAGCAAGGCTAAATGGACGATATTATCGTCAATTCTCGAAGACGAACTCCTGGTATTGCTAGAAGGCGTGCCAATTCTTCTTAGAAATCAAATGTGGTTCATGCAGGATGGTGCACCAGCACATTTCAGCATAGAGGTGAGGGAGTTATCCAGGGAGATCTCCAGATCTAAATAGCCTGGATTTCTTTTTCTGAGGACACCTGAAAACATTAGTGTATCAGACCCCAATTCAGACAGAAGAAGATTTAAGAAACAGAATAATAACTTCATGCGACATCATTCGCAATACTCCTGGAATATTTGACAGAGTCCGTCAGTCCATGAGGCGAAGACTGATTCTTCGTTAGCGAAACAGGCGGACATTTTCAACAACTTTTATAATTTTGTTTTATTTTAAATCTAACTGTAATAATTTTATCTGATTGTTCATTATCATGTCGGTTGATTTAACATTAATTATATGTATATATATACAGTGACCGTCTGAACTCCGTTCCCCCTACTAATTTTTGAGCCAACTCGTATATTGCAACGAAATTTGGAGGGCTTGATCGGGAATGAAAAGCTATTTTCTTATGAAAAAATGATAGCTAAAAGTTATAAAATGGCGGCTACGCGCCATCTGTGAATTAATATTTTAAATACAACACCCCGCATATTATTCCATTTTCAAAATCTGCTCATTATTCTTAACATTTTTCTCCAATACACTTTATTCCTAAATGTAATTGCTTTCGAAATAATTACGTTTGAAAATTGACATTTTGGTAATTTCAAATTCAATCAAAAATACGATCAAGTTTGCGTTGGAAACAAAATTGTTGTTGAGAAGCTGGAAGAAATTTTCATCTAGCAGTCCGTATGTTTAACGATAGATTTCCCGAAAACCCTATTTCGCGGTCATATTTGCGCAAACTTTTAAGTAAGCTCCAAGCAACTGGTACGATGAAAGATGCTCCAAGATCAGGAAGACCACCTCTTTCAGAAGAAAAAAAAATTGAAATTGTTGCTGAAATGGTAATTAATCCTACTCAGTCGACGTCTGCAGTTGCTGAATCCTGCGAAGTGAGTAGAAAAGTGTCCAAAGAGTCCTAAAAAATGAAAAATTTCATCCCTATAAAATGAAAATCCTGCATGCTCTCACGGAGGATGATCCAGACCGGAGGGTTGAACTTTGTGAGTGGTTAACAAGAAAAATTGAAGGAGAACGATCCTTCCTAAAACGTGTATGTTTCTCAGATGAATGCACGGTTTTCCTTAATGGAAAAGTCAACAAACAGAACGTACGATACTGGAGCGATACTAATCCGCATTCTATTATATCTATTTTTAGAGAAGGGCATGCCCAGTTTCTGAAAAAGTTAATGTTTGGGCGGGGATTTTGGGCAACCACGTTGTTGGACCGATTTTCATCAGAGGCAATCTTACAGGAGATCTTTACAGAAATCTTTTAGAAACTGAAATTGAACCTCGAATAAGACAAATTGTCTTAAACAATCAGGAAGAGTTTGAAAATCGAGAAATCATATTTCAGCAGGACGGAGCACCTCCCCATTTCTATCGCATGGCTAGAGAGTTTCTCGATACAAACTTTCCTGGGTGATGGATGAGTCGCAGGGGAAGTACAGAATGGCCACCAAGATCTCCGGATCTTACCCCTCTAGATTTTTTCCTTTGGGGATATCTGAAGTTAAAAATCTACGCCACTGAATGTCAAACAATAGAAGAGTGGAACGCATAATAAGAGAAGCATGTGAAGAAATAGATAGACAGACTTTCATCAACGTGAGAGAAGCTATTCATAATAGGGCACTTTATTGTCAAGATTTAGCAGGGGGCCACATCAAACACTTGATAAAATAATTATTATTGGGGTTAAATAAGTGTTATTCAAAAATAAATAAAATATTTTTTTACCAACTAATTTGTTTTCCTTGTGAATTTACAGAACAAATTCATGTAACCTTCAAGATTTTCCGGTAAGTGGTACTGTTTATCCTTAAAATACTGTCTTTACGCCTCTTATTAGTCCAAATTCATTAAAAGATTTAACTACAAATTAATTAAAAAATTTAGTTAGCAGAATTTTTTATCGAAAGTGACTAAAACCATTACTTCATTTTAAACCGGATTTTCAATTTTCAAACGTCATTATTTCGAAAACAATTACATTTAGGAATAAAGTGTATTAGAGAAAAATGTTAAGAATAATGAGCAGATTTTGAAAATGGAATAATATGTGGGGTGTTGTATTAAAAATATTAATTCAAGATGGCGCGTAGCCGCCATTTTATAACTTTTAGCTATCATTTTTTCATAAAAAAATAGCTTCATCTCCTATTTAAGCCCTCCAAATTTCGTTGCGATATACGAGTTGGCTCAAAAATTAGTAGGGGGGGAACGGACTTTAACGGTCACTATATATATATATATATATATATATATATATATATATATATATATATATATATATATATATATCAGATCAGAAAAAATCTCGGAGAGTGATTTTTTCACGATTACAATACGAGAGAAGTAAAAACGAGAATAGCTCCTAAATATTGAAACTTTGGTTCCAGTGGATATTAAATTCCATTTTGTAATCTTAAACCTAATAGTTCAGCATGCCCTTTGAACAAGTGGAGATCCCGAACTGGATCATTTAATTCAGTTTGTTCGATTAAATGGGGTGCTTTTTTTACTTTCGGGAAAATAAGAACCGTCCTTTTCTGAAACATTTTCCTGTTCTGTCTTATCACCATACATAAAGCTTCCTCACAAATTGTCGGGGGCTGGAATTCGAATTAATTTCCAACAAACATTATTTTTTAATACAATGTGATTAAAATACCTACTAATTTTGGCTGAAAAATTTATAACTCAAAAATCTTACGTGATAGGAAGTTTCTACCATCATTTTCGCAATTGGCGACCAAAAGTTAATAAAAGACTTGCTTTCCACACCATAGTCGCAAAATAGCTAGAGAAGAAAAATAGTGATTAATGTATTATAAAATATCTACTAGGATGTATCAAAAAATGAAGCAGAAAATCCAAGGCCTTATAAAAAAACGAGATGAGGAAACGTTATTTTAAAAAAATGAATACAGATTTTTGAAAGAGGAGATAAAGTTGTTTATTCTCAAAACGTTACTTTTAAAATACAAAGTTGTATTCTTATTAATACAATGACATGTAATTACATATACTCGAAAATTAGCAAAAAAAATTATGTAACACTATCCGATTTTAACAGTCTGTTAACCATCACGCTTTTGAAATTCCCTTATTTACAGCATCTTATGTTATATGATAGTTTAATAGAATTTTGTAACAAATGCATTGTGCTAGTTGTAATTAATGAAAGAAAAGTTTGAATCGGGTGCTGTTTAATCAATAGATGTTTATAACCGAGAAAAAATAATATATATTATACAGTCTGGCAACTGAATGAACCTGGATAGAAAGAATGCGGGCAAAAACTTCCTTCCGCTTTTCCATATAAGTGGTCCGTTCAAAATATATATTTTTACTGCATCACGAATTCAAATAAAAATAGTAAAAATATATTGATCGGTATCGATAGTATATCAGGAAAGATTTGATAAACTCCGGCCCGTTCAATAAGCAGTCATTGTCAGAGAGAGATAGCCGTGGTCGGCGCGGGTGGCGTGGAAAAGACGAAGATAAAAGATCGTTATTTCAGACTTGGTTTGAATTATGAACGGGCCGGGGTCTGATGTCCGATTTTCTGATCAGTGGTGTCACCGAAATAAGAAAAATTAATTACTAATTAATATTTATAATATCGACTTCAGTTTTATTTGTGTATGTGGGTATTGCCTGTTTTTTTTTTTATTTTCTTGTGTGTATAATTAGTAATAATCACGGCTATTCGGAGAACTTGGGAAAATAGTTGCAATAATGTGGAACTTATAGAACTTGTGGTTCAAGACTTTTTTCACAAAGATCTGGAAGAGCACACACAAAATGATAAAAAAATTTAAATATTTACGCCCATTTCCAGAAATTGTTTGAAATATTTTATGGGGAAAAGTTTTTTCGCCGTTCCAATTGACGTTAAATAAAAAAAACTTCTTGTTAGACTCTGTTTTATTAATAAGGATTAATTAGTTGTTTTGTTAATTTTACTTATTAGTTAATTATATCCGATTGTTTAGTTATTTTATATTGAATGATAGACTCGACTCGCTTCTTGGTGCATTTCTTTAGTTTTAATTATTGAATAGAGTGATTATATACATGCAAATGTCATACCTATTTAAATCTTAATACGTATCTTTATTTGGTAACATATTTCTAGGTTTTAAGTATTTCTTTGAAGCTTATATATTTCTTACAATAATTAAATTTCTTTTTGAATTATGGAAAGAAATATCTTTTTAAAGAGAAAACCTCTTGCTGGCCAGTCCAGAGAAATTATCGCCAATGTTTATAGAGTTTGCGATGAGGAAGCGAGAAGTAATAATTTTAAATTACCTTTAAAAAGGAAAATCGATCGCGTCGCTCTATATACTGGGGTTTCTCAAGACACCATGAGCAAAATTCACAAAGAAGATGAGGAGAGGCAAAGCGAACGTCCAGGTGAGATGCACTCATTACCACCCCACAAGAAAACCCGTTTGACTTTCAAAAAGGATTTTGACGATTTTCCTATCATTAGGCAAACAATAAGCAAGTTTTATTTAAAACTAAAAACTGCGCCTACACTCAGAAAAGCTTCTCCTTAAATTGCGAGAAACAATGGATTTCCCTTATAGTCGCGAAACATTAAGGATGTTGTTGAATGCCAATGGCTTTTTTTTTCGTAAGTGACAAAATAAACGAAAAATTCTGTTGGAGGGACCCGAAGTTTTACATTGGCGCTATAAATGTACAAGGGCAATTCGAAATTATAGAGTGGAGGGTCGTAACATAGTTTACATCGGTGAGACATGGGTCGATAATGATTTAACTTTTGGGAAATCTTGGCAAAGCAATGACGTATTTGGAATAGTAAGCAATATTAGGGCAAGTGGTGAGTGTTTGAAATTGATTATATTTAATTTATTTATGATGTGATAACGATCATAATAGTTTATTACTTGTGTTTATGTACGGGGTGTTTTAATTAAAATTAAAAAAGTTTTAATAAAATTGGCTCTCGTCGAAACCATGAAAAGTATTTTCCGATTTTATTATACCCCTAGCGGCAATTCTTTGAATTTGAAAATATTTTCCAATGATTTGTCGTGGCCGCTTTCACCAAGAAAGTACAAAAAAATACCGCTACAGAACGTAACAGCAAAGGAAATAATTTCCTTTCTGTGATATCGCCGATGGTCATTATTGTTGGAACACCCTGTACAAAGTGGTAAAAGTTTTCTAACAAAATTTATATATATTTTCAATAAAATTTTTACTTTCGTTTGTCAAAAAATATATATACGTGAGAACTCGATAATATAACAAAAATAATTTATTTGAAATGGAATACCATGTATACTTTTCAATTTCAAAGACATCGCTTTCTCTTTCCTCTAAATATACCCGGTGATATGTTTATCTTTGAAGATGACTGAGTGAATCGACAAAAACCTTGTCATAAATTTCAATGTGCTAGAGAAAGATTTGATTTTTACACCAATCAATAGAGCAAAAAAATAGTCGTTTTTTGCCAAAAATACTAACCAGAATCCGAGTGCGCCATCATACACAAGATAGTTCATAGTAATATTCTTTTATGTTTTCCACTCACGACTAGGTATCAACTTAGGTTATAAACAATTTAATGCAAAAAATCCTATTTTTTTCGTTTTTGGCTTTTAAAATCGAAACTAATAAAGTAATCTTGATGGTATAACGACATGAATAGTAGAGAATGAACTTACAAATAATATAATGTCATCGCCGCGCCGACTTGATCGGATCATTAGAACAGGGGAAAAAGCTGACAAATCTGAAAAATTAGGCTTTTTCCAAAAATGCATGTCCTTATTTTTTGAAGATGTGGTGGAAGCCTTGGATGAAATAATAGTCATTGTTAAGTACTTTATGCACGCACACCAAAACCAGGCTTTGTGGAACTAATAGCTTTTGAACAATTGCGCCTTGAACCAAAATTTTATGGGCTCATTCCTGTGTAACACTCGAATTTTGTGCCGAATTTTAGATACATTAGTTAATTACATTTTTAGCAATATACTTTTTAGCATTTCACTAGGCCATCATTTTGTTCCGCCGTATTGGAATTTTACCAAAATATTGTTACTGTCATGCAATCCTTAATTTTTGACAAAAATTTAAACTTAATATGGCAAGTAGATTTTTAGCTATGCCGCAAATTAACAAAGAGACAAACAGACCGACAGATCAAAAGAAACTCTATTTTTTTGGGACCTAGGGACGCTAGAATACGAAGATACGTAAAATATTGATTTTTTTCCATGTTTATAAATGTTGTAGTTGACCGCCATTTTGTTTTGCTCTCTTGAAATCGTACCAAAATTTTACAAGTTCATCTCTAAACAACAATTATTTCTAGAGCAAAATTTGAAATCAATCTATAAAATGGTCTTTTCGGGCCGAATTGTTAAATTATTTATTAAGCCGCCATTTTGTTTCGCCATCTTAAATTCAAACCAACATTTACCAGCTAATTTCCACATAATCTTAGTATTTCTTAGTAATAATATTTCACTAGACCGCCATTTTGTTTCGCCTTAATGGATTTTCACCAAAGTGTTACCATTTTATCCTCTTATGATCTATGATTTTTGACCAAATCTTAAAGATAGTGGATAAATAGTTTTTGAGCTATGCCACATACAGATAGACAGACCGACAGACAGAGCGATGGAATTAGGAGAACATGTTTTTCGAGTTCTAGAGACCCAAAAATGTAAGGATCTGCAAAAATCTCGGTGGGTGATTTTTTTCATGATTACAATCTTCTCTTTTACGAGGGAAGTCCAAAAGTAATATTTATTTATATTATCATTATTATTATTAACATTATTATTATTATCATTATTATTATTATTATTAATATTATTGTCATCAATATTAATGAATGATAATCTGATTAAAATAACTTCGCACGCCTATGACACGGGAAGATTTTTGACGAGAATCTCCCTGCCCCTTCAGGCGTTGATAAGGTTCATTCGCTTGTCACACTGTAACTGAACTATCGTTGTTCCAAAACCCTGTGCAATATTAGCTTTCTCTATGGTGCGATTTGTGTAGCTATTTTACTTTAAAGCGTCCTATACAGTAAGGGCTCCTCCATTAGGTCAATGACCCTCCCAATAAACATTTCCAAACAGAAACAAATAAATAAAATAATATATAATTTATATTTCATCATTTTTTTTTATTTGGAAATTCCCTCTATTATTCTAAGCGTATAAACTCGTTGCCTGTTCACTTAGTTCCCCGACACACTATCGATGCCTCGCACCGCGATCTCCGGAGGTTTCATTTCGTTGGCATCGATCACGGTCATCACGAATGGCAGCCCGCGTTGACCTCATGGTTATAAACGGAGGCGAGTTTTTCCCGATCAAATTTTCACAGGGGCGCATAGGTAATATAGGCTTAAAATATTTTTGTCAGTTGATGCGTTTAATGTAGATCGTGTGAGAGGTTGTGGTTCCGATTCCGTATTTTTATAGATTTTATTTTCAAGACTTTACATTTTGTTTGTTGATTTTGTGGTTTATATTAATCTTTTAAAGAAAGGTAGCCACAGTGTTTTAGGATATTAAAACTTTAAAAGCCGTTTTCAATTATTTTGGCGAGCTGAACTTTGAGAAACGACTCGAATTTAAGGCCAGTAGTCGACCTTTGCTGAATTTTAAGCAAAGCAAAATAAAAGCGAACAAGTAAGGACAAAGACAAGGAAGTAAATCGTTATTTTTGTAAAAATATGTTCGATTTATCTGCCTGGACTTGCGGTTACGAAGTAATAAAGACATTTTTTTTGTTTCGTGTGTCTTATTTTTTCAGATGAAAAGCTGACCACGAGCCGCCACTGATATTATATTATTCGTTTGTCGTTTTGTCTCGTCTGTTATTCTGTCAATTACACTGGCCGACAAAAAAATTTTGTTGTTGTAACACAAATCAGAATAGCATAATCTAATAGAATGGACCTCTCCAAATACGAAAATGACAAATAGAAAGTTGTAGCACGTAGGGTTTTCTTGTTAGAGTTGTAGAACTACATCGAATGTTACGATACTTAATATCTATAGAAAAAATGATTTCAGAAAATTCTTAACCCTGTTTATTCAATATGTTTACAGTTTTCGTCTATTAAACATATCATGCATCTAAGAGAAAAGCAAACGAGAAAAATATTGACTTAAAACACTAGTTAAACTTTATTTTTTCCGTTTATCAGGTGTCCTATCTTCTCTATTCAAAAACTAACAGTAGTCACCCATCATGGCTGGATCTCATCGTCCTTAATACCGAATTTCCATTGTTCTGATACCTTGGTGAAACCTTTCACCCTGCTCGTCACTAACAGCTCCCAAATTTTTAGGAAAAAATGACAGATGGGAATGGAGGAAGTGAATTTTTAATGACATTCTGGCACCAAGCGCTTTATAGGTATCTAAGAGTTCATTAACTAATTTAACTAATTGTTCATAATGTTCATCTATATTGTTGCCTAAAAATCCTCTTACTACATTAACAAATGAATTCCATGCTCTGAGTTCCTGCCTGGTAAGCTTTTCCGTAAAATTGACATCGTCCAGCAATTTTGTGATTTGTGGCCCAATAAAAACGCCTTCTTTTAATTTGGCATCACTTAACTGGGGAAAGACTTGTCTTAGGTATTAAAATTCATCACCATCTTTATTCAAAGCCTTCACAAAGTTTTTTATCAGCCCAAGTTTAATGCGAAAAGAAGGCAAAAGGACATTTTTGGAATCAACAAGAGATATAAATTCAACATTTTGAGATACCGGTTTTAATTCGCTTCTTTCTGGCCAAATTTTTGTTACATAATGCTGATTTATTGCACGACTGTCCCATAAACAAAGAACACAGCAATCTTTTGCTCCTGAAGTCGCACTAAAATCGCTATAATTTCTAACTAAGTCCCCACATATCTGCCATTTATACCTATCGTGTGCATATTTTCATAATTTTCTTTCATTGCAACTGCATGAGCAACTGGTATAGAGGGTTTTCCATTATGCAATAACACAGCTTTTAAGCTATGTTTAGATGAGTCTATGAATAAGCGCCACTCACGGGGAGAATGTTTAATATCAAATTCATGCATTCATGTCTATACCAGTACACGAGCACAACGAATTTTCCATACCGTAGAATTCAGAAAACATAGCATTTCTTTTTCTGAAATTCGTAATATTTGTTTCTTTGGCCAATAGGTTCCATTCCTTAAGACGGGAACCCAGAAGTTCTGACTGTTGCTTGGATAACCCCAAATGACGTACTAAATCATTTAATTCACTTTGGACAATCAAAGCCTGATGATGCGATATCTCCCAAATCAACAGCTTGCCAATTTAAAGGCACAATCGGCACTGGCAAATTTGCATTATGAGGAACAGGTCGTATGGCAGACTGCAAATTTGGATATTCTATATTGTGCTTTCCCCCTTTTGGAATAACCTTCAGTCTTTGTCAGGCAAAAATAACAATCGTCAGAATGATTGGTGGGTTCTCGCCATACCATTGGAACTGCAAAAGGCATACTTTTTCTCTTTCCCTTCATCCACTGCACCAATGATACATTATAACTAACACAGCACACATGGGGAGCCCACCGCTTATCTTGATCCAATTAACACACCAAAATGTTTAAAAAAGACTTTTTTTTTACATTTTCGGAAAATGGCCTGGCTTGTGATTTCACCAGAAATTGTCCACAAATATAACAAAATTTGTCATGAGAAATTTTGCAACTTCGGCGCGTTTGACTCGACATTCTCGTCTGCACATACACTTGCTTATCGATACACAGATGTTTAACGTTTGTTGTCTAATGTTGTAAACAACCCAGTCTAGGTAATTTTTCCGTTGTAAAATGAACCCATTTTGGCCGCCCCACAATAAAATTGTTTACCTGCCAATATAAAAGGTTCTAATTAGGCTATTAAAAAATGGTAGGTATTAGGGCTTTCCGAATATATTTTTTTTAATATTGGGAGGGTATTTCCATTGTGAAAATAATGAGCTGGCCTGTTTTAGTCTAGAAGTTGTACTATCTATCTGCGAGCTGCCAATCCGATTTTTGGTGGTTTACATAGTCAAATGATTTTTTCCAAATCAAGAGATAATGTTAGAACCATCTTTCCTCTAACTTTTCCATGATAATTTTGTTGATCATATTTATATGGCTTGGATATTTTTTCCTGCCTAGAATTTAAACTGATTTGTGTTAATTTTATTCTGAATGTATGACATCATCCGGTTTTTGACTGGATTTTCCATTAACACTGATATCGAAGATAGAGCCGCTGCCGCTACATGTCTGAAATTGGAAGATTTGAAGTTTTCGATATCCTCGTTTAGTCGTATTACTTCTGGCAGTTTTTAGACATTCAGAAAATATTTTAATTTTACGAGAGTTATTTACAATGGTTACTAGTACTCCAGAATCTTCTCTGGCAAATTCATCCTCAAATCCAGAGATAGGTTATCCAGCTTGTGGCAGAATGTTTGTTTGGCATATTATTCAGGATATTTCCTCTAAGTGGTCGGTGTAATAAAGATTGAATCAAGGATGTAATTTAGGCTTTTGTAGGGAAATCCTTAAAACAGCTGTCTACACAACCATTGAACTGAGAAATTCTGCTCTAAAAAAAACTGGTAAAAATGAGACACTTGAAATAAGTTCCAATTTGTTTACTTTGCCTTTTTGTAGCTTCTTTTAAGATTTATAATATCATCCATAAGGATATTAGCTTCAGTCTGGCAATAAGAATAAATAACAATTTAAATAAAAATTCCACTTTGCAACTAACTCTGATAAATTAAACTTTTATACATTTAAACTTTTTTTAAATAAAGACCCGAATAACTAATCTTTAAAATTTCAATTCCTTGATCAAAGAATCTATGTATATATAGTATGTACAAAATATGAATTATCTAACCGACTAGTATGTACTGCTCGAAGAAGTAATATTCAGATTAGGTTTTACGTTGCTAATCAGATATATGTAGCTACATACATTAAAATAATTAAAAGAATTATGGAGTTTTGAATACAAAAAAAAAGAATGTATATCATGAAATTTGCCTGAAGGGTTTAAATTTCATTAGGTGATACTAAAAGAAAAATTATCATATATAATAAAAATATCATAATATAATTTCCTGTTGAAATGGATAAAAAAATAATTATTATTATTATTATATGCATGGTGTTAGGGGTTTGACGATAAGTATTTTAACACGTGATAGTATGGACCATTTTGATTATAAAAAAAATTTAAATAACCTAGGGTTAATTCGTTACCATTTTTGAGAAAAACTGCCTTAAAGTTGTATTTTGTTTTATTAATTTTTGAGCACATTATTAAAACATTTATTAATTTTATTTTTGCAAAACAATTAATTATACGATTTTCTTCAAAAATGCCTATATATTTTTCTCAGTAATATATCAGAACAACCTAAATAATAGAATGAGCAGGCTTCAACGAACATAACAATTCTCAAATATATCAGTTTGCAGTCTTATTTTTTCAGTTCTTTCATCTCAATTTTTTGCCGTATGAGGCAATTTCATACCGTTTTAATATGTAGTCGGGATTTAAAAACTCTTCAATAATATATACCAATATTGAATATGCAGACATGTTACTTATTTATAAAAAGTGTAGACAGAATGCTCTTTTGAACTCTTTGAACATTTGTGGCAATAAGCGAAAAAATACTTTTTCAAAATTATGTGCTATGTTACTCTATCACATTAACATATCACAATTACCAAATTAGTGAAAATTGGATAAAGATAATAAAATCGTAAAAATGTGCTGCATCTTTCCACTGCAGCCGCAGTACACAAGAAAATAGTATATGAATCCATAGCATGCCTTGGAAAACAATTGAGAGGTTTCCATGGTAGCAGAATCAGTGATGGCAGTTGATTTAGAATAAAACAAATAGTTTTTTATCATTTGGCATTATAAGTAATAATTTATCGTGTGTTTTGTCCAAAATGTACTAATAAACCAACGCAGAAATAGCAGACATTCATTTTACTTATGGAATGGCTCGCGGTAATGCACAAGCTGCAAGACGAATGTATCAGACGTGATTTCCTCAACGAGTGGTGCCACACGTCCAAACTCTTATTAATATTCACGCAAGACTTTGTGAAACTGGCAGCTTTTTAAAGGACAACAGATGTTACAGGAAGGCCTGCAACAGTTCGAACAGTTGAGATTGAAGAAGCTGTGTTAAACAGAATTGAAGAAGACCCGCAAACTAGTACACGAAAAATAGCTCTTGAATTGAATATTACACAGACACTTGTTTGGCAAATTTTGAGGTCCCAACAACTTTATTCTTATCATATGCAACGTGTGCAGGCTCTATTACCTAGAGATTTTCCCCTCAGACTCGATTTTTGCGTTTGGTTGCGTAGTACGAACCCCGGATTTCTTAAGCCATGTGCTTTTTACAGATGGAGTCTCGTTTTCTCGAAATTCCATAATTAACTTTCATCACAACCATATTTGGGCTGAGGATAATCCGAATGCTATCAGAGAAAATCATTTTCAGGTGATATTTTCTCTCAATATTTGGGTAGGAATTATCGGTGATCACCTTATTGGACCTTGCATTCTTCCGCAAAGGCTTAATGGCGAAGAATATCGAAGGTTTTTGCAGCACGAACTTCCCAACCATTTAGAAGAAGTTGATTTAGAAACAGAAACAGGATGTGGTTAATGCACGACGGAGCTCCGCCGCACTTTAGTGTCGTTGCGCGTCAATTTCTGGACGAGAATTACCCTAAGCGTTGGATAGGAAGAGCTGGACCACAAGCCTGGCCTCCGAGATCACCAGATTTGAATCCTTTGGGTTATTTTCTGTGGGGTCACTTGAAGTCTTTGGTAAGTCCAGTCCAAAATGAATAAGATCTAACAAATAAGATATTTGAATCTTGTGCCATTATTAATCAGACGCCAGGTATGTTTGAAATAGTTCGGCAATCAATGTTAAGACGACTTATTGCATGCGTGGAAGTAGGCGGTGGTCATTTTCAACAATTATTGTAAAATCATATTATTTACTAGTTTAGTTTTAGTCTTGTAAATGATTTAAGTTTTTTACCTGATAATACAATCAATAAAAGATATATTTTTTACTTATTTTTCGAAATCTAGAAAATGATCCAATTTAAAAAATTTCAACGCAGATTTAACTTCAAACCCTTTTTTATCCAAAATGGCTGCTTTTACGCGACAAACACTAAGAGCACCTTTTTATGTAGAATTAAATGGAGAATAGGTCTGTCTAGTCAAAAATAACATAAAAGGCTTGACAAAAAAAGTTATGGATAATTAAATTTAGGAACAACACTGTATATGGCGTAATGTGTTAGAACATTAAATAAAAAACTAAGTTTATATTTGAATTTCTCGGTATCAATCATATATATATATATATATATATATATATATATATATATATATATATATATATATATATAGTTACTAGATTTTTCTTGGGTTATAAGTTCATAGCATTAAAACAATTCTCAAAAATTATTAGTCATCTATTCATTTTAAATTTGACGTTTCGGCAGGTGGCTCCGTGCCTTTCTCAAAAATACTTTCTAAAATAATTTAAATTAGAGAACCTACACACTTTAGTAAAACAAGACAGACTTACCATGAAACGTATATTAGTAATTAAATTATCCAAAGGTGTTTAAAATCACAAAAGACACGACGCTGTTCGCGTTATTTGGACAAACATTTTTAACAATACACACATGAAGGACGACGAACAGTTATTGACTGAAGAGCAGATACGTATGATAGGTAGGATGTTATGGTTTTTTTGTTTTTTGACGTTTTTTAAGTTTTTACCGGGCGGTTCAGAAAGTAATTTTATTTTGTCTAAGATTATTATTTTTAAGTTTTTCAAATGTATGTGAGAAAATAATTAAATAATGTCAAAATAAATTTTGCTTACAAGGTTGATATCTTTTTTGTCGTTTACCGAGTTTTTATTTTCCTTAATTTCAATAGACTCGTAAACTTCCGCTTGCGTTTGTTGTTTTCGGTTTTTAGAATTTTAGTTTCACTAAAATTAAATTTATGTTTTTTTTGTATTTCGTGTCGATAAAGGGCAGTGGGATTCCTTTTATCATATTTATGAGAGTTACTGAGCCTAAATATTGGCTGGTTTGTCCAATATAAACTCCAGCGCAATCTCCACACGGGATCTCATATATAACATTGCTTTTTTTTTTCATTTTAGGTGTCTTGGTTTTTAGAGAAGTGAAATTTTGATTTAATAAATGGAATCCCTTGTGTGCAACATTTATATCATATTGTTAAATAGATGTTTAACAATATCGAACCCACCAATAACAACAATTGGGTTGAAAACTTAACAAATACTACAATTCCCGTTTACGCCAACGAAATATTGAGCTTAGGCCCCAACTTTGCAGCACCGTTAGAGAATTCCAAACAAATACCAATAAATGATATCATATGTAACGTTGAAAATTCTATTACTTAATTAAGCAATACCACTAAGGATGAATTAAGAACAAAAACATGCAATATATTAACAAACTATAAAAATAAAAATATCTTTGAAAATAAAAATAAAACTCTAACTAAAAATATAAAAAAAACTCAAACGTTTCTTAAACAAAACCCAGATTTAATCGTGTTAAAAAGCCAGACAA